>JANRMT010062798.1:6789898-6860832 GCA_026402145.1 Polypterus bichir lapradei
ATAGATAGATAGATAGATAGATAGATAGATAGATAGATAGATAGATAGATAGGAAATGCACTATATTACAGAAATCATTCCTGAACACTATCTGCAGGCGTATAATGCGGCGCCAGGTGGGGTTTTTGCTCCAGAAAGGCACAATATAAAACGGCGGCTTTAATGCAGTTATTCTCCTCGGCTAGTGCATTTACTTTCAGGGGTCCGTGGCAGCATGTTGTGATTAGCGACTTTACAGTCCGGTAGATAAAGTGCTGCCGCCGATTATATGGGGATGGCACGAATATAGCGCCTTTACCGTGGGCTGTCAGCCGGGTGACGGCCCCTATGCCGTCGAGCTCTTGTCGCTTTTGTCGCTGGCCCAATCCGCTCGGTCAGAGGAAGGCGGGCCCCGCATTTTTTCCACATGCTAATAATTAACACAAAGGCATTGCGTCAGGCGCTTGGCAGCAGCGGGAAGTACAGAAATAGCGAAGCGAGTTCAGGGAGATTAAGCTGCCGATCCCATGAAGAGGGCCGACCAGGATTAGCACTCCGACCCCCCATACCATACCCCCGCCCCAACCCCACCAGAAACAAAAAAGGGTCTCCATAGCAAACAGGATCAATCGCAACCTGAGAAAAGGAACGAAAGTGGGACGACGCGAAGTCCCCGCTTGTTCGCTGCCTTTCTGCTCCAGCTATGGGCACGAAGCTCAAATCCGTCTGTCCGTCCGCTGCCTCTCCAAAGTGAACTTTTCAAACAGCACCGCATTTTCAGCGACATTGAGATTTCCCTACGCTACGCTTTAGGCGGATTGACTAAAATCGCGCGGAGGCGACACTGAATGCGCCCCCTTGTCCTTCCCAGGTCCCTATCGTCAAGGGAGCCTTCAGTCACTTGGGGGTCTTTGTGTGGCCAGCGCGGTCTCCCACCAGATCGTCTCCATCGCCCACTCAGTCGGCGGCGGAAACAATGGGCTGGAAAGAAAGCGACGTCGGTGTCTTGTTACTCACGGGAACTGTGGCTGAAGACAGAAAACTGCCAAACGGGAGGCTCGAGCTCTGAGCAGTCTGTCACGAACGGCCCGTCCAACATCGCGATCGAGCCGGCCACTGAGTTCAGCAATGGCTGGTCTTCGGCGGGGCATTCCTTTTTATCGCGCCTGTGAAAGCTCCACTCTGGTGTAGATGGTCGCCACGCCTGCCTCATCCCACTGTCCTAAAGGGGACAGTCTGTTAGGGGAGGTGCCACTTTCAGGCTATAAAGCGCCTTGCTCGGTGGTGCCACTGAGGGACTTACTCAGCTTGCAGAGGACTGAGCGTGGAAGGCCTGTAGAGGTGGTGGTCACTAAAGGCGCTATATCAATCAAGGTGAATTGTGTGCCCTGCAAACCCATAGTGCAACTCAGAGATTTTCGACTTCTAGTTCCATTACAGGGTGACATGGTCAGTGCTGCTGCTTCATGGCTCCACTGTCCCAGGTTCAAATCCTGTACCTTCTCTTGGTGTTTTCATTTGCTTTTCTCCATTTTCCCTTCATAGCCCACAAGACTTGCAGGTCAGGATGACTGATGAGTAGAAAATGGCCAAAAGTGTGTGAGTGGGCCTGTGATGGACTAGCACCTGTCCAGAGTCATGTCCTACCTTATTCCCAATGCTGCCTGGGTGGGCTCCAGCTCCCCATGAAGGGCCATCTTAACACATGGGCACACTGGGCAGTTACCAGGGGGCCCCACGCTAATCTATGTATGTTGTGACTTGCTGAGTGGTTGTGTAGGTAGGGGTGCCAGTGCACTGCTTTGACCGGGGACAGCCCTGTCCCCACGTCCCTGAGTTGGAATGAGTCAGTTTTGAGAATGTCCTGGTATTTTGTGTGTTCATTTTAAACTGGCCCTGTGTGTGTGGGAGTCCCTGTGAGGGACAGTCCCTTCTGTCACAATAGATAGATAGATAGATAGATAGAAAGTCTTCCTAACACCCTCCGCTGAGAGACCCCTACAGCCCACTTGTGATCCTAAAGTGAAATGACATATAGCCAGGCCGGGGCTGTCTAACCACCACAGGGTATTCAAAGGCAGCCAAACTCCATCAGTTGATGTCTTTGTGTGTTTAGCTCGGGAAAAACTGAACGTCTGTATAGCTATGCAACCTATTATGGCATAGTGATGGGTGAGAAGCACTGGACGAGGTAGCCCACAAGATGGCTGGTCCAGTGCCCAATAGCCAGTGTGACACTGGGGAAGTCACATGTGTTCATTTCAAAAACAGTCATATTTGGGGGGTCTACTAGTAAAGCAGTTGGAGCACAGGAAGGGTGCTTTATAGATGGACAGTTTATAGACATTAATATAAGCTTCAAACAGTTAAAGGTGACACATTTATTCAAAGTTACATTTCTCACATCCATCTAAGATTTAGTTCTGGTTTCAAGTGCTGGCCTTAGAGGCAGATGTACGAAGAAAAAGCCACGACCAAAACTGAAAATTTAAAAAGAAAAGATCAAAATGTGCAATAGAATGCAAACATTGGACAGAAGATGACTGGAAAAGTGTCAGCTCCCAGAGTCGTCTTTTCTGTGTTGCAGATAACACTGGTGTTCAGTGTGTATTTAAGAAGAAGCTAACTGAGGACCTGTAAGGTGTTTGTTTCTCACACTGCAGATTCAGATGTTCTTATCCTCTTATGCAGATGTCCAGCTAGACCTTCCGCTTCTTTTTCTGTCCTGGTTAGATTCTGTTTGCGTTTTTCTTACAAGACACTAACAGACACCTTTGTATGAAATGTTCAGTTTTCTGATAGTCTGTCACATGGAATAACCTCCATTGTGCAAAGAAAACAAAAAATAAAAACAGTAGACTGATGTGTTTGCTGAAGAAGCTGTCTCATTTTGGCCCTTTTTGAACCCAGAATTGAACTTTAGAATGCCAATACCTTACAACCCGGGTGAACATTATAACAGGCTTCCTGCAATTCTGAAGGTTTCTCTAATAACCAATTAGCATTCAAATGACTTCTTAAGGATAGCCATGGTTGGACCTTTAGAACACGGAAAAAACGGCTGCTGCACTCATAATGTGATCAATTAATTTAAAAACATTAATTTCACGCAGTAATGGCCTACACAAACACTAGTCATGTTCTATAATCAATTTAATGGTGTTGTGATAAAAAGAGGTAAGAATTTAAAAAAAAAAACACAAAACGTTTCTGTGCGTGTCCAGACTTTTGATCGGTACACTATATTGGCATAAATTACAAGAGCCAAACACTTAAAGCTTCTCCTAATAGTTCTGGCTATCGAGGCTCAAAATAGTGCAGAAATGAAATTTGTACATTTTCATTTGAATAAAGAACACCAATCAAGAAGAAAGAATGACGTTAGAAAAATAGAAGAAGGAATCAAGATATTAAAAATTCCAAAAGAAAGCAAGCCCAAAAGTAAGGTACGCCGGCCACTGCCCCGAGCCTGACCTAACGGTCACATGGATCTCAAAATCAGTCACTGGCGCCCAATGACCCTCCTCTGCAGGACTGATGCGCGTCATTGTATAAAAGACGAAGGTGAAATCAAAAAAGCGAGCCGATATCTGACGGGGTCTCTGGGACAAGCGCACCATCTAGAGGCCTTAGAGGGAGGCGCCTGCAGGAGGCCGGGCACGCGAGTCCAGGGGTGCAGCGCGAACTGGAGGTGCGCGTGAGAGATGCGCGTGACAGCAGAGGGGGCGAGCGGATTTTCGAATTCTCAATTCGTGTCTTCGTGCCTTTGGAGTTTTACACGCGCAGCTCGAAGTAACTAAAACCTTACTTTGCATTTCCCTGCATGCTAATAATAAATCATTTTAACATCATCGTCTGTGTCGGAATCGGGATCGTCCCGGTTAAATCTGGACATCTAGTCGACCTAATGATATGACATTTCTGATCGACCCCCAAAGTCTGCCGACAGCAGTAGTAGGAGCTCTGGATGACCAAATGACGGTTGGCTCACGAACAACAATAACGCGGAACAGCCTTCAGAAACACGCGTGACGGTCTCGATCGGCACTTAACTCAGGAAATCCGTGGAGGCGATCGGTCATAGTCAGTAGTCGGCGACGGTTGGGGAGAGGAGAAGGGCCTTAATGACTGCAGGGCACTTCCACCTTCCTCTGGTGTTGAGCGTTCAGTTGTATTTCCTGGAATTTCACCCCTTTGATCTCACGTGACCATACATTCTGTAAACTGAGGGCCCCAACTTGGAGGAGCTTGGCTATCAAGCCATACTCAGTAGGTCCTGCATGGAGGAAGTTCACTGGCTTACTCACTGGGGCTTAGCTGTATGTGTGATGACTGCCACTTTGGTTGAGGTGGCAGACTATCACAGGGGACACTGATAATTGGCACCAGTACATCGGGTTGGGTTAATACCTCCAATGGCTGCAGTGATGGTCTATGACTATCAGGGCAATTTAGAGTTGCAGATCCATCCACCCTTAAATTGATGAAAGAATTAGAAGAGCAAAGAGTAGAATCAAGGTGGGCTATGGCTGGGTCGGGGCTCAGAGTATCTCAACAGGGTCTGGCCAAGTGGATGTTGCCATCAAGTGATTTTTGATTCTCTATACTGTCAGATGCATCACACAGCTTCTTCTGGTTAGTATTCAAACATGCTGACCATCACAATAAGGATCACACACAGACCTGTCAAACACACACAGACCTGTCAAACAATCACTTGAGATATTATTTTCTGTTTAGAGCAACATGATGACTCAGTGGATAAGGTCCCGGGAATTGGATTCAAGTATAAGCCCAGTCATTGCCTAGGTGGTGTCTGCATGTTCTCCCAGTGCCTGCAGTATTTTTCTTCTGCTCCTTCCATGTCATCCCACATCTCAAACATGCTTAAGTGGCTTCATGCAGACACACTGAATTGGCCCATTATAAGCAGACTGGTGGTGTCTTCAATGAGCCATCACCCACCACAGGTAAAAAAAGGCCAGAAAAGGAGTTGCACCTGCTAGGACAATGTCATGTGGGCTAAACACCCAAAAGTCAATGGGTGGGGTCGGGTACAATGCCCATCAGGAGACTGGTATATGCTGGGCAGACACACATGGAGTAGTCCTTGGCATGGCTCATTGGAGTTGAATGCTGGTAGGTCATCTCGACACAGAGCACTGGCTCTGGATTACACTTCCCCAGTGCGGACCTCCTCACTGCTTCACAAAGAGGCCACCAGCAGTGTGTTTGAGGTTTACATGGACAGACGAGTCACCTCAACATGGCTTCAAGGTGCACAGGAGAAAATTGGTCAGGCCATGAGGCCTTCTTAGAGATGGTGGTCTTGGTGCTCAAAGTGCTTCTGCCTGCACTTTGTAGTCCAACTAGGCCATTTGGCGCTGACAGGTGGCATGATGTGTACCCCTGGAGTGTTGTAAGAAGAAGGCACAGCCTGCCTGCCTGACCTGAATTATTATTTTGTGCCACATAATGAACACCAGCTCATCAGAGTTAAGGATGTATAGTTTTATGTTCAATACTCTTAAAGTGAAGTGCTGAACCTGATGATGAGGCACCTGTGGTGGCCAAGACAGCAGCCAGACACACCTCAGGGAACCAAAAGGTCAGAAACAGCGTCCTGAGATCACCAATTGTAGATCTTGGCCTTGACACTTGAACTGATCCTATTCAGGTTTTCAGTGCCTGAGACACCTGCAAGAAACTGTGAATTACCTGTCAGGAAAGCTACCATGACACCCACTGCTGGACATCAACCCAGAGGGCAGTCATTAAATTAGATGAGGTTATGGTTCTCCACATTTTATTAGGGGAGTTCAACAGGTCAAGATGAAGGCAGTGGACGAAGTAATGATCCACACATGGGAGGCCATGAAGATCCACTTTTTGATGGCCTCTAAGTGATTCCAGCAAGTTGTTTGATGTCTCATGAAGAGTAGGAAGGGAAATCGCCCAAGTAAGATGTAAATGGGGCATATTGTGGAAAGGAGGAAGAAACCCTTTGAGGAAAGCCTTGAACCTCGCAGACACTTCCTTCAATAAGACACTCACTGGAAGTTACCCAAGATAGCTGGGCCACTCTTCAGGTGACAAGTTTTATTTGTCGTTGAGGAGAAGTGTAATGATGAAGGCTGCAAGAATGGATGACATTGGTCAGAAACTCTTGTAGGATTCTTGGGTAAGTCACTTCTTCTGGTATTACACGTAAGATGGAGACAGCACCTTTGGATTGGTAAACAGTGGCCCATTTCTAAACATGTGAAGGTGGTCTTGTTATCATTGATTTACGTACAAAACAGACTTCTCATTCTAATTGGGAAAACCAAAGATGATGAGTATGAAAGAAATGTCAGATTAAGTCACCAACCAATCCACCTCCCCAATTTTACTCTATAGTGGGCAACAAAAGGACAGTAATGGTGGTCTCACTGTAACTGAAAGAGTACAGCTAAAAAGAGCCACTTGAGGTAGTTTGGGCATTAGTGAGGAAGTCACCTGGGCACCTCCTGCTGGAGGACATAGATAGGATAGGATGAGCCGAAGAATATAGCTGGGAAAGATGGTGTGGCAAAGTGGGCCTTGTATTCTCATGAGTCCCACTCATGAGCCAGGGGTCAGTAATCTGTTAGTCTGTGAGCACAATTAAGCACCATGACATACATTAGGTGGCCACTGTGACATTAACGTCACATCTTTTGGATCCTCCAAAATAAAAAGTGTTCCCGGTGTGATTTTCTTTTACCCATTCATACCTCCAAGTCTGAACCTGCTTACATCTCTCCTGGGGTGACAGCAGCCAACTCAATTAGAAAAGACAAACTGGAATGGGACACCAGAGAGCAACATGCTGTTTGTCCATCACACCAACACATAAATGACAGAAGCAATGCATGCAGTGTGAAATAATGGACCCATCCAGACCACCACACAGGCCCATCTATCCTGTGTAGCTCTCAGGCTGAAGGACCAGGTCCACACTTTCTTATGACTTTGCCCAGTCTTTACGCAAGCAATAAAACATCACAGATTCACAAACCACCATAATCCAGTTCATCGGGACCTCTGCCAATCCTTACAGCATCGACTGCAAGGTAGGACTCAGCACCAATCCACTTGGGAAGGGTGATTGGGGCTAGGTTGGTGGGTTTGTCCACTCGGGCACACATCCATACATACAGAACATGTGGCCAATTTAGTGTTGCCAATCAATGGAGAACATCTTTTTGGGAATGCAGGGGGAAATATGGAGGGCCAGATACAGGAAAAACATGAAACCTCCACTGAGAGCACAGCTGGGTGTGAAATGTGAACCCTGGATCTGTGAGGTGGCAGCAGCACATCATGATGTGTACACCAAATTCTAAAGCAGTGCAGTTAAGGTCATCAGCACATAAGCCTGCTGTGTGGGACGTTATGCCCAAGGGAAACACAAAATGGTGTCTGATTCTAAACTTCAGATGACTTCATGCTTTAAGGAGTCTTTATGTCCCAATCCCAATCCCATTAGGCTACATGCCACATCCACACCCTTTAAGGACTTTAAAATGGCCACTTACCTGATATACATAAAATAGTTTTGTGTTGCTCTTCACTCTCTGCTGACTGATGAGATGGATAAGCCCCCGTGTCACTGACACTCCATGTTAGTGTGTTTGACCACAGCACAATGGCTTTACAGACTCCTTACAGGTCAGGTAACTGCTGTCATAAATCTGTCACTCGAGGGACACTTGGACACCTGCATGACAAAACCAGAGGGTGTTAAGTAGCCTTTCAGCAGCCATCTGTAGGACAACTAGCAGGGTCTGGTGGAGGCACCCCCTTAGTAAGCTAAACTAACTTGTTCTGGGGGGACATAATGATGGATGAAGGTGAGAAGAGCACAGGATTTTCACAGCAACAAATATAACTGCTGTGACTTTGACTGTTATATACAACTATGGACCCCCAGAGGTTTACACTCTCCAGTAATTTTGACAAGTGGAATTTTTGTTTTCCTTTCCTCCACTTCCATCTGGCCATACCTTAAATCAAGATTTAAAGGACTTGCTAGCATTAGTCGAATTGACACTGCTCCAGATAAGCGGCTGTTCACAGTATGGAAACGGTGCGTAGCAGTTTACTGATACCGTGTTATAGCCGCGGATCTGTGCATGTGCCGAGTCTGTAGACAGTGAAGAGTGCCATAAAAGAATAACCTGAATAAGACTGACCCCATAAATAGCTGAAGGCCAGACATTATTAAAAAGGCAGCATCCACCTGAGCTGAGGTCTGTAGTGAAGCCCATCATGGTGCACAACTATTTTCTCCAGACAGGAGGCTGGCACAGAGATGGAAAAATGTCCTATGGTTGGTGATCTGGGGAAGTATGGAGCAGAGATCAGAACTCAGAAAAGTTAGGAGCTACACTGGACTTTGCAGATTCATGGCTGGTTAATATCAGTAAGCGTACAGTTGGTAGGGCAAGGTTGCTGTGGGATTCTGGTTAGAGATAGTTAATTGATTAAGCACTCTAATTGGGATTTCCTCATTTAATTAATGTGGTATCTGTAATGTTGTCCATATATTTATCTGGCAATATTTTACACCAGAAGCCCTTCCTGACGTAGGCCTTCCCATTTATCTGGGCATTTATCAGGTAGATTATATCCTATACAGGAGGGTCAGGCTGAAGGAGATTGGAGACTGCAAAACTGTTGTTAAACAGCATAGGATGGTGGTCTGTAGGATGACATTGGATATCAAGAGGAGGAGGAAAGTGAGGGCAGTGCCAAGGATCAAATGGTGGATGTTGAAAAAGGTAGCGGGTGAAGAGTTACCAGACAGCTGGGCAACTAAAGCAGCAGAGGCAAGGTAGACAGCAATAAGGGTGCTTGGTGTGACATCTGGACAGAGGAATGAGGAAAAGAAAACCTGGTGGTGGAATGGAGAAATATAGGAGAGTATACAGAGGAAGCAGTTGGCGAAGAAGTGGGATAGTCAGATGAAGAAAGTAGACAAGAGTACAAGGAGATAAGGCGTTAAGGTGAAGAGAGAGGTGGCAAAGGCTACAGAAAAGGTGTATGATGAGTTGTATGAAAGGTTGGACACAGGATGGAGAAAAGGACCGGTGGGCTAAACAGAGGGACAGAGTGGCAGAATGGTTTCATGCCAGGAAAGAGCACAACAGCTGCAAGGTTTGCTTTAAGGGTGTTGATGAAGAAGTACAGAGAAGGACAGAAGGAGTTGCATTGTGTCTTTGTGGAACTGGAGAAAGCATATGACAGGGTGCCTCAAGAGGAGTTGTGGAATTGTATGAGGAAGTTGGGAGTGGCAGAAAAGTATGTAAGAGTTGTACAGGATATGTACGAGGTCATTGTGACCGTGGTGAGGTCTGCAGTAGGAGTGACAGAGGCGTGATTACATCAGGGATCGGCTCTGAGCCCTTTCTTATTTGCAATGGTGATGGACAGGTTGACAGACAAGATTAGAAAGGAGACCCCATGGACTATGATGTTTGCTGATGACATTGTGATCTGTAGCGAGAGTAGGGAGCAGGTTGAGGAGACCCTGGAGAGGTGGAGATATGCTCTAGAGAGGAGAGGAATGAAGATCAGTAGGAACAAAACAGAATACATGTGTGTAAATGAGAGGGAGGTCAGAGGAATGGTGAGGATGCAGGGAGTAGAGTTGGAGAAGGTGGATGAGTTTAAATACTTGGGATCAACAGTACAGAGTAATGGGGATTGTGGAAGAGAGGTGAAAAAGAGAGTGCAGGCAGGGTGGAATGGGTGGAGAAGAGTGTCAGGAGTAATTTGTGACAGACGGGTAGCAGCAACAGTGAAAGGGAAGGTCTACTAGACAGTAGTGAGACCAGCTATGTTATATGGGTTGGAGATGGTGGCACTGACCAGAAAGCAGGAGACAGGGCTGGAGGTGGCAGAGTTAAATATGCAAAGATTTACATTGGGTGTGACAGCTTAAGTCGAATGGTTGGGAGACAAAGTCAGAGAGGTGAGATTGTGCTGGTTTGGACATGTGCAAGAGAGATGCTGAGTATATTGGAAGAAGGATATTAAAGATAGAGATGCCAGGAGAGAAGAAAAGAGTAAGGGCTAAGAGAAGGTTTATGGATGTGGTGAGAGAAGACACGCAGGTGATGGGTGTAACAGTGCAAGATGCAGAGGACAGAAAGACATAGAAAGAGGATCCGCTGTGGCAACCCCTAACAGGGAGCAGCCGAAAGATGATGATGATGATGATGATTAATATGGCATCTGTAACACATCAAGTATACTGGCACTAAGTCCACATAACCCGCAGAGAACATGTACGATACCTGAGGAGCCAACACTCACAAAAAATTACGTCTCTTCTATGTCCCCATGGCACTCTGAGTACAAAAGAGTGTCAAGAATTTCAGCTTGAAATCAGTGTTATTGGTGCAACCTCAGGAGGAGCCATTTACAGTAACTGCAGCACATTGGTGTTCTGCGTCACAGAGGTGGCCCACTCACACCACTGGATTACTCTACTGAACTAAAGGGCCAGATTGTCAGTAGTGTCTGTTATATCTACAGTCATTTGAAAAAGACAGGACACCCCATGGAATGTTTTTTTTTTTATCATATGCGGACATAGCAGGATTTTATTTTCATCTAAATAGTATCTTTAGGTAAAGGTGATGTAATAAAAAAAATCAACCAAAATTAGACTTCCCAAAAATGTAATCATTGCAAAATATACAGATATGCCATTTCTGCCTGTGGAGTCCACCCTTGGCTCTAATAGCTGTTGCTTCCCCCTCAAATAGGTTTCTTCTACCTGTACAAACAGTCTAGCAGTCTTCTTCACACAGACTTGTGATGTGCTAAGGGGTGTCTGGTGTACACAGCCTGTTTCAAATCTCCCCACGGTATGTTGATGAGATGCAGAAATTTTCAGATGATTATGCACTTGTGGGGTGAATTGATCGAGGGGATGAGATAGAGTAAGGACTCAGGTGGAGAAGTTTGTTTCTTGGTGTAGGGGGCATTGTTTGCAACTTAATATCAGCAAAAACAAGAAACTGGTTATTGACTTTCACTGCACGACACAGCCTATGGTGTGCTGGGCTGGTAACATCACTTCAAGAGAGGCCCACTGAAACAACAAGCTAATTAAAAGGGCAGCTCAGTTACAGGGCACACTCCAGACCCTTTTGTGGTCATAGCAAAAGAGTGAATGAAGACAAAACTGAGTAGCACTATAAACAATGCTGCACATCCTCTCTCTCTGACATTCTAACACAGAGGATTTTCAGCCAATGAATGACGAGGCAGAAGTGTATCATTTCTAGTCATTTTGGCGTGTTCAGACCATACTGCGTGTGTATTCACTTATTGAGCTTCTGTAAAAAGCCAGATTCTCCTCTGGGGACAAATAAAGTTCTATCTGTCCAAGCTTTGACTCGGCCATTCCAGAACTCTCCATTTCTTTCTTTTTAGTTGTTCCTTGGTGGATTTATGGATATCTTTAAGCTCATTATGATATTGCAAGGTCCACTTCCAGTTGAGCTTCAAGCTTATGACAGATACTGTCAAGCACCCTTCTACTACAATGAAGAATTCTAGAGGGTTCTGATGGTGAACTGTTCAGGCAATGATGTAATGCAGCCCCAAACCAAAAGATTTCCATCACCATGTTTTACAGTTTGTCTACTGCTTAAATGCCGTCTTTGGTTTTCACCAACACATCTTCTGAAATTGTAGCCAGGTAACTCCATCTTTGCTTCATCTGCCCGGAGCAAATTTTTCCAGACGTTCTGTGCGTTCATGGACAAACTTCAGCCTTGACATAATGTTCATCCTGGTTTCCCATGTAGATCTGATTTATGTAGCCACCGTCTAATGGATGACTCATGCATTTTGACATCAATAGTAGCAAGAGCTACTTGGAGGTCCCACAATGAAATCTTGGAATTCTTAAGAGGCTTCTTTCACAATTTTGTGTTCCGATCTCAGGCTGAACTTGCTGGGAAAGCTGGCATCCCTAATTGTGGATGACAGTGAAATGGTTGATTTTGAATTGCTTGGAGGTCTTTTTAGATTCCTTCCCAGACTCTTGGACATCTATAAAGCTTCTTTCTGATGACCTCAGAGAGAACTTTGAACCTAGACAAGGAGATAACACACACACCTAACAACAAAGAGCAAACCAAGCTAAATGCCTGAGGTTTAAATAAGACCGGTTCAGAACAGATCCTCCCTAATAATGTTCTAATCATTTTCACCTGATTTTTATTGTAGATATTTGATGTTGTGATAAATGTCAGGGTGTACTTACTTTTCTGCATGCAAAATTTGCATTTTTTAAATTATCCCAATAACTACAAAATACAACAAGCATCAAGCCACGTTTACATCACCTTTATCTACAGATAATGTTTAAATGAAGATCAAACCTTAAATGTGTTTACGTATGTTAGAAGAGAAAAAGAAAAACATTTCAGGAGCTGTACATACTTTTTGTATATGGCTAGTATCCATTACCCTGTTATTGTCATTGTTCCCACCCATGACGTCTACAATGATTTATTCAACAAGGTTGGTACCCTGCACCTTTGTGTCAGTTAATGAAAAGAGGTCACATTACGCTCACTGTAACCACCATGCCAACTGGTTTTCCATTCTCTTAGGGAGCACAGCGACCTGTTTCCCCTTGTTCTCAAGCTCTGTCCCCATAGTGCAGTGTCTTTTGGTACAGAGCAAAGGACTCCCAGACATTTGCCCGGCACACTGGACACTGGTGGAAGCGCTCCACACAGCTGTCGCACAGGCACGTGTGCCGGCATGGCAGCAGCACTTGATTCACAGGGGCATTCTGGCAAACCACACAATCCCGATCTCCTCTGACGCTGCCTTCTTCCTCCGAAGAGGATGCTGCAGTTGCTGTGGTTGCCCTTTCATCTCCTTCCTGCTTCTGTTCCTTCCCTTTGCAAAACAAGTCAGAATCCTCTGCTCGGCTTCTATGGTTGGCTGACATGAAGAGCTGCTGCAGGTAAGGCAAATAAAGAATGAGCTGACTGAGTGCACTTAGATGTACAGGCATTAGTTAGTTAAAAGTTGAATGGTCAGCAAGCAAAACGAGCTTGACACGCTGAATTTAACTTTTAGTTTATAAAAGCAATTATGTTGTGAATTAACAAGAGATGGATGCTGCACTTTAAGCTCTTGAATATTCCTTGTGGACTCTGAACACAAGACCTTGCTTCACACTGGCCTTTTTAGCTTGATGACCCTACTGTGTTTATCAGTATTGGACTTATCTCCGTGTGTATAATCATGGTGGCCGTTCATTTGTCATTTTTAAATGAATACTGAACATTTAAAAAGGAATACTGAAGTCAGTAAACTTCAAATCAAATAAGTTTTACCCTTAAACAACTCCATTAAACTTCAATATCCAAAAAATGCGTCATTAGTGGGGTAGGCAACGTCAGTCCTGGAGGGCCACAGTTGCTGCAGGTTTTTATTCTAACCCAACTGGTTAACTAGAAACCAATCCTTGCCAATCTCTGACCTCATATTTTTTGTTATGGCTTGTTAGTCTGTAATGTTAGGTTCTTCTATCATAGATTTTTTTTCCCTTTCCAACGATGTCATCCAAATGCCTAAATATTTTCAGTCTGTCACATTTTTTTTTCTAGAGTGTTTTATAAAAACCAAATAGTGCATGATGAATCCACACAAGTGTAAAACGAAACAAGTTATAAGGAGAACTACTGGCTCCTATGTCATTTGTATCTTATTGCTGGTAAGGAGCCATTAAAAACAGTGTGCAGTTGTTTAAGAATAAAATAAGCAATTAAGGGTGGGGAACCTTAACAAGTGAGACCACTAAAATGAATCATCAAAAGGCAGAGGTGGGTAGAGTAGCCAAGAATTGTACTGAAGTAATAGTAGCGTTTCTTCAAAATAATATTACTCAGGTACAAGTAAAAAGTACTCATCCAAACAATTACTCAAGTAAGAGTAAAAAGTACTTGGTGAAAAGACTACTCAAGTACTGAGTAACTGTTTGATCATAATAAATGATTTATTTTTCAGAAATGTTCTAAGACAGCAGAATTTGCACATTATTTTATATTTTTGTCTATTTCCAAATAAAATAAAAAATGAGTAAAAATAAATACCATCTTTACAAAATAAAGATGCACAAATAACACAAAGTTCCAAATCTCAGTTTTTTACAACAAAGCTTTTGAAGCCAATACCTACAGTAGGTAACATGTATGTTTGAACAGTGCAAATTACTTACAGTGACAAGATATACTGTACACTGACAGTATAATACTGCATATTCACTTGCACTCCAAATAGCACAGCTGATAGAAAATAACATTGGAACAAGGCAGCTTCTGCACGTACAAGAAGTCTCACTTTACCATGACTGTCTGTGTCTGTGCACGTTTGGTTAAAACGTGCTTGTTCTTCATTCAGTGAAGATGGTTAAGCTTCAGCAGGAGTTGGCTCTCAAGGTTCCTGCATTGATCAGGAGCCCCGTATGACTAAAAAGTCTCTCACAGGCTGCAGACTCAGGAAGTTTGTGTGAGGTCATGTGACTGCATGGCTACGTCTGATTAGAGAAATGGAGTCATGTGATTATTGTTGCTACGTCTGATTGGTGAAACGGAGTCATGTGATTATTGTTGCTACGTCGGATTGGTGAAACAGTCATTCAGTAGATCCACTGTCAACTTCTCTCCAACTAAAATATAGCATATATAAATTTGTAAATGGAAAAAAGTAACGAGTCGAGTGCTGCCCAATGTAGCGGAATAAGAGTAGCATTTCTTCTTCACAAATGTACTCAAGTAAAAGTGAAAAGTATGGTGCAGTAAAACTACTAGTAGAATAACAATTTTTTTTAAAGTTACTCAAATAAATGTAACGGAGTAAATGTAACTCGTTACTACCCACCACTGTCAAAAGGTCACTTGAGCAATAAGTGCTTCATCCGCAATAACTGACTCTCATGGGTTGGAACAAAAACATGCAGCCACTGCTGCCCTCCAGGACTGGCACTACCCACCCCTAATTTAAGATTTCCCTCCCCATGTTTTTAAGGCATATCTCTGGTTCAAGGTTGTGGGAATCTGCTGCCTGTCCTGGAATCATTAGACAAAAGGCAGACATGGATTTCATGACTGTCTGATAGTTTCTTCTTGCATCCCAAAAACACGTGTGCTCATTTAAAGTGACCTGGTAGGTGTGTGTGGGAATGTATGTGCTTAGTAGTGAACTGGCATCCAGTTTGGGCCTTACCTGCCTTGCACCTAATACATGTCCAGCTCTGATTCTTGGATGGGCAGTAAAGCACTACCAGTTCATCAGATGCGGAGCTTGCAATTTTGCGCTTTGTTTGGAGGAGTATTAAACAGGAATGTATAGAACTACCATGATGTCTATACAGCCATAAAGAGTATTCATTGACTCCCTTGGAAGTTTGTTGTGCAAAATTCAATCACAGTGGACTTAATTTGTTTTGTTTTTTTTTTTTCTTTACACAAAGAGATATTTTAATGTCAAAGTGAAAACAGATCTCTGCAAAGTGGTGTAAATTATACACATAAAACTCAAAATAATTGATCACATAAGTATTCACCCCTTTATTATGACACCACTAAATAATCAGTGGTGCAGACAATTGGTCTTTGAAGTCCCAGAATTAATTCAGTGGAGATGATCTGTCTGGAGTTTTCAGTTAATTGTAGTCTAAATGCCCCTAACTGTATCTGGAAGGTCCAACTTGTGGTGAGTCAGTATGGTGGCCTAAACTACACAATGAACACAAAAGAACACTCCAACCAACTCCTTGAAAAGGGGATTGAAAAACATAAGTCAGGGGATGGAGACAACAAAATATCAAAGTCACTAAATGTCAGTTTAGGGAGTTCAGTTAAATCAAGCATGAAGAAATGAAAGAAAATGTCACAGCTGTTAATCTGCTAGAGCAGATCATACACAGAAACTGAGTAAATGTTCAAGAAGACGACTAGTGACGGAGTCCACCAAGAAGCCTCTTGAGAATTTCAAAGCAGTTACAAGCTACAGTGGCTGAGACTGAAGAGTTGGTTGCAGACAACAATTGTTGCCCAGGCACTTCACCAGTAACAGGTTTATGGGCGAGCAGCAAAAAGACACACGTGATACCTCAGGTTAAAGTTGCCAGAAGGCACATGGTAGTCTCTGAAGTCACCTGGGAGAAGGATCTATGGCTTCTTCCTAAACAGACTAAATGCTACATTCATAATGCTGCACATTAATCAAAAAATACCACCCTCACCATAAGGCATGGTGGTAGCAGCATTAGGCTGTGGTGATGCTTCAGTGCAGCAGGACCTGGAAGACTTGGAAAGGTAAAATGACTGCAGGAAAATATGTGCAAACCATTGGGGAAAACCTGATACAGTCTGCAAGAAAACTGGGCTCTGGGAGAAAATTTGTTTTTCAGCAAGACAAGGCCCCAAGTATAAAGCGGAAGCTACACAGGAACGGCTTCAAAACAACAAGATTAATTAGACTAAATAAACTTTCAATCCCAGGTGTAGCTGGACCTGAAAAAGGCCGTTTGCTCTCAATCCCGATGACACCTGACAGAGCTAATAATGAATAAATAAATAAATAAAATGGCAGCATCCAGATGTGCAAAGCTGATAGAGACCTGTGCACAGACTCAAGGCTGTCATGACTACCAAAGATGCACCTGCTAAATACTACCTGAAGATATGAATACCTGTGAGATCAGCTAATTTGTGTCCTATATTTGTAAATAATTTAGACCTCTTTGCAGAGATCAATTTTCAATTTGACATTAAAGTCTTTTTGTCAGTGTCAGCAAAGACAAATTTAATCCACTGTGATTCAACATCAAATAATAATAAAATATGGAACTTCTTAGGGTGTGAAGACTTTTTATAGGCACAGTACAAAGGCATAGGGTGAGGGTACAAAATCTACAGCAGTAAGTGCATTTGCTAAATACTATAAAAGAAAAACTCAGCTCTGCAAGTGAAAGTTATCTTTTACTTGACAAAATAGAAAAAAAAGGAAGTCTGGTACCTTCAGGTCATAGACGTGGCCTTGTACGGTCAGCAGATACTGGTACAAAAGCCTAGAGGGTAGTCTGAAATTCTCATGAGAGATGTGAATTACGGACACACTGGCAACCTAAAAAAAGACGCAAACAGAGTATATACGAGGATTCAGATTAAATCCAAGGGGTCAGCAAAGCTGGTCAACTCCCTCTCTAAGCACACAAATGCAGCAGACACAAAGTGAAGCAATGAAACTGATACAGACAACAGTGAAAACATCCCAAGCCCCGTTAAAGGTTTTAAGCAAGGCAGTGAAGCTTCCAGGTGGCCATGGAGACTGAGATGAACATCTCTGGTAATCTTCAAGTCGCTATTGCCAGTGTAGCATTGTGAAAGACTAGACACCCCCAGGACAACACTACTCACAATTTCATAAAGCTCTCTCTTGTCAGGCTGCTCCAGTGTCAGCAAAGCTACAAAGGGATAACGTGCTGTTGAAAGACTTCCCGCATCCTGGGAACTCGAATTTCCAGGCAGCTGGCAAAGAATCTCTGCATGTTCTCGCTTTTCAATGCTAGGTTAGTGGTTAGGGAGCAGAACCTTCAACTTTCAGCCTGTATGGTGATTTTATGACAAGACACTGCCAGTGGCTGAGGGGGCTGGGAGCAGTGGAGTTGGGTTACTCTTGTGTCAAAGTCAAATTGCAGGAGGCTTCACAGTGTTTACTAGACCTCCAGCTGTGTTACCTCCCTCATCAGTGCGTGTATGTCAAGGATGCCAATGTATGTCTCTAGACAATAGCTGAGGGACAGTAACCTTCTGTGTATGCCTTTTTCATGTTAACCCCTGAATGAGATTTCCCAAATGCCATCAAGTGTTCAAAAGTCCAAACACACATTTATCAGACAGACTGATGTGACAGAACATATTATGAGTGCACAGCAAGATGGGACCTTGTTAACTGGGACTGGTAAAGCCCACTGAGGCATTCCTTGTATGATTTTGTGCTATAAAAGAAAATACATTTTTGCTGTTGTTGTTAGGTTAGGGATCATCATGACCCCAAATGGGATAGGCCAGATATGACAATGAATGAAAGGAAATCTCTCTGGCTGTCATTTCTACTTGATCATAATTTTTCAAATTCTCAGAGCAACAGATTTATAGGATAATGATTGTCACTTGTACAGAGTACATTGAAATTCTTTCCTGCATTATGGCTGCAATTATGGATCCACCATAGAATAGACTGGAGCATCATTCTGGGTTAGACACTAATTAAGAGATGGGTCAGAATGAAAACCACATTGCAGCTTTCCTCTGAGCCTCACTCTCCAAATCTCTGCTAAAAGGTAAAAATAAACCTGCAGTCTGCAAACAGGAGAAGGATACAACAAAGTGCTGCGGTGTTGGTATGAGCCACGCAGAGCCTGCTCAAATTGCAGGGGTGTTGTAATGAGTATGCCCTGCTCATGGTCCCAGAGCGCCTTCTGCAAACCGTGGACAGCACAGCCCCAGTAACAGGTGAGCATGCAGTTCTCCAGACAGTGGGGCCTCAGCCTCACCCCTCCTAAAATTAAGGAAACACTTCAGTAAAACAACTGTTGTTGGCTCCAAACAGTAGCCAGATGCTTTAAAGACAGCAGACAATGGTCCAGTACAGTATGTTTATATTTTCACATTAGTGGAGAAGATAATATTCCACAAACACAGGCTGATAAACATTAAAATTGCTCAGAGAGGGGAAGGGGCTGCATATTCATCAAAGAGGACAAGAGAAGTGTTACAAAGTGGTCTTCTATCAGGAGGAGGACCCATGTGGGTGAATAAAGAGCTCTGTAGACATAAAGAGTGTGTGTGTGTTTGTACAGAACTTAAGGAAATACATTTTATTTGTTTGATTGTTGCTTTGTTTACAGTGAATTTAGTGCTTTATGTCAGTTATAACAATATGTAGAAAAGGGTGTGACAGACAAAAAGAACCCAAATATTGAATATCTTTCATTGGTTTGGTGTGCATGTTAATGCCATAAGCAATAACCAACAAAAAACGGTGACCCTACAGGATTACCCAATTAAAGAACAGAGAAGGTCGGCTCTTTGAATAGTTAACAGTCACGTCAGACTTAGGCCAGGCTGCCCAGTGCAGATAAGGCAGGCATCTAGTTGTAATCATTCTACTGTTATAGGTACAGTATACCACAATCAAATGAATTCTGGGAAATTCATTTGTTTGGAGAACAAATTGACATTTACCTAACTGAAAAATATTACAGAGTCAATTCTAAGGCTGTGGGGTTTGTCTAAATTACAGAAAGAACTATACTGTCCAAACAGAAGTCTATTGTGCCAAGATCTTTCCAAGGCCAAGTTATAAAATGTTCATAAAAATTACCAAGGGCCTCAGAACAACATCTATATATATGCAGCCCTCTGTTGTCTTGATTAAGACATGTGCTCATGATTCTACCATTACAAACACACTGGGCGAAGATGGGAACCACTAATAAGGACTTGGCCGTTGCTTAAGTTTTCCAAAATCGAACTATGATTATGAAACATTCTGTGACAATGTGTTATAAACGTGTGGCGTAGTGGTTAAGGATTTGGACTTCACACCCAGAGGTTGTGGGTTCAAATCCTGCTTCTGACAAACTGGATAAAGAAATGTAACCAACTTTATCTCAAATGTTGTTGGTAGCCTTTGATAAATCTACAGTGTGAACCTCATACCAGTGACCGAAGGTAGTGGCTGTGGTGTTGTGGTTTGGAGTTGCATTACTGTGTAATAACCTGGAAAACAACTCACCATTAACAGGACTGTGAATACTGATCTGCATTAGGGGATCTGTCAGAAACTTGCCTGGCCATTCATCTGTGATCTTAATCACAGCTCATCCACATAGTGACAAAATAGTCTATTAATGCGCATTCATGCAACACTCTTGGGGCTTTTAAGAGATCAATATAAAAGACACAATACCGGAAAATATAAAAGACTTCAAACATATAGGCTGACCGAAATGGCATCCTCTGCTTGACAGTGTTTTGTATGTCCTGATGTGAATATCAGGAGCCATAATGCCAGCATCTCCAAAATTTGCTATCGAAAGCAAATTACAACAACTAGTTAAAAGAATTCCAGAATACTATGAAGCTATAGCAGATTAAACTAATTTATATTCTTAGAAGTTTTTTCTATGGTATCTGCCAGGGTCCTTTACAGATAAGCAGTACATATTTTATTATCATTGCGCTGATATGTTTATTCAAGATGACGCATGTTGCAAACGTTAACAAATGGAGACCAGGCACATTAAGTAACTCAGAGCCAAACCTTACAGTTTAAACTGCAGTGGCTGCTACAGTTCTATTTCCATAAATTTAAACAATTTGCTTTAGGTTACGAAAGGAAAAAAGTTAAACAGTATTTTTATCAACTGATTCAGCATACATTAAAAGTGGGGGAGCCTCAGATCCAATCTTTAAAAATCACAATTTTCATATTCCTTTTTATTTGCAAGTGCACTTATTAGTCTCATTTCCCTTTAGATTGATCTAATTTTCATGAAAATGCAAAAATACAATTTACCCTCAGGGATTAAAGTGTGTATATATATATATATATATATATATAAACAAAAAAAAAACAAAAAACCTGACGATAACAGGTGGCTTGTTTCACATTACTCACTTAAGTAGTTGAATTTTACAGCAAAGTAGCAGTGAGGTAGACGGACCTGAATAAGAGGATGTGGTGCTGTTTAACTCCAGTGCAAATGGGTTTTTCACTCTCATCATTCTCCTTTCAGGAATTTGCAGACTTGACTCACTGTCTTCAAAACTTTGTAAAATTCCTGGTATACCAAAACCAAACCTGTAACATGGGAAGAAAAAAACAAACAAAAAACAAAACCTGCTTTAACTCCGGCTCTACCATGATGAGACTGACCATCACTTCTGTTTCTAATCACCAGAGACAATTTCAATTCAGAAATCCCAACAGACTTCAGATTCACGCCTTGGAGGGGCCTACTTTCTTACTATACTTTTATTAAATCCACTGCCAAGCTTCTGGGATTAGACAGATATTCAGATGCACAGATCAGAATAGTAATATCTTACCTTTTACTATTTTAAGTATCACTTGGCATAGTGGGTAGGCTTGGGGCTCTACACAGACCAATATAAAATCACAATCATCAAGAGCAACTAAACACACAATTAAATTACAAAACATTTCATATATTACACAGTGCTAGTGTGAGGCTGCAAGATTTTTTAAAAAGCCTAGTTAGGACATGGTCTGCAAAGGGAGATAGGAATCCCTGTACTAATTTTTAGAAATTGGACATCACGAGTATTGAATATTGTGAGAATCTGAGTATGATGCATCTCATGGAGCTGAAGGGGAAACAAGGTAGGATACACCCTGCATCAGATATGAATGGTACAGATATTTGTACTGTAAAAAAGCCATGCCCTATTCCTCTTCATACAGTGAGTCTCCAGATATGCATTAGTTAAAGGATAGCAAGCTAGTATACACTACATCATTTCAATCTTTTCAACTGAATATTTAATAAAATATTTAAACCGTGTGAAAGCTGTGTTAATCTGTTTCACACACATAACATTTGTTGTATATGTTTTAATCACTATAATATTACTGCATGGCAAGATTTTATTTAAAATATTTTATTTCTTACTCTAGCCCTGCCCTAGTGTTGTTCCTGCCTTATGTTATATGCTTGCCAGGATAGACTGTGGCTGCCCCATGATCCTGCCCTGGATACATGGGTTAGAAGCATGGATGGATGTGTTACTTCTTTAGAAGCTCACCAAATTTAAACAAGTTAAGAGAAAGAGCTTAAAAAATGCTGTTAAGTCACATGCTGTAGGTAGAGTTGTGTTAAAATTGCAGACAATAATAATACATAATGTAGCAGTAGCTTACAAATACTTACCAAACACTGCCCTTTTGCAAAATGTACACAATTACTCTTCATAGAAGTGTCCCAATACTGTGGCCACAATGAATTATTATATTTAAAGACCTCTATTTTTTATATATCATTTGGGCAAAAGTAAAATGTAAAGGATTGTAACAAAAATGCCTCATGCTAAAATCCAATGCTTTCATATTTTTTAAAGGTCAAAGAGCATTCAAAACAAAATCATACATTACAATAAATATTTTGATTTCTGCTAAATCCTGTTAGTGCTCTGTTTGTACATGGAGCACTGCATAATGGAGTGCAAATGACATTTTTAGTAAAACCATAAACAAACAAGGCAAGTCATAAACCAAATTAAAATAAATTTATTTTTTAAAATACTGTTGAAATAAAACTATTTTAATATTATCCACCTTTATAATGCATTTTAATATGTCTAATGATCTGGACAAGTTTACTGGCTGAGAAGTTTCAGACCTTTACTTTTAAACATAACATAGATAACCCCAATTAGTTAAAGTTATTACTTGATGAAAAACAATTACTTTGATGAATAAGGTTACAGTCTTAAGCAACACTGTACAGTGCTAACAGATTAAGCAAAACAATCACCCGGTGAGTTATCATTCACTAGTCAAAGGTGGTTGGCAAATCAGAATTTACATGAACTGATTAGTAGGCATAGATAATATTAATTTACTGCCATGTTAATCAACAGATTAATTTAAGTTACCCTTGGTAAACGCACAAGAAATATTGCTAATATTCTTCCCAGAATTAAGTGGGGTAGAACAAAAGTGATGGTATAAAACTTTTTAAATGATGTAAAACATATTTTTACCACATTTTGTTTAATTTTTTTATGATTCAATTTTATCAATCCAGATATATTGTTTTGTGGAAATAATAACATGAGCAGTTCCTTAATAGTCCACATTGCAGTGACAGCTGCTATTCTACATATCAAAGAAAGATGTGAGGCAACAGAGCTTTACATCAACTAAAATAATGTTAACTCAGCTGCCACAAAACTAGGTCCCATGGTAACTCATAAAATAAGAGCAACTCTCCAAGCCATTTAGGATGTGAAAGATGGATGCTTTTTGAAATGAACATTAATGCAGAGATTGCACCATGAAACTCTATCTGAGCTTTTTCAGGCTCATACAGAATACCAGACTTACCTTTAATGTTATAATGGAACATATACACTCTGAGGTAGGACATTACGATTTAAGCAACATAAAAATTAACCATAAAAAGATTTTGATATAATACTATAAATAACAACCATCAGTTTCATTATAGCAGAGTTATGTTTGGTTTATACAGTAATTATTGTCATGTACATAAAGTACAATGAATTTTTTTTTTTTAATTATTACATGGGTAAAAACTAGAGCTTTACTATCCTCTTTTGGAGACTTTTAATATCAATATGAGAAACATCTTTTTTAGTATGTGCAGAACATAACATCTGAGGAGGCTGACATCATTGTGTCGCAATTCTAGCCAGTGCACCGATGTAGACAAGGCTCAGTTGATTTTACACCATAGCATGGAGCACTTAAGCAGACACATCAGAGGAGAGTTTGACTTGCTATCCACTATCCCCTTCAACGTATAGCAACGGGAAAATAAAAATCAATGTGTGGCTTTGCAAGCACTGCAACCTACCAGCTAAGCACTGCTGCAATAGAGATAACAAAACAGATCGACACAATGAAAATGCAAAGTTCTGGTGAATACTCATACAACATGATTATGAACCCCTCTGCCATGACTGGGCGAAGAGTTAAAGCAAATGGTATCGACTGGTTTGACCAGAAACTCCAATCCAATTAAAGAAAACAAGCCTAGAACAAGGCAACTAATTTCAAAAGAAGGAAGTGCAAAGTGAAGGGCTGAATGAAGCTGGAAGCTATAAATAAGCTGCAGATCTACTGTTTCTCAACATGAATGTGTCAAAATAAAAGTTACAGAACAAAATCCAATCAGACACACAGAACAAGGAATATATTGTGATACCAAAAAAATCAAAGAAAAAGAGGTGGGTGAGGGGAGGTGGGGGTATTGTGAGCTGGTCAGTATATGTGTCAAAATACAGTACAAGTGAACTGATCTCCCAAAACACTGCAGGAAAGCATGGGCTGTCAGAAAAGATAACTTCCTCCTTTCAAGTGTGTCTATCAAAATAAAAGATTATGCAACAATACGTCTTCATCCAGTTTATAAGACTGGTGTGCATCAATATACAAGCGCATAGGTCTACACTATGTTGTATACCAATATGATTATCAATGCAGACGTACTGAATGTTATCCATAAAAATATAAACTGTATTAAAAATACAGAGTAATAAAAGCTGTTCTCACCCAGATTCCACAAAATTTTCCTCAATGGTTTCTATAACCCCAGAAACATAGCAACTATCAGGCAGCATGGACTGTTTTCTATGAAAAAGGATTTAACATTATTAAAATTAAAGATATAAGAGTATACTGAACACAGCATATACATAAAATTGTTTAAGTTTTTTTTTTAAAGAATAAAGAAATATGTGACAATTTAAATCAGCAGCTCTCAATTGACTCTATGACTCAATGTGTGGGTAAGAGTAGCTTAAGATAAACTGGTAATCTACCCAGGGGTGGTTCCAGTTTTGCAGGTAATGCTGCCCATATAGGTTCTGGCATTTCTTGTGGCCATAAACGTAAATTAAACAAGTTTAGAAAATTGATTACTGGATGGATAGTTAAGTTCCCAGGGTGTTTAAAAAATGGAACACGTGAGGTCTGGGTGAGAGTATAAAAGCAAAGAGGAATCAGACTCGGGCTAAGAAACTAGTTGCAATGAAAACCTGTACTCCTGGGGGATAGGGCTGAGAACCACTACTTTATACCTTTACACAAATTATAAAAGTGACTACCGTAACTGCACATTCCATGCCAACTACCTACTGAACAAAATAATTTAGCATTTGTACCTTTAAGAGTATTTTTGCAGATGCAGATGACAAGACCAAAACTTTTTTTTTTTGGGCCAATTACCAGAGATAAAAGGTGGACACAAAGAGGGTTCTTGCACATTCAAAGATCATGTGTCTTGGCCTATTCAGGTGAAGTATAATGTAGAGGCAAGAATTGTTAGGTTAGCACTGCCACCCTACCCTCAAGGAAAAGCTAACTGCCACAATACACAATTGCTTTATTTATCCAGATGAAGTAGGTTATGTCTAAATAAAAGAACTGAAAGTATTTTATCTAAATTGTAAGGCAGTTTGCCTCAATATGCAATATGTATTGTTAAAAATCTAGTAAACAAACTGTCACAATTGTAATATTCTATAAAGAACTTTGTATACTTATTGAAATACAGTATTTCTTATTTGTAAATGAAAGGCTCATTTTAAGAAACATTATTTAATATTCTTCTTCACTTAAACCATCTCCTTCATTAGTTAAATGCTGTTCACAATAAATACAGAAAATGGGTCCTGCCATTTCTTTTTTACAATAGTAATAACATATTTTCCTCCTTTCTGTATTGGGGAGTTTTTCTTCAGCTGTCATCCAGACTCATGTCATGATATTGCCTTTCATTTTGAGAGAGGGCAAAGGACTCCCAGACATGTGCGCGGCACATGGGACACTGGTAAAATCTTTCTGCACAGTTGTCACATAGGCAAGTGTGTCGACATGGCAGCAAAACTCGATTTATGGAAGCATTCTGACAAACCACACAATCTCGTCTGGCTGTCCCATGGCTTTCTTCCTCTACTGTTGCAATTACTGCCATCTCTGCTTCATTCTCCTCCTGCTTTATCTCTTCATCATCTTGAGAGACCAACTCTGAGTTTAATGCACTGGTTGGGTTGTCTGCAGACATGAAGAGTTGCTGTATGAAAAAAAATATATAAACCTTAAATCAGAACATACAGACGTATTGCAAAGTCTGTGCAAATTTATGAAGCAAAAGATAAATCTAAATATTGCTATGTGTTAAATGGCTTAAAAGATAAATAAATGATACCTTAAGGTCAAAGACATTGCCTTGGGCTGTTAGCAAATACTGGTATAATATCCTAGATGTCATCTTGTACTTGTCATCAGACGCATGGATTACAGAAACACTGGCAACCTACAAGAAGAAAAACCTGTTATAAAAACAAGAATGACTGAATTAACACACCTATATCAGCTGGCTAAACCTACTGATAACAAACAGAAAGTTTTAGGATTCCAGTTCAGTGTTTACCAAAAGTCATGCAAAACTATTTTGATAAATGGCATGCTATTCACATCCATCTGCCATTTCTTGGGTAAGACAAGGGTCAGCAGGTGTTGTCATCACTTCTAATATCAGAAACTGAAAGATGGGAAAAACGCCTTGATAGAGCCAAGCATAATAAACTTGTGTTTAAAAAATTACATTATACTTACAATGCTATAAATTTCTCTGTCTTCAGGCTCTGCCAGACTCAGTAGGGCCACAAGTGGATACCGTGCTCGTGGAAGAGTCCCAAAGTCTTTGATACTGGAACCTTCAGGCAGCTTGCATACAATTTCTGTAATGTTTCCCTTTTCAATACTAATAATTTCGTTAAGGTGTAGAACGTTCAATCAATTAGACCTAAGGTAAGTTCATATTAATCACATTGGGGACCTGATCTACCCAGACTTTTTAACTAATTGACAGATGACTTTCAATTTTTGTGATATACTAGGGGAATTTCTCTTAAATCATGTGTAAGATTATGCATACTCTTTGAAACACAACTACTGTAATTATATATATATATGTAATGCATTGGAAATATTCAAGCATACAGACACTCTCCAGTTTAAAAAGGAATTTATGAGAGTAATAAAATTTTTTTCCACACATTCCCCATGTTATAATGGTAATGCTGTGAACCAGACCAATTCTTGTATACCTAAAACAATGTCATAAATGAATATGAACTTTAAAACCTTAAAACAACGTAGTCCACATCAGGTTCATAAAGGCCAGACACTATGTTGGTATCAGTCAGCAGGAACAACCCCCAGACACACTCATGTACACCTAAAGACCCAGTTTAGAGTTATTATCCCTACCAGCATGTTTTTCAGATAAGGAAGGAAAAAATGGAGTGCCTAGAAAAAAATCCATACAGATACAGGGAGAACATACAAACTCCATTCAGATAAGGAAGGTGCAGGATTTGTACTCAGGATGCTGGAACAATGAGACATTAACACTAATCACTGCACCATCTTTCTGCTCATGACTAATTATAGATTCTCAAACTGAACATATACTCACCTATTTTTCCTTTAATGAACCACCTCACTCCAATCCCAGCAGTATCATGCCCAAGGCAGGAAATACCCTTTTTACATTTGACTATATATTGCTGACAAAGTATTGTTAGTTGTTTAAGTTTGATGTGAGGTCCAACTGAAGTGAACATATATTACTTGGAAGATCTATCAAGCAAAAAAAGTCATTCCCAAAGGTCATTAATCAATTGCTGAACAGGCCTAATTAACTTCAGTATTGCACATTTGTTAGAAATGTATGTGGGGCATAACATTTGGGAGCATTTGGGGACTTATTTAACTGATTTGAAACTAAGAGCATTTTAATTTATTTTAGTTATTTCAACAAAGAGCCAATTATCATATTTTTGTTTATTTAATATTCTTGTAAGTTGTATAGAAAAAAATAACAGAATGTAATCATACATATTGGTAGACAATTGATGTCCTATTGTTTAGTTGTGTTTAAATTTCTTAAATGTAACATTTTTGTTGAAGTACCCCAATGGATAGTTAAATCTCTGCAATAGTCTCAAAGTAAAATTAATGGTTTCTTTAAACCATGATGGAGAGCAGATCTGAAGCTCTGATAATAAATTATACTTTCTAAGAAATAGGCTGCTATCCGATCCCCCCCTTATCGGGGCTCAACTCGGGCAAAAAGTTCTCCCAGCTCAAGCCAAGGCTCCTTATCTGCGTGTGAGCTGCCTGGAGTTGTACAGAGTGAATAATACAGTATATCGTTATTTGGAATACATGCATTTCATATGAGTTACGTGTCTAGAAAGATATGGGTAAGTGTAGGATGAAAGGAAAGAAATGTGAGGCAAGAAATAATAATAATAATTCTTTACATTTATATAGCACTTTTCTCACTACTCAAAGCGCTCAGCAATTGCAGGTTAAGGGCCTTGCTCAAGGGCCCAACACAGCAGTGTCCCTTTTGGCATTTGCGGGATTCGAAACCGGCAACCTTCCAATTTGCCAGTGCAGAGCTCTAGCCTCAGAGGAAATGCTGAACACATACCTAAAGCAGAAACTTTTTCCATGTTATACTAATAATGACATGAAGTGTATAATGTTTAAAGACTTTAGTCCAAATATTAAATAAACTTTTGCTTTTATTCAAGAATATAACCAAAGTAAAAAAAAAAAAACACTCGATTTACATGTTGCTGTCAATGAGTTACAAACCCAAGCTCAAATGTCAATTGACAGAAAGCTCACACTTATTCCTGGATGGTGCAGAGGTATGAGCTGCTGCCTTCGAATCCCGGAGCTCTGTGTTTTGAGTAGTGAGCTGCTATTATAATTATTATTATTATACTATGATTTAATAAAAACACATATTTGATTTGAATCTGTAACACCCACTGTAAATTTTGGGTACATGTAAAAGTTATTCCTTTTTTAAATTATTCAGCTTTTTTCTCTCAGTGATGTTCACGTGGTACAACGAACTTGCTTCTCCCTCTCTGAGTTGATGCCCTTTATCTCCATTCTTTTCACAAGAGCATCGATGACCACAGTTGGTACTGTGATTGATGCCTGCTCAGAACTATTTGTTGTACCAGCAATCAAAGATACAATGTCCCGTGACCACTATCAGACTGGACAAAGGCAGAACCAAAACAGACAGGTTCTTCATAGTGCTTTCGCTAGCTAATAGACTGCTGCACCACAACGCAACTCTACTTAGCACCATAAATAAAATGGGACTTCCACCTGCAGCTAAAGTCACTTTAGTATGCGAGCAATTCGCCACACTAGTGTTTAGATCTGGCAGTGTCATGCTGACGGTGTATGCGCCCAAAAAGAAGAAGCCTCTGATTTCAGTCTATAACAGCCAGTGTAAAGTTTTGCTACCTGTAAAAGATAATCACTGAAGGGGTGTAAAGAGACACACAAACACTGGTGAATCATGTCTGCTTGGTATCTCCTCATCACTTGAATTGTTATTCATTTTCATTTTTGAATAAAAACACACTTATTTCATTATACCTTTGCGAAAGTGTTTATTTTATATTCCAGAAATCACTTGAATGAGATTGAATCTGTCTCTGTCTCTCTCGTGCAGGCACACACACATTCATACATGAAAATGTCACTATATAAAAACGCTATGCCATTTGAACATGAGTTGTCATTTGAACATTTTTTTTCAAAATAAAAAAGTTATGTATATTCTACATGCCTAGGCACACTTCAAAGGCACTTTAATAGGTACACCTTCGATGGCTTAGTTTAATTGTTATGTTTTTGTACATCTTCACATATTGTGATTGCGTAACGCTGAATTTGTTGAAAGTTTTTTTTTTTTTTAATAAATAAAGTCCCAAAATTAATTAATCATTATGTGATTACACCATCCGGAGAGTCAGAAATGCAAAAATTAGTATGAATTGATTACATTTTAAGGGATATTATATTTTATGGTATACAAATCAAGTGAATTTTGCTTTATAGCTCTAATTTGTGGCAGAAAGAAGTATAATTTATGTAAGGGTAACTTGAAAGTGGATAGGCCATAAATTCTCTCCAGTCAGATTCTTCCTACAAAAGCAAGTAATTGCATTGGATTTGTACATATGATAGTGATGTTATTCATGTCTATGATACAGTGGAAACAGACTGACCAACAATCAGAAAAAAACGATTATTCCTTCATTGTCCTCAGGCCATATGTGAAACCTATTCAAATGAAAACACTTGCAAAAGATTTAAGGCACTATACAAGCATCAGCTTCCATAGTAAACCAAAGGTAATAAACTTGTAAAAACAAAAGATTATGAGACATTTCAAGAGCAAAGAATCCGCAGGAATGAGTGGCAGTACAGTCTGCCTGAGCCATGAACTAGTCCAGACTCTGCTGATTAACAGCTGGTTAAATGCAGATGTTTTAACAGACACTGTAAATAGAGCCCCATTTCTGCATGTGTTCAGCACATTTTTCAAAATATTGCCTAGTGAGGGAAGAATTTTGACACATTTATGCAAATGGTGGAAGGCAATATTACAGAAGCTGAAAATGTCTATCAAATTATCCATTAGGACTCCAGGGTTGAGGAACTTCTGAGCCTATGAAATCCTTCCTGTACTCACTGTTAATGATGCTGTTCCACCTTCACATCTAGGCAGCCAGTACTTGCAGCAATCTGGCTAGACACGTGGGGCCTAATGTATAAATGGTGCGTACGCACAAAAATGTTGTGTACTATGTTTTCTATGCTCACTTCGAGATGTATAAAAATTAAACTTGCCGTAAAGCCACACACATTTTCATTTCAGGGTCTCCCCTCGCATACACAATATTTTGCTTGGTTTTGCAAACTGGCAGCTCTACCTGTCCCTTTGTAAGTTCTCCACTCTTGGGTTTTTAGTCACAGGAGGTTTTCAACGTGAACTTGATTACGATTGGGTTTTTCACTGAGTCGCACCATGCCAGATGTATAGGATGGTATTATCACTTATCATCCAGATGGATAAGATTTACCTCCACTGTGGTTGAACTGGAAAACATAAAAGTGCAATTTGCAGCAATATCCGGTTTTCCAATCGGAGTGGTCCACTGCATGTACATGCTATTGCAATAGCACTGGACAAGTTACATCAGCCAGGGATGAGTCACTAAAAGAATGAGCTGGCATTACATCATATATAGCTGGAGCACCTATAAAAATGGCAGATCTGCAATCGCAAGTGCTTTTTCCAACTAGTGCAGCAAAAGACAAGCAGTCCTTTTAAGGATAGTGAGTCACCTCAAAATAAAGAGCAGAGAATTGGTCTGTTGTGATAAAGGGTGCCGTTCCTACCCTATAAAAGCACCTTCAGAGAATGAATTTGCTTATGTAAATATAAAGCATTTCCACTCTATTAATGTGCTGCTTTATAGTGCACAGAAAGTCTGTTGCAGTGTGCAAGCATGTTCCTGAACAGATGTGCTATAATGAACAAGACCCTGAGCCACCAAATGATCAGCCAGATCAGACAGCGTTACAACTTTGTTTGAAAGTAATTAGCAGAATGTAAAAACATGTAATCAGATGCAGCATTTATTTTTTAACCAACTCATTTAATTTGTGGTCAATATCACATTGTACAGCCCTTTTATTCCTTAGTTCATTGGCCACATTTCTTATAGCATCCACTATTGCATTTTGTGACTCCTGAACATTGTCCGTCAGTGCACAGCCAGATGGCCTCCCGGGGGTTTCCAAGGCAGAGGTGTGTGTGCAGCCAGCGTCTAAAGATGTTCTTGACACAACAGCACCATCACTGCCTATGCATCGCATGGGGGTCACCTTTTGTAATATTGTCTGAAACAGAAACAGATGGTGGGCTGCGACTCACCTTTTCACATCGACTGTGATATCTGACCACTTCTTTTTTTCTTTTGAGCACTGTGCAACTTTCTGACCTTGAACTTTTGTTGCTTATACCACTGTGTAAGCCAACAAATAGTACCTTTTTTCCTTTTCTCCACTTCACATAGGCTGAAATTCTTTTTTTCATGTGCTTTTTCCATTGTTTTTTAACCAAACACTGAACGGAAGGTGATATTTATATTGATTTGCATATTAAAAAAAGCAAAATTCTGGTAGGAGTCAGGGTGGGACTGTAGGTGCATGTATGTGCATTAAATTTCATTTTAATTGGTATTTGTAAAGAGAAAGAGTGTGGGACTTGCCATATACACAGATTTATGCATCTGGATTTTTTTGTGCATACATACATTTCTACTTTTGTTTGTACGACATGTTTTAGTGTGAATTCTACGCACTGCAGTATACATGAAGCCCTTGGTCTTTAACTTACACTCAACTTACTCAATTATTTACATAACTGAAACATACTGTTGAGGCTCTCTCAGTAAGCTGTAGCAACAGTATAAGTATCATGTGCTAATAATGATGCAATACTCTACTGTTAAGGCTTCTTTATGACAAGCCAGATGAGTGTCCCTTGCGTGTTGGTTGTGAACATAAACATAGAAACCTAATGATTTCCATATCTGACCATGCTTGATTTCATGTGTACTGGACAACTGCTTCTGGATCCAATTATTTACTGTCACAGACAATATGTAAATAATTATAATGTAACTTTGAACTTGCAAGACGCCTTAGGGAAGGTTCTCTCTGAAATAAAGGTTATTTGTGTGTCCTGTTTTTCCTTCTCTCCCTATTCTGTGTATAGCATAGCAGCACTGAGTGAAACTATGTCCTTAAGTCATGTTATTAAAGTACTACTTATATTAAAACTAGGAATTCATGATTAAAGATTTTAAAACATGCCACAGTTGCTGAGAAACAAATCTATGCTGTATAGATTATAGCATAAGAGCTTTTGATCAGCTAAATAATCATTTATAGATAGTGCACTTTGTCAATCAACCTCAAATAATTCCATACCAAATAACATAGAGGATACAAAAAAGTGGTACTGTGCTGGAAGTCTGAAAGTACAGCCTCTTCGAACTGCTGAGGTGTACTAATCCGGAACTTTTGCTCATGATCGGAAAGTGCCTTCTGGAAACCTTGAACTGTGCAGCCCCAGTAGCAAGACAAAAGGCAGTTCTCCAGACAGTTGGGATTAAGCCTGACGCCTCCTAAATGATAAAATAAAATCACAAAATAGGCAACAAAGGCCAATGCCACAGAGATTTTTAACCATTAACTTAAAGAGGAAGTTTAGGAAGATTATAATACTTACTAGGCCTTGTGACAGTATATCCCAAATCATTTTTTATAGGCTGGACTTTTAATCATTTGCATTTTTACTTCAAAAATGTTTAATTTTAGGGTAATTAAATGTTTTTAAAAATCTCTTTATTCTTATATAAAGCATATTTATTGTTGGCATTACAGTTTACTAGCAGTCCTAGTCCGTTTTATGTGTTTTTTTTTTGTAAACCATAATCACAGAAGGTCGGATAAAGCAGCACATTTTATTAGTGTCCTTCATGACAACAAATAATAATGCACATAATTAGAGTGCAACTGAGCAGGTCAGTCATTTTCACTAAAACATATACAAATATAACATAAAACATAATTATGAATTACTGAAACAATTAACAATCCTCTTACAAAGGAGAAGTGAGTAATGCAAGATAATTAAAACAGATCTTTTTGAAGAACCAACAGTAACACTCTCTCTACTATTATGGTAAGTGCTTAAAGAAATACTCCACCCAAAAATTATCATTTTTGTATATTTTTTTTTTAACTTACCCAATATTGGTTGTAGTGGTAGCTGAAAAAAAATTCTTTGAAATGGGGAACAGTAATCGCAAAATTCGTGACATAGTGGTTTTAAATGGAAACCCATAATGAACAAGAAGCAAAAATGTTGAAATGTTCAAGGAAAAAATCTCATATACTGTATATACACAAAAATGATATAACAACACTACTTTAGAAAACTTCAGGTCTCTCAATTAGATGTAATGTAATAAACCATATACAAGCAACAATTACTAAGAACATCTTTGAAACTGTATGTACATTCATTGGAATTAAAATGAGTGAATACATCTTGGTTGTTAAACATCCTCAATGTGTGGCATGAGTCTAATAACCTGGTATGTTGCATTATCACACTGTCATGCATTAAAATTAAATATAAGTAAAATGAACTGAATAATTAGATTGTACATACATTTCTAAGAGGAATAATTTAGCTGCAGTGTACAATAACTGCACAGGATAAATCAGAATGAGTCAGTTCTCACCCTGTAAAGATCTACATAATTAATACATATAAATTATTTTGTTTCATGGTTTTAAAAATGTCAGACATGTTTGTAAAACCAAATGATATAGCACACAGCCTGTTTGTACATGTTACATGTTTGTAAAACCAACTGATATAGCACACAGCCTGTTGAACACTCACCTAAAACAGATGAACCGGCGCTATTTATTTCCAGTGCAAAAGGGTTTTTCACTTGTACCATTCTTCTTTCAGGAATTTGCAAATGTGACATTCCATCATCAGAACTCTGCAAGATAACCGGAACTCCAAATCCAAACCTGCAAAAAGTAATGTGCCAAGATTGGTCCTCCTCCAATTTGAATTACTCTGAAACTGATTACACAATTAAAAGAACAATAATTACCATATTTTAGAAATTAAGTGTTTTTACTTCACCATAAACCAATCTGTGACCTGAATCTATTTTGTATCATTAAAGGTTGCACAGAGCTGGACCCTGAATGGACAGCCCAAATTTAGTTATCATTTAAGTTAACATGCATGTCTCTGGGACATAGAAGAAAATCAGAGTACTGCTAGCTAAAACTTCCTAAGCCCTTATTCATGAAATGTGCAGCTGTTCTATGAAATTACTGCTTAAACAAAATGAGTACAGTGTGTGCAAACATAGGTCTGATTTGTCAAACAAATTCCACATGCAAGCATGTGATATAAAGAAAATGGCATTTCTGCAGTTGAAGCAATTTTTCCAAAACTGTGGAATACATTCATGTGCATTATAGGCTTGTTTTGTTAAATGAGGGTGTATTTCTGAATACAAGAGCTTTCCCAAATGGCTTGCAGTTTCTGCCAAGGGGGACCTTGCAACAATGAAGTGTCAAAAGTTCCTTTTTTAGAAAGCATATCTTATGAGATTCTTAAGTATGTTTATCACAAAAAAAAGATGAAGAAGTTTATTTTAAATGAATAAATTAATAAAAACATTAAAAAAACTGTGAGCACTGTGCTTTGTCCTTTCCTTAGCTAGAAAGTCTTATGGGTCCTCATTATCTTTTGAGTTAAACACAATTCTACAGTATTACCTTGTGCCTTGATTCAGTTTGTCTCCCCCTATTTTTGTCCACTTGCTTTTGCTTTGTGGATTGTAGCTGAAAAGAAGACTTGTCTAAAGATGCCATCCACACCTAACAATCCTGTGTGATGTGTTGTGTATCAATCACTCATGCTCCACAGAACAAGGCACGTTGTTTAAAAAGTTTCAATCACAGCTAAATGTGCAATTTTTTCTATTTTTGGATAAACATTTTCAGTAGCTTAAAATCTGATCATCTCTAGCAAAATCCTAAGTAGCTTAGCACGCATCACCTAATTTTCATGTAAACTATTTGCTTTTATGGGCTGTTGTGCTTTATAATTAAACAGTAAAAGAACAAGCAAAATGGACACTTTCAAATTGCAGAGTATCATTTGAAGATTTACTGTGTAAACAGCTTTTCTTCAGAATGTAATCCAAACTCACAGTATTTATATTTTGACCTACTGAATAACTCATCACAATAAGATAGTGAGATTTGTCACAGCACACCAGAGAAGTGGAGAGCCAGAAAGATAAATATTATATACTATTAGCTGTGTAAGCCCCTGCTGTAAAAAGCCTGGGGTCCTAGAAACTATTGAAATCATCAGAAAAAAAAATTGACATGCAGAGCTGTCAGTTAATTGAATGGAACTACTGTACTCTAGGCATCTCTCTCCTAGGAGGATTCGTTTGGCAGACGTCCTCCTCGCATCACTTGTACATTAGCGGCTAAGCAACTTTGTCTTTCTTCAGAAGTTTAATTTGCTGACGTGCTCCCCTCGCTCCTATATTAGCGGCTAAGCGAGTGACTCTTTCTTCGGAGGTTTTGTTTTGCTCGCGTGCTGGTCTTGCTTGTGCACCCTCGGAGGTGGAGCCTTTACCCCGACTCCACCTCTCACTTCCGGGCCGGGCCGGACAGACAGACTCACTCACTTCCAGGCGTACACGTTTATATATATTATATATATATATACACATATATATAATATACACATATATAATATACACATATACAGTATATTTTTAACATACAATACATTTTTCAGTCATTTATTAATTTTCTGAAAACGCTTATTACATCTGAGGGTTTTTTTAAAAAATAAAAAAAAAAAAAAAGGACCCAGCTCAAAATCCATTAAGTTTTGAGTTTGCCTTACACCCATTGCTACTTTTTATACTCCAGCACCATTAATTTGGATTAAGCAGGTTGGAAAGTATAAAATCTAGACAGAACAGATATTTATTTCATTCTCTCCAAAAGATACTGCAGGACTCTCCAGTGATGAGGAAGTCACAGGGTATGCCAAACTCATTAGGACCCACTGAACCAAAGATTCATAAATGTATTCATCCTACAAAAACTCAACTTAATTTTCTCTGCCAAAGAATTCCTACACAGCAAAACACATTAATGTGATTTACAAAACTGTGTGTACATTTTTAAACTGATCAAATGTCAAGCCTTTGTATGAAATCTATCCAAGGCACACTCCACATATCCATAAACAAACAACTACAGTGAACAAGGATATTCATTGAAGCAAATAAACTATTTTATATATTCTACCTTTCAAAAGTGAACTGGATCATAAGAACTACAAGATAATTGCTCACATGTACGTAGTATAATACACCCATATACAATATAGAGTGAAAGTATCTACTGTACTCAATCCAAATCAGTCAGCAGCGTACACTGATTTGATAAGATAGTTCACAATCCACTCAATGATTTGGGCCCAAGACATGTTGCACAGTGAAAAAGCTGATCTCAGTTGAGATCCATGGACCATACTTAGTCACATCTGGATTAATAACTTGCCTCCCTGATATATACAACTGCTGAATAACTTGTAAAGTTGTCTAATAGACAGACAAAAACAGGTGGAAGTTTAATGGGTCATTTTTTAAATTAATTAGTCCACCATATGAGCCACATGTTTTCATCTGAAAAGCTTGCCCTTGCTTGCTACATTCCCCATCTATTCATGAGAGAATTTTCCAAAAGTGGTTTATTTAACAAAATGTTTTGCTAAATGCAAGTGATTGGGACGCTGTGAGCATAAGATTGGATATCACACATTAGGATTATGCGGCACGAGTACACCGACATTGTTTTCATGGCGATTTTAATGTTGTTTGATGCTTGCTCAGAGTTTGTCCCCATTGAAACCTATTATGTCCAGACCTTTGTATCTCCATATAAAATAAGATTAAAAGATTTTCTTGGTCATTACTACAAACAACGCAGGGTAAATAAAATAAAAATGATCATTTATGGATGGAGTATTCGTTCATGCAGGTAATTTGCTTCCACTCTGAGAAACGCAAACAAGTGGGTAGATTAACCAAACCCACTAACTTTTTTAAAATTGCACGTTAGTTTTACACTTTGAATGCCGACACAGAATTGCGCAAAGACTTGAGTTTTACTTTTCTGACATACCCCGAAAGTTTGGAATTAAAGACAAAACTTAATCAAAACGTGATCTTTGCCGCTTTTACTGGACCAATCTAATCTTTTCTGCTACTTCAACACGGTAGTCAAAACAATACAAAAACTAAATGCGTTCGACAATAAAATGACAGTAAGTGGCAACCGCCAAACTTTCAGACTTAAATTACAGGTGCAAATGTTTCACGTCAACATGTTTTTGCTTATAAACATTAAAGTCACAACACTGAAGATTGCTTATTTCTCTACCGAAAGGGAAATGTTGGTCTACACGGGTTAACTTCGAGCAGTTTCGTTTAGCTAGCCTGAGATGCATTTGGTCTTTTCTGAGGTCACCCTGGACTCTACAGCGTCTTGTATCCGTTACTCTGTCAACATCTATACCCACTTCCCCTTTATCATTCAAAAACGGTATAAAAAAGAAACATAAATGATATGCGTCAAAACCATTGAAATATTACCAGCTGAGCACCACGGCGACAGTGATAACAAAGCAGAGCGACACCACGAGAATCGAAATCCCCGGCGAATTCTCGTACAGCATCACTAAAAATACATCAGCCATATCCGGACGAACAACCACCACAACAGCGGAGCGAGACGGTGGCCGAGTGGGGCCAAGCCCAGAGGGTGGGGCGTAGACATAATTTGGGCGGGGCGGGAAGACATACACGTGACGTAAAGTCTGCGCTTTAGGTAGCACCGCTTTTGGAAATGTAGCGTTTCCAGTTGGCAAGCAAGTGCGATTGGACGTGTAGTCTTAAGTTACATAGGTTGGGCATTTAACTGTTTTACTTAAATTAACGATAAGGTATACTGTGCAATACATTATTGTACTGTACAGTTGTAATATTATTAGCATTCGGGGAGTATAATATAATAGTAGTTGTTGTATTGTACTGGAAAAGCATTCGGTCCAGGAGTGTTTCCTGCCATATGCCCAAACACTCCGACACTTGCATCCCTGTGTTGTATTAAGAGAATGCTGTTATATTATGCAATACACAGACTGGGTTGTCATCCAGAGCTGACCCTCTCTGTGTTTAATGCCACAAGGATATTAGCACCAGCTGCCTGTGTCCTTATCCTAAATATGAACATGGATCAATGGTTACAATGACGTGTGAAGGAAATATTTACAAGGTGTGTTTTGATCCTGAACATTACAGATATGAATGTATCTTCTTATATCCATTCCATACTTTAGGTGGATTCAGTGTCACCAGTTAACCTGGCATGCAGATCCATCAGAAGCTACTGCAGTCTACAGAAAACAATGGCAGGGGCAGCAAAGCAATTACAAAAACCTGGACCTCGGAGCTGTGAGGCAGTTCTTACAAGAATGCTGGTGTGTATAATAAATCTTATATCTTATTAAAAGTAGTCATTCAATTTTTGACTCGATTATTAAGGGTTGTGGGTACCGGAGCCTATCCAGGCAGCATCAGGCATAAGACAGGAAGCAGCCCTGGAGGATATGGTGGTCAGTCACATACACATTTGTTAACTTTACCTCTATGTTTGTGGGGTGTGTGAAGCAAATAGCATACCTGGAGGATAACTCAGCAAAACAGAGAGACAGTGACCAGCCCAGACTCAGAGCTCCAATACATGTGAGGCAGCTGCCCTAATAAATGCATGTGGCCATATTCCTAACAGTAGTTTATATTTAGTGTTGTTCAAAGTAAGCACATGCAGAGTTAACTCATCCCTTCAGATTTTATCTAATTATTTTGAGACACTTACAGTAATTTCTCAAGAATGAGCTCAGCGTTAACTGGGTTTTATTAACTGTCATTTCACCCTCTCCTTGTGCGATCTCTCTCGTCTTGCATTCAAAGCAACAGATTTCTGGCTCAGTAAAGATGGCCCTCTGGTTTAGTGTACTTTCAGGTTTCTGACACTTGGCAAAAATTCAGAAGACAGCAGTTAAAAAGCAGATTGTGGGTCTATGAAATACTGTACATACACCATACAGTCAAACTGGAGCACATAGTAATGACCAAAATAGCCACAAGGTGGAGACAGAGACTGTTAGATAAATAAACGAAAACTAACCAAAACACGTTAGTCTTTCAATTGATAAGCTGGAAAGAAATGGCAGGCTAACCCAGTTGTGTTAGACACCGGTACCAAGTCTTAGATGAACACAAGTCCAACAAACACAAGGCCACTATATGCAATTTCTGATCAATTTGGGTATGCCAAGTGTCATTTCAAGTACAATTTGGGGAAATAATCAAAGAAAATTAAATAAAAAATAGGAGAATGAGCAAAATACACTACACACACAGTGACAAGAATCTAACCCGAGCAGCAATTTAAACTGCTGGACCATACTCACTCACTAATATATATTTTTAAGAATATTGTTTTTGATTATGGTGATTTTTTTTGCATATGAAAACAACTGTGAAGTTATTACTGATAACACCCATCCAACCATATTCTGTATTTACTTTGTCCGATTTAGAGTGGCAGAGGGTGGCTGTTGTACAGGCAGAGCCGGGTCCAGGACAGAAACCAACCCTTTACAGTACCACAGTTTTACAGCACATTTACTGTCTGATTTAGAAGTGTCATGTAACCAAAGACACATATGTTTGGAATATAAGAGGAAAACCATAGTACAAAAAAAAAAAAACAGAATTGAGAAAAATGTATTATTGTGTTCAGGGTATCTCTCAAACAAAGTAGATACACCATGACTGGAGATCATCTTCAGGGAGTTATTACCCATATTAGCCAAATGTCTGAATGTAATATTCATAGAGTGTGACTCCCTATAACTCAACATTGAATGAGCCAGCAACAGATAGCATTAAACAGGAAGATGGCATGAGAGTCTGGTTGGAGATACAGAGAAACACCAGATGGTGCACCTCCATCACTGTTAATAAAGGCTCAGATGTCTGACAGATCCCAGAAAACCCTTGAATTACAGTGGGGAAGTTTTGCTCTTCATGCCCTTGTTTGTGTACTATGGTGACCCCAAAAGTACTTTAGCTTAACAACCTTTTAAAATTTATTTCGATGAGAAATGGGGACAACATAGATATTAGATAATCAAGTGAGCTTGACGGACTGAACAGTCTCCTGTTTGACAGACTTCTTTGTTCCCATTATGCCCTTAAATAGCCAAAGTTAATAACAGTTTATATTATTAGAACATACACAAACCTGATGTTAATAAAAGCACAGATTAATATCTTACAATTGGATGGAATACTATACATTTTTGCAGTGGAAAACGTGGATGGATAACCTAATGTTTTCCTTTTCCTGTTGCTGTTGTTCATTAAGAAAATTAGATTTCCTCTTATTGTGAAATATTCACGGTTGTCTAAAACATAACCTGGTAATTAATTGGGAAGCTGGTTGAATTTCATTGTGGATAAAGAGTGTTTCTCAATGTAGTTAGAAAAACAATTAATATTATCAGTACTTTGTTTGTTTATTAAGTGGATTTCCTTCGTTTAATGAAAAGCTTGTTAATCTGTTTTAGCAAGCAAAAAGCTCTCCTCTTACTGGCACATTAATATTAAGGTTGTCCTATTGATTTACTGCATAGAAAACCTCTGGTTTATGCTGTAAAATTTATCAGATGAAGAGACCACATATACCTGTAAAAAATATAATATAAAGTTAAGAGTATATAGAAAAAATTTTTGATCAAATCATCTGCTGTTATTTCAGAATGAAATGTGACATGTTTCTTTACATCTTGTATTCAGTATAGTGATTATCTTAATATTTTCTTAATTAGAAATTAATTATTTTGGTTAATAGCCATGCAGTTTACCCAGGTATTTCACATCTTGCACCTGTTACCTCACTGTTGATGTGTCTAATTTCCAAGGCACTACAGACTTGTCACGTCAAGTTCCACCTAGTCATTTTGTGACTTCACGCATGTCACTCAGACTGCCTGTAAAATTTACATATAAGTGAATGTCTTTTGTCTCCCTAATTGCTAAGCATCTTGGGTTTGACTTCATGGTGCTCTGTAAAATGATTGTTGTTTGCTCTGTCAGAAATTCCACCTGGCATATATTTAAACTTTTTGTGAAAATCAGCCAAATGACCTGGGGAGGATAAGAACCTCTAACTCGTTCAACTTTTTTCGTTCTGTTGTTCCACATTTTTTAAGAGCCTCTGCTCATTGATGAACATACAGTATATAGCAGGTAAAAATGACACAGACTTAATTTATATGCACTCCCTTGTGATCCTTAACTGAAGAAACCATCGAGAGCTTCAGCTTCCTGGCAAGTTAATTAAAATAATAAACTAAAATGAAAATTTAAAGTCATGGCTTCAGTAAACATCTTTTTAAAGGAATAAAGCCAAGGTGTCAAAGATGTCAACGTTAATGCCATGTAACCTCCTGAAAGCTTAAAAATTAAAATTACTAGGGATTTCCTGAAAATAATTCTAAAAAGAATGTTAAGGTGTAATTAATCACTCAGTGTTCATTACTGGGTTTGTGAGGGAGCCCTTTAGTAGCTACAAAACAACCCTTCACAGGCTCGGTTATGTTAGGTGCTTGAGTGGTAGGAGCCTGTCTGGCAAAGAAGGGAAATAATTCTGTTCTCTGACAAGCTTAGAGATCAGGCGCTAGCACTTTCCTTGGTTTCAGTGATGCTGGGGAGGGTGATAGAGTCTGCTGACCCCATGATATTGAGAGAAGAATGGCAAGAAACTCTTGTTCCCAGTTTGCATTTTTCATTTTAGAGACATGTTTGTGGTTTGTTACAAAAGGAAAATAAAGTAATCCATATTTTTAGGCTTTGTATGTAAACAAGCCAATTACTGGGCTAAACTATATAGTGCTCACTACAAAATGTTCAAATATGAATTCAGAAAAAGGTCATTGTGATGCGGTTTTATTTTATTTTAGCTTTGCTTCACAAAATGGTGTGCCTCTGTCCTCTATGCTCTCGACTAATTAGAGAAGAAGTGTTGTCCCAAAACAGTATTGTAAGTTGGTTAATGGCACATAACTTTAATCCATGTGATGAAATTACCATTTTAAGTGGCAACTGTGGGTGAAGCTTGTCAGAAGTACAAAACAGTGTGGTATTTGTTTGCAGATTGTGTATGATTCATTTCATCTACTTTAAGAAATATGTATTCTTATTCTAACATACAGCTTTATTCACTGTTCATTTTTTTGTAAATTTATGCAGGGTTGGCATGTGGGGTGAGGCACAGAGGTGTTTGGCACTTTGATCATTTTCATGTAACTTTTTTTTATATTTTATAAAATATTGTAATTGTAACTTGAAAAGTTACATACACATCCAGTGCCTTATTTATGAATTACCTTTTAAAATTGTGAGAATATTTCCATTTTAAAGGTTAACATTTTGCATACCACAGTTCTCAATGCCCCTTCATACTGCGGGTATCCGAGAACCAAAAAGGTTAGCTAATGATGGCAAGTGCTCAAAGGCACTTTAAGTGAATTCATCACTGCTGAATGTGTCTGCAGGACTCTCTTAGAAAAATACACATTTTTACAATTGGGCTGTATTTGCAAGCTTTTTTTTGTTTTGCATTTCACATTTTGAAAAATCAATCAAATCAGCATCACATAATGAAAAAAATAAATTATCTTTGAAAGCTGGGTTAAACAACTATAGATTTGGGTAGCTCTCCTGCCAACCTACCAGGTACAGTAGCTTACAGTGATAATGGTGGCAGTGCCAATATATTTTCTATATGCAGCTCCACAAACTATAAACATATAAATTATACTTAGGCCCTTGAACTGAACTGCCTAGCCTAATATCATTACATAATTCAATGAAATCAAAGTATAATGATTAGCTCTAATCATTTACTTATGATTCCTGTTTATGTATCTTTGCTAATGTATGCAAATAAAGCCAAACTGTCAAATCAATTTACAGCATCAGTTTTTCCAGCTATAGAGAACTCTTATTGTGGCAGGAGCAGAGATGAGCATGAAGAGTGCAATCATCAAGTCACTGATGGTGATAAATAACTGAGGACAGTATGTACAAAATTATAATGCAAGTTTTAATGTAAGCACATTTGAGAAAAACTTATACTTTGTATTAAATCAGCCTTTAGCAATGCATTGAAAGCCTACAATTGTATTTGGTAATTATTTTTACTTTGCCACATCTGTGTCTCCTATGCTTTGCCAGTTTGAGGATTTTGATTATTATTATTGTTGTTGGATTATCATATATGTTGTAGCCTATAATTTTTTATCCCCCTTAATGTTTATGACATGTTGGTACCCATGTATATTGCATTGTATACTGATTATGCCATTTTTTAGAATTTTGTTATTTTTGGAATCTGTTTAAGATGTCAGTCATAATGTCTGTTAAAAGCCTCCTAAAGCTATAGGGTATAGGCATAGGCACTGGTTACAAAGGATAGAGCAATTCCTTTTACTCCAAAGGGTACTCCAACTTTTTACTCCAAGGGTGCTGGACTGGAAAAAATAGAAGACAGTCCATAAAAGTTAGTTAAGGGACGCCACTAGTCCAAAACTTGCTAAAATAGCAAGAAGTGCCTGAGCAAAGCAAGACCCTATGTAGAACCACATGTTCATCTTGTTGAATATGGTAGCTGATTAAATACCAGTTGTCCAGCAGACGTGATATTGCTGCCAACAAGAAGACCAACAGGGTATGTTTGAGCATCAAAAAAGTAAAGAAAAATGTATGCTAAAAGTTCTCTGACATGTATGCAGTGATCGAACCAGGAAAGGAACAAAGAGTTGGTTACACTGAACCATGAGTATACCTGATTTGATTCCTAGAACTATTAATTGTAATTTAGTAGTTAGAACAATGCCTGATAATGTATTATGGTATTTGTGTCATTTTAGCTGAAATGTAATAACCTTGTGAACAGATAAATTGTAACTGTTATAAGTTTCTTCCTAAATCCTGTAAGGAAGTGCAGAACATCATCTCTCACATGCACAAACTGCCTGCAGGGAGGGGTGAGAGGGGTGGATAAGCCAGCGTAGACTAGCTGTTAGCAAATGAACACCATAGTGTAGGCTTAATGTCTTAGAAGCTTAATATCTAGCTAAAGAATTTTTCAACCTTAACTACATGAATACAAAGACCAGAATTCATAAGTTATATACCTTTCTCAATAGGACAGAAAAAGATCCATATAAGCCAAGAGAGAATTTCTAAGTTACATGTCCTTTTCTGTAGAAGAGAAAAAGTCCTATTTATCAAATGTAATTTTATTTTTTGTGTTGTTTGTTATTGTCTTTTGTCTTTATATCTATTGATATATATTGATCTGTCTATAAATTAAAAATATGTTCTTGCATATACCTATCTTCTATTATCCTTATTTCTATCAAAATGCCGAATCACAACAGGGAAAGGGAAAGTGATTAATGTTGACTTTTGCCGATACGCGCACCTCATTCATAAATAGTACAGATCTCTTTGTATTTCTGGTGTCCCATTGAAAACAGAAGCAGAGATCCCTTATCCAACGTACATTATTTTGCATCCCTGTTGTTTCATCTTATTAATTGTTTTTATTCATTATCAGCATTGCTGCAGATTCATGATTCAAGGCACTGAATTTATGCCACAGCAATGTTGACTGCTATACTAATGGACTGCCATGTGTGCATGAATTATCCTCAAAATTGTCAGGATGTTATTGTATGAAATACACAAATTAATAGCCAGAAAGCAAATATCCATTCATTCATCTGTTTTCTTTGCCTGATTAATTCAGTCTCACAGTTGCACTGGCTGGGGCCTATTTTACCTGGCTGCAGGGCAGGGGCCAATCCTTAACCTTGGACATAGGGCAATCATATACTACTATATAAATAAAAAAATCATGAATTGGGAAAATTGGCAAATCCCCCCCTCATTTCTCTAGTCAGCCTCTGTGAACATCCAATGATTAATGGGTTGCCCACCCCAAACACTGCTAAATGGAAACTCATGATGCATTTGTTCCGTAGACCTTTCTGACCCTTGTCACCACTCACTTTCTTAGACTTCACATTCCAAAAGTTCATTGTCTGGTTCTCACTCATTTCTTAGGAATCATTGGTTTAAATATTTTCTTTCCTCTTGTTCAGGTCTTACCCAAGTGTGGGTAATACCGGGTGGGTGCCAGTCAGGGGTCCTGTCCTTGTTTCCATTGTTTCTTTACTTTTCTTTTATTGACATATTGTACTTTGTTATTGAATGTTTACTTTTGTGAATTATGCAAAATTGTTTTGCTAAAATTCATTAACAATTTGGGCACAAAATAAAATTACAATTAGCTTTTTAAAGAGTTAAATTGCCTGTAAAAGGTGAGTAATTAGTTAACCTTACCAATATGCATTATTTGAAACCTTACATGGCTTGTACTAATCTCACCTGATTTATTCTGGATGTGTTATACAGTACAGTATGTAACAATTATCAAATGCCCTGTTATAGACTACCTAAACACACCTGACATCTCCTTTTCTGTGCTTCCACCAATATACTGTAACTAAGGAAAGCACACACTACACACTGGCACATTTAAAATCACAATATGAATACATCAAGAAGAAGAGAAAAATAGAATGACGTGTCAGAAACTTTATCTGAATCATAAGACAACAGAACCATGGGGTGATGGTTCTCGCATTGGCACCGGCACCTGATGACAATGTACTGATCACAAAGGCTTAATGAAATGAATGAGAGATGCAAGTATAGCATACTGATGCTTTTAATTGGCTAAAAAAGATTTCAACAGAGAAGACAAAAAAGACTCACATTTTAACAGAAGTCTAAAATAATACATTTGGGAATTGATGAGGCAAAGATGATCTTAGCTAAGAAAATATTGAAAAACTTTTGAAATTAGCCACTTTTGCAGCTTGCCATCTGTTTGATTTAATTTCAATGTTTAAAATCCATTGCAAAATATAGAAGAGAGATATCAGTAAAAGAGAAAAGGAGAAAAGAAAACAAGACAGCTGTAAATACAGTAGAGATGCACGCCTCTAGTAGCAATACTCATTTTTATTATGGCTCTATAGTCATAAATGTAAAATTAGATTAATAAAATAAACATTATTTCTGGTGATGGTGTACCATCCACACTAGAATACTGCTAGAATAGGCACCAGCTTTAAAGTAAGGCAGTAAATGGAGAAAATGATGAATTCAAAGTTTTCAGAGCATTTGTCTTAGAACAGAGTACAGTTAATCATTTTGTAAAGCTCTTTGTCCTTGCAATTATGGTACTTAGAAAACACTTTTAAAAGACAAGCTTGGTTAATTTCAATTTGTGTTTGGTTCTTCACTGGTAATATTGTTAATTGCTTGGAAAATGCTTTGTGCTACAGCTTATCACAAAACGTTCTATTCAAAGGAGGAATTGATTAATTCTGACTATTTTCTTTTTCTTGAAATAGAATATGGAAAACTGTAAATTGTACAATGCATGTTTATTAAGTAAAGTTTCTGTGTGTGTTTTGCCTTTTTACAACAGCCTCACTACAATCAAAAACACTCAATTTGTAGCGGTTGTGTTGTAGTGTGTGCAGACTACAGTGAAATTCTTACTTAATATAGTATATCCAAACACCATTCCACACCTCACCATGATAAACAAGACTATACTGAAACACAGAACTTAATTTTAATAAAAAAAAAATCAAATTGCTGATGTACTTCTTAATCATGTTTCTATGATCCCATTACCTGAAGTCTAGGGCAGAAAGCCTGACTCTTTCATTTCAACGCATTACTTTCCTGTAATTTTCCTATTAACTCCCTAATACAGTACCAAATATGGATAATTTTAAAATGGTTGTTGTGAAATATGATGGTTGGAAATTGATTTAATTCTTTGATGGAATGCCTTCTACATAAAGTTTGCATGTTCTTCTTATGTCCATGCAGAAATCATCTCATATTAAAAAAAAATGTGATCAAGTTGAATGGCAATTATAGATTGATGTTATGTATTTGACAGTGTCCTGTGGTGGAACTGTGTCTGTCAATGGTGATTTCTGACTATGCCTGCTTTTGCCATTATGTTGAGAAAAAAAGATGACCCCAGAAAATGGAAGGACGAATTTAATATTATTTGATCAAATATTCATGGAAATATTATTGCACGGTAACACAGTTGAGATGATTTTATTGGCTCTGGAGAGCTGAGTTCAAATCCTGGCTTGGTCACTGTCTGAGCAGAGTTGGGTTCTATCATGGTCCCCATGACTTTATTATTTCATCCATTAAAAATGCATAAATCAGATTGTTGACTCTAAACTGGTTTTATATGAGTGAGTATGTACCAAATGGGATTGGTGTTATCACCATAGGCACAGTGCTGAGAGGATAGGCTTCTGCTTCCCACAACTCCATAAATGAAAAACTATCATGGTAAAATAACAAACAAAGAAATTTCACTAGTACTCTATCACAACTGAAACACCATCCATATAACTGTAACAGACAAAAAAATGACATCACTATTCCATATAAAAATGAAGATTAGCTTTGGCTTTTTGGTACCTGCAACACCCCTCCAGCTAAGATATTTAGTTTTTTCAATTGAATGACATAAGGTATTGGTTCAAGACCAGTTGCATGTTGCGCATTTGTTATATAACATTCTTATAAAGGTAAGTGTGATGTTCTATAGTTGGTTCCATGGACAGTTTATTACCTGTTAGCTTCAACTGTGCAGGATATTAAATCATTACAGGATATTAATTCATTGAATTTCCATAGAGAGTAACACATTTTTGTATTAAGCTTTTGACTTAATTTAGTTATTTGCTAATGCATTGCTACTGAATAATATTATGTTATTATGTTCCCAAACATGCTTTTAAACTTAGGAGTGTTGTTGGTGATTGTTTGAAGAAGTTATTCTGTGAAAAGGCAATGGCAAAAGCACAGGGGAAAATAGAAGAATTTCAGCAAATACCAAGTGGAGGCAAGGAAACCCTTACTATTTGTTGGTTTAAACAGTGGTATAAACAACAAAAGGAAGTTGATCGAGTGAAGTTGATAGAGTGTTGGAGAAACTCGAAAGTTCATGTTCACAAAATCGCACAGTGCCCAAAATAAAAAAGAAGTTGTCAGATATCAAAGTCGCCATGAAATAGCAAGTCGTAGCCCACCGTCGGAGTGTCATATGAAAGCGTATTAGGGTACAGAGAAAAAAAAATAGGGACACAGTGGGAAAAAAGCTCGAAATGTCAAATTTAATCTCAAAATTTCCACTTTAATGAAGTAGTTTATTTTGTCATTAAAGAAGAGCATCATAAACTTCATCTTTAAATCGTTTAATTTACTAGTTTCTCAAATACCATCGTAACTAAAGTAGCACGTTAAATGCTTTGTTTTGTTTTTGTTCTTCTATGTGCTCTATGTGTGTGAATCACTACGTGCTTCTTAAACAGGCGCTCTTCCTCCGACAGGACACAGAATCCATTACATTCGTGATATTACAGCTCTCTGAATAATTAAAATACTGAGATGCATACTTGATATAATTTTCATCATGATAGGAGTTAAAGCATGTTATTAAACATGGGAACACAGTGACACAGTGATAGTGATGAACTGGCGCCCCATCGCCCCATCCAGAGATAGTTCCTGCTTCACACAAAATGCTTGCTGTGCCGTGCGCGACCTTCAATGAAATAATTTATTGCAGCAGTACTGTCTCTTTCAAATGTACTAACCTCCAAATTCTGTCATTCCTTTTCTTTCTCCAAATAACCAATCGCCACACAATCAGCTCTGTAATAGATGTTAAGACATCTGTAAGCTTAGAACGCTGATTCTTCAAAACTTTTAAGGAACATTGAAATATCTTCATAGTACATGTTTAATTATTCTATCCATATATCCTTCCAGTGTCACGCCAGCCCCAGCAAGTATACAGCGCTAGGCAGGAACAATCCCTGAATGGGCACCAGCTCATTGCTACCACTGTCCGCCGTGTCCTCACATGTTTAATTATTAACAATATAAATTATTTAAATGATGTTAATATTTTATCTGTATAATGTAATAAACATATTTTGCTGCATTTCATGTTAAAAATAATATTGTCATCATATGTAAATATGCGCTTTATAAAGTGGCTCAGGTGGTGCAATATTATAAGTGTATCGCAAGTTTACAGTGAGGTAATTGTACTTATAAGTACTAACAGTTCTACAAAGAGCACTTGATGGACTGATTGAATGCGTTTATAGTTCTTGGGGTGAAACTGTTTCAGAACCGCGAGATCTGTACAGGAAAGGCTCTGAAGCATTCTCTTTCCGATCAGCTGCTGTAGAGCTGTGATTCCACATTCAGATACAGTGATATAAATACTCCGAGTGGTGCAGTGAGAGTAATATGGAAAAAGATGATCTGCTGTGGCAACCCCTAACGGTAGCAGCTGAAAGAAGAAGAAGGTGCAGTGAGAGTAACAATGCTAAAGCAGCTATGGTATTTGGAATAGTTTGGCCATTCCGTGAACCATTATATTGTTACAGGTTAATTACAATCAGATGCCTTAAACTAATAAACAATATGCGGTTAATTTCAGTGTATATGATAAAGCCGCGTCAGGGTTGTGGATCTAAAAAAGAAAGGGAAACCACACAGGAACAGCAGCACTGCTTTGACGCTGGGTGCCCCAGTTTGCAAAACCGAATCGGAGAACTTGCGTATGCCAAAGATTTAGCTGGCGTGAAAATGTGCGTAGGTTTACGTCAAATTTAGGTTTTATACATCGCAATATGAGCATGGAAACAGGCATATGCAACATTTTTGTGCGTACGCACCATTTGTACATGAGGCCCCTGGTGTGTTTCCTTGCTGTTAACATAAACTTCCAAGAGAGTGGTGCATGGATGAAATTCTTGCACTGATCAGCCACCCAGACGATACCAACATGTTATGTAACCTACAATTTCTTCCCTATTACTGTTCTTTTAGGCCCAGTTATCCGAGATACACAAGTTTATAGTAGGGCATTCTGATTTATTTCAATATCAATCAGTAACCTCTGTAAACTCTCATATTACCTAGTCTATCCTTGTTCATCCATCCATTCTTACATTTTTCATTACATTTCAAAATAATGTATTTATTCTGTACTTTTTATGGGGAAATGACCACATTAAACACCACATAATAGCACCAAATATAACGTATTTCTTCAAAGACCGTCTGGTATTGTTTACTGCAAGAAGTTAGCTCAGCAACCTCACAGTACCAAGGACCTGAGTTCAGATTCTGTCCCTGTCCCTGCCTGTGCCATCTGTTTATTTCTGCTAGCCTATTCCCACATCCCCAGCATGAGGCAATTCCAGGTGATCGGTGACTCTAAATTGACCTTGTTTGAGTGAGAGTTCCCTGTAGCAGACTGGCATTCCATCCACTTTGGTTTTGTTTCTTATGAGAATTGCTTCTGGTATAGATTCTGACCCTGCAGTGGAAACAGACATTACACATTATTATATGTTATAAACCCATTCTTAAGGAAGAATGTTATTTGCACAGTAATGCACAGTTTGGGGTTTATAAGTATGTTTTAGTAGTAATTGCCTACAAATGAGATGTGCCAGCAATGAATTAGCTGTCCTGAAGTGTTACCCATTTATTTTAATAACTTTCTCATTGTGCCTGTCAATCAGTCATTCATCTGTCCAGATATTCATAATTCTAAAGAGTGTCCCCTGTGACTGGCTTAACTGTCCACTATGAATTTGGATTAGTTAATGAATTTGCATAATTCTGGCTCACAGTCCAATAGATTAGCAGCTAAAACACAAAGTCTTATTATGACAAATGGTTAGTGATTTTTGTGTGTTAATTAATAATTAATTATGTAATAAATGATATCAACTTTGACACTATAATAATTTAATTCAGGTTTCTGGAGGCTTTATTCTCACTAATGGCATGTACAGTGGCTCTTATGTGCGTGGATATTGTTTCAGAATCATAATGTTCTGCTTCATTTGTCTGGGCACTCTGGTTGGAGCTGCTTCACACTGCAAAGGGAGACTCACCTTCATACCCCCAGTTCTTTGTGTTTCATTTTAAAGGCCAGGCCCTTAAAAAGCAGGTGATCTAAACACCACGCTGAGCAGTGCTGAGGATTGAGAGGACATTGCAGCTGTATTTTGTATAAACAGAGATTATCCTGCTGCGTTCAAATTCACTCCAGAGGAAGAATACAACCCTAGGTCTGAAGTTGGATCATTAGGAAAGACTAGAGAGGCGGGGAGGTGCAGCAAGGGGTGCCCTTTGGCTCAGGGCAGGAATTCAGCCTAATCAGGATCATAAGTGCTTCAGGCCAAATTACTATGTTAAGTGCTTCAGCACAATTTGAATTCAGGTTTGTAACAACAGACTTGTCCACCCATAATAATTATCACACCAAATGTAAATGAACAACAGTTCCAAAAATCCTGATGATGTGAATTTTTGCTCACAGTAGATAGAAAAACGTATTAAATAAACAAATTACAAACAGTTGACCCATCACCAGTCAGGGGTTCACGCGCTTGAAGTGCCATCATGCTGCTCTGCACAGATTCTCATCCAAAAAATTGATTACCAACAAACGATTATCTTATGCAATTGTCCCTGTCAGAATCACTGGAATTTATTTCATCAGTTACAAGAGTAAGACAGTAATGAGCTTATTGTGGGGCACTCCAACACAGTCACACAGATGGCACTTTAAACGGGCCCATCAGGTCAGTATTTGGAATGTGGGTAAAAGGAGAGTCAGCCATAGATGGCAATCTAACAGGAACCCAGCTATGCCTAAGTCTGGTCGTTGTCATGCAGTAAGATTACTTGTTAAGACCTCCTTAACATTATTTATTTCAAATTTACTTAATTAATTTAGGGGTGGCATGGTGGTATAGTAGTTAGCTCTGCTGAATCAATGCTCCAGGGACCTGAGTTTAACTTTCATCCCTGTCACTTTCTTCAGAGTTTTTCTTAATGAAGTCAAGTTTTCACATACATTTCAAATTTGGATTTGTTCAATAAACTGGTGACTTTAAATTGTCTCATTTGAGTAAGGGTGGATGTGTTTGTGAGAACATCATGCACGAGATTGGAATTCCTGTCCAGAAAATGTTCCTGGATTGCGCATAATGCAATAATGTCGCACAACCCTGTGATGGTAAAACACTCTTCAAAAAATAAATGATTAATTTAATTCAGCTCATTATTTTTATATAATTAAGTTTAATTTCCATTCTGGTTTACTCTTGATTATGGGCACTGAACAGGACAGCTCTCCATTTTAGGGTGTCCTTACTTTTTGTTCCCTTTTTGTTCCTTTATTGATCAGGCCATGCACTGCCATCAAATAAGATTTGGACATACCACTTTCAAAATTTTACTTTAAATGAAATTTCACAGTACAAAAATCTTAAGATAAAGGAATTTAAAGTAGCAAATTAAATAGTAAGAAAAAAGAGCACCATGTGTACTGGCACTGCTGCACTTCTGCCTGTTTATTAAATTTACTTCTGATGTGTTAAATAAGGCTGACCCTATTGTACATAAATGTGGTACAATTCTGGATATGGTTGTACCTCAAGACCTCAAAATAAATTAAATTCATTGGGAATATGCAAGAGCTATGGTGTAATTTGCCATCAGTTGTGGCTGCTATGAAGGATTTTGTAGAGTAAAAGGAAATTGTTGGTGGTTCACACCATTCTGCACAGCTGCCTGCTCATCAAGTGTAAAAACTGTGCATTCTGAAAGTTCTGGTTACCACACTGCAAGGTTTAGTTTAGCAACAGCATAGTTTGCTTGTCCATTGTTGGTGTTCCAATTTTTTTAACCAATGGGGTTGTTTCCATAACCATCTTCTGTGTCATATTGCCAAAGACCTTCATTGTGCCAAAGTCACAGCCATTATCCTGATCCCAAAACCTCCAAATCTCTCCTTCCACTAGGATATCTATCACAGCGGTCGTTTATAAATCCACCTCTACTGGTAAGGCCTGTATTTAACCTGTGGAAGGAAACCCATTTGAACGCAGAGAGAACAAGCAAACTCCACACAGGCAATCAACCTTTATTTTATATATCAACTTTATAAGGTGATCATCATCCAAAAGCTATTTTAAAGTAGGGAACTGTGGTCCAACTCTTTACATGTGCTCTTTACATTCCTAGCACAGAAGGCTTAAATGACACATCAAGTCAGAGACAGACTAAACAGGAAAACTTGATATTTAAAATCCAGTGCCATAGTTACAAAGCAATTGCGGGAACTCCTTCCTGGATTTGAATGCTTAGTTTATGTTACTAAAATATGTAAGTTTGTTGATATCCATTTTTGTAGCATGGTAATTCAGTGGTTAGATGGTACTTCACAACTGCAGGGGTTTAGGTTTAGTGAGTTTCCCCTTCACTGTTTGCATAAAATATACACATTCTTTCAGGTTCAGTGTGGGATTTTTTCTGTTCTGTGGTCTCCTTTAAAAGAAATTCACATTCATATATGCTATGACAGTTCATGCTTAATTTGTATCCTATTGTGCTCATCTTTTAGAGAAAACTGAAATAAACCACAAACCAAGGGAGAAATATGCAAAGTCCACACAAACTGGGACAAAGTCAGGAATAGAGCCTAAGTCCTTAATGTAGAAGGCAGATTCACTAACCACATAAACACACTAATGTCCTTCATCTAAGTAAGAAAATGTTAAGTGTAAAAAGGACAAATGTCTAGTTAATAGCAGTAAATAAAACTAAATGCACAGTGCACACATCTGGAAGTCAAAACTAAACACAGGTCCCAACATTAGCTGCAGATCGTATGACAGAATGAGTATATGCATGTACATATACATTTGTGTGAGGCTGGCTCCTGGCTGGATGCTTCATTCTGCAATTTATCTTCACCCCAAGGCCCACCTACCTATTCTCTTCCCCAGAACATTCAAATTCAGCTCATAGCCATTCATGTATGTTGAAGGCACTCTCCTTGTCCACTAATGATGCTGCAGGGCTTATTGAGGTTAACCACAATGGAAACTTACCAGGACCCTGCCCTGCAATAAGCTCAAATGCCTAGTTATCAATCCTTCCACCATAATCTCAATGTGGACTAGCCTTTGTTAAACTGCCTAGCCATTATCACCACAATGTGCAGCATTCCTAAAGATGAATTTGATTAAACTGCACAAGTCAAGTGGCCATTCTGTCTCCATTAGGCTGGAGCCTGTATGGACATTGGTTAAATAATCTTTTAATCAGGAGTTTAAGAACACCTTCTGCTGTTATGCACCTAAAATCTGGAATAGCCTGCCAGTGGGGATTCGCCAGGCTGATACGGTGGAGCACTTTAAAAAAACTGCTGAAAACACATTATTTTAACATGGCTTTCTTATAATTTCACTGTAATCAAAATCCTGATACTCTGCATATCCAACTCATTATAATAACTATTCATGGTGGCTCTAAAATCTGTACTAACCTCTACTCTCTCTTCTGTTTCCTTTTCCTTGCGCCACCACCATCTACTCAAAGCACCGTGATTTTCCAACAATGATGGATAGATTAAATGCCAGAAGTCTGTATGACCATCAACATCAAGTGACTCCGTGAGAACCCTAACTACAAAGAGGACTATTTCATTTATGTTAGGTAGAATGCCCAGAGGGGCTGGGCGGTTCCGTGGCCTGGAACCCCTGCAGATTTTTTTTTTTTTCTCCAGCCGTCTGGAGTTTTTTTTTCTGTTTTTTCTGTCCACCCTGGTCATCGGACCTTACTCCTTTTCTATGTTAACTAATGTTGTCTTATTTTAATTTCTTATTTTGTCTTTTATTTTTCTTTTCTTCATTATGTAAAGCACTTTGAGCTACTTTCTGTATGAAAATGTGCTATATAAATTAATGTTGTTGCTGTTGCTTTGAGTACAGATAGGACGTGCAGGCACAACATTGATAGCTAGGGTTAGAAGTACATGGAGGAAATAGGAATTTGCCCCATTGTGACTTCTAATGAAGTCTCCCCGGAACTGATGGGTAAAGATTATAAAAGATGTGAGAGATATGATTGAGACGTGTCTGATAAAAAAATAACATGAAATAATTGAGACAGGATATGCTCACGCCGATACTTTAGTAAAGTGTTATAAAAATAATAAAGTATTCTAAAATATTTTGGGAATATCCATGGGTGAGCATATGTTGCCATGTTAAAGCCACATGGGATACTTTAATAGTAAGTACATAATGTACTGCAGTGCAAGCCATTGAGGGATTTGTGACTCATGGCCTTATATACAGGTATGGTATATAATTTACTGACGTACATTGTCAAGCCTGAGATTATATTAATCAATGTGTGTAGTTTCCCATAAACAACAGTATTATATTACTTGGTCTCTTATTAGTGATGAACACCGTTTGTAAAGGTGCTGTGTTGTCACTTATTCATTGTGCTTATTCTAGGGCAGAGTTGCAGTTGCTGGAGTCTCTCCCGGCATTACCCACTGGAAGACAGAATCTAACCATCACTGAGTACATACAAGCACATGCTAATAATTACATATTAGGCCAGTTTACCTGCATTTTATGTTTGTGAGATGTGAAATGAAGCTGGGATATCCAGAGAGACACACACATGGGGAACATGGGTAAATTCTTGTTCCATAATCCAGTGAGACATAGACTTTGTTCCCTAGTTATGCTTTTCACAGTGGACAAATAAAGATGTCTAAGTGTGTCGCAAACAATTACTTTTTTGGTTAATTGTTCTGTTTCATGAACTGATTTACATTCTGGGAGAATGTGCAAACTCCATACAGAGAAAAGGGAATTAACCTTTGAATCCAGGCCCCTAGAGCTGTGAAACAGCTCCTTTAACAAATGTGCTACGATGCTGCCCTTAACATGATATGTACAGTAAACACTGCAGTCAAGCAGTCGCAAAAGCTCATGAGCTAATGAGACTGCAACTAAAGGCAAAAAGAATTGAGCTGAATGTCATAATATCAGTGTTGACTTTTTAATGAAAAAATTCTACCTAATAACCACCTGGCTTCAGCTATTGTATACCTGTCTGACGTGGTCTTGCCCCACTCTGAATTTGATATGTAATCTATGGGACTGGTAAAGTGGCTGGCAGGCTTTCAGTTTTGTGAGTTAAATGTGTTTGTGTATCTCCAATTCCAGATCCTGTAGGTCAATAGCCAAGGCAATTAAGGCTCTGCTATGTTGAAACTCAATAGGTGGTCACTTGACCAGAGCCATTCCCTGGTTTTACTCAGAGACAACCTCTGTGTCTGGTAATTAGAGAGCCACAACCCCCTTAACCCCCCTCTGCCCCATCCCCCATGGGAGCTGTTCCAAGTCTCATTATCTCTCTTATTCTGTCTGATGTCATAAACCCATCTCCTCAACACTGCTCTGTTTGTTTAGACACAAGCCCCTTCAAAGACCTGCCCGGGCTAATGAGCCAATTACTGTACCTGTCGCTTTGCCAGATACGCCTTCTGGGGGTAGCGGCATGGGGGTTGGGAGCCGTCCTTAGGTGGTATAGTGAAGAGAGGGATAATCCCTCTAGAAGATTTGCACCGTGATCTCACTGAGCCTCTTAAGCATTGGGCTCCTTACACAGAGACTCTCCAATTAGCAATCAGAGGAAAGAGCAAATGTGTTTAGTACCATTTCTGAACTGTATCTCTACTCGGCTCAACTGAACAGAATTTTTAGCTGTTGGTCAGTAATAGTGTTAATAATAATTAGCTATTACAATATGCCACATTGACAGAAAGCAGGAAAGATTCTTCCAAAGAAAAGAAGGTAACATTTGAATGCTAGATATTTTCTATATTGCTATCACTACAGGCCATTTCACATTGTTGTTCAAGTCACTTATGAATTACAGAAGAAACCAGCTTGCTGTCTTGCTGCCTCTTACACTGTTACCATAATAAGGCGTGTGCTGATATTGTAGGCCCACAGTGCACTTAGGCCTTTACTATGAGAGAAAAATGCGCTCATAGAAAAGGAATTACATTTGACACTATTTTCTTACATATGAGGGAGGTCAAGCAGTGGTTAAAGTCGAGTTGGGACGCCAAAAAACTCACCACCAGCATTTCATGCCGGTAAATAACAGCAGGTAGTATCAAGTTTGTTCTATGCATGTTTAACCGCAAATACCTTCGACATGCTAGTGTGGACCTATTTCCCCACAGTAGCTACCTTATCTAACACCTAAATTGGCGGTGATGGTGCCAAAACATAATGTCACCCTTGCTAAAAAAATACATAAGATTCTCAACCCTGTTTTATCCACTTCAGGTTTGCAGGAGTCTTGACCCTCTCCTGACAGCATCAGGTTCAAGTCAGGCACTAACCCTGTACAGAGTCTATCAGAAGATCCTCACACCCACACTAACACTTACACTGGGTCAGACGGGATTTGCCACTGAACCTAACATACATCATTTAGACCATCAATTGTGTTGTCTGTTAGGCTTTTCTCTGAATTCACTATCTTACTCTTCTCTATGTATATACTGTATACCCTGTCGTTCTTTCTTAAACTCTGTAAAGTGCCTTGAGCATGGGAAAGGCACTATATAAATAAAATGTACTATTATTATTATTATTATCATTATATACTGGAGGAAAACCAAAATGTCCAGAGAAAAAAAAAACACCCAGACACAGGAAAAACATGTAAACTCTGCAACTTGAAAACTTGAAAACAAGTTTCTCATGGCACAGTGGCAAGGCATGCTGACAGAAGACTGACTTCAGATTCAGGCTGTCTTTGTAAAGCTTGCATGTTCTTTAAGTACTTTGGTTATCTTTAGTTTCCAAATGATGTGCATGTTAGGTTAACTGGAGATTCTAAATTGGCCCAATTCTAATTGGGTATACTGTATATACATGAGTCAGGCATGGACTTTCAGCAAATCCAAGGTTTATTTCTGCTTAGCATCTGACCCAACCAAAATAGGCTCTAGCCCTCACAACCCTGAACTAGATTATAGAGGAATAAGTTTAAAAAAGCTAGACTGAAGTCAAGCAAAGGTAAATCAAATTCCAACATTAAGCAAATATTTATTATAATAAACCTGAAGGAAAGCTGTGTCAGATCTAAGTCAACTTGATATCCAGACCCACCTAAAAATGTTAGCAATATACAACCAATGCCTATGCTGTTTGGAAGTCTAATACTGATGTAGTTTCACCTGTCAGTTGTGAAGTGATGTCCTATGAGGAGATTTAAGTTGACCAAAATGAATCACAGTTCTTGAAAGTTAAGTATTTGTCCAATACATACTTAAAAGGAAATTAAACCAATATTTATTGTGTTCTCCCACACACCCAAAAGATGAGATGTTTTACTGTACTTGACTGAAATATAAAATGCTCCTGAAAAATCCAGGACCATTTACCTCTCAAAACTTTGAAGGGACTTGATCAGTGAAATAAAGAGTGAAATACAAACACTCCCCTAAGACATCAACCTCCATAATCCCCCAAAATATTATATTGCAGGGACAGTGAAGACAATCAGACATAGAAGAAATTCACACAAAGTGAAGTGTAGGCATTCAAAAATCTTAAAATATTGAACCATTGACAGATGTGATGTAAAACATGAATTAAAGACATTCCTCTTAAGCACTGTAGAAGTCCCATTACTTCAAATTAAAGTGGAATCCATGGTCACCTTAAAATCAGTACTGGACACATATCCACTCATAATATACAATATCTTACTGAAAAAAGATAGGAGACTCAAAAATTCATTGTCACTTTCCTGTGCAAATATCGAAGGGGCAACAGCGTTGACTCAAGTACTCCACGTGGATTTAAGTAAGGGCATGGTCCTGATAAATTCACACCCGCTTTCCTCCCTGAATGTTAAAAGAACTCATATGAGAGTGAAATATTGACATGTCACTCAAGTCTACACTGATGTCTCCTTCAGAATACTGGAAGATTAACAACCATGACACCTCATACAAAAGTAAAAGAATGACACTTTCATTAAAATCCAAACCAACTGTTGGGCAAAATTTGAAGGGAGCTTGGGAAACTGCAGAGAAAGAACACAATTTTGTAAATTCTTCCACACCCATTGAAGTTATTTGTTTAGGGAGACTGGAGAAAAAAAGATTATACTAGCAGCAATACAAATGAGACAAACAAGGAAGCCAGAAACAGTGAAGCATGCTGTCTAGTGGTTGTGGGCTATGAGAAAATAAACAACAGTCAAGTCTACATTCACACTACTATGTTCTAAAATGGTGTTTTTAAATGAAAATGATCTCCGCCTACACTAGCAATTTCACGTCATTTGGGAAAGTATCTTCGTCCACACCTAAAATGCCTATATTGTTGATGTGTGCCGACACTTGGCTTGTGTGCATCAGTGTAAAAATCCTTGAAGGGATGGTAATAGATAGAACTTTATTTGTCCCCATGGGGAAATCTGGCTTTTTATAGAATCTCAATAAATAAATAAATATTTATGCACACATATTATAGTTTGAACACACAGCAAAATGGCTAAAAAGAAAGAAAAACTTCTGACTTGGCTGTCACAACCACAGTGAGGTATTGCTGTTGGCATAGAGGAGCCCCAGTTGCGTTTCTTCACACACGTCTGCCGAATGGTTTGCTGTCTGAAAGTCCTTAGTGTTAGTGTGTCAGAGAGAGTATTTGTAGCATTGTTCATAATGGCTCTCAGTTTTGTTTTAATATTCTGCCTTCCCACGAGCTCCAGGGAGACAGAGTGTATCCTATAACTGAGTCTACCTTTTAATTAGCTTCTTGATTTGATGGGCCTCTCTTGAAGTGATGTTACCAGCCTAACACACCATAGCATAGAAAATAGAAATTAAGCATTAAGCATTAGCATAGAAAATAGCATTAAAAGAGTGTAGGTGGTCACTGGATTTATCATAGTACTGTAGTAATCAGTTAATCATTTGCCTTCTCTGCATGTACAGTATACCACATTCAAACTGTACAAAGTGTAATTTACTGTAGATACTTACAGGTAAGACACACAACAATCTCCATGGAAAGCAACTCTTCTAAGTCTGCTGAACTGGAATATGACTTTCTTCCATGACGGGTAACGAGTAATGAGTAGGATTCAATCAAGGAAGGGCTATGTAATAAGTACAAACAAATCAGAGTGCAATTAGAGTCTGGGTTTTCAAAATTCTCTGTTTTTAGAGGGTTAGAAACACTAGGATAGTGTATGAAAGGGGAAAACTAACAAAAATGTATGCATTTTTAAACAAAAACATAGTAGCGTTGTGGACGTAGGTTAAGACTGAACTAAGACAGATAGGACACCCATCATTCCAAGATTCTGAAGACTCCAGTATGAATCTGACTATTACAGAGTAAATCCTAGTACAGCATATGAGTCTTAGTATATTCAGCACGAAAACAGGAAATTAGGTGACTCACAGTATTAAATGGTAGAAGAGAGTCTAATAATAACCCAGTGAAAAAACTCAGGTAATGTATTTCTTGGCTTTGTTTAAAATTTTACATCTTTTTGAATTATCTATAGAATGAAAAGAGAACAATTTGAACTTTAAGTAAAGTATTACAAAACTTGATTCAATGGCATAAGAGACCTGGTTTGCAGTAACCGAAATCTGCTCTGTGCTGTTGGAACCCATTACCGTGTTCATCATCTCCATATTTGACAGGTGGAAGCAGGACATGGAGGTTTATGTTTAATTACAAAAAATTCCAAATGTTGAAAAGGTCTGTAAATTAGAAGCAGAGCTGCTCAAATATCTTTTTTTCTCCTTTCAAAGAGACCAAGCAGGTCAACATCTGCTTCTCATTCAGCTGAATGTTATTAAGGTCCGTGACTAAAGAAACTTGAAGCCCCTGCCTGGCCCCGAAATAATTGACACTATTAAATGTGCCTAAACAGATTTAGAGCATTCAGAAAAGTTACATTTGTCTCATGAAAGGAGTCTAATCACACAAGCTGGGGGGGGGGGGGGCGGATGGGGGAGAGGCCTGCTCTGTGAAACTCAAGTCGATTAAAGTATGACTCGGCAGCCGAGGCATTATGATCGTTTATCCTCAACTCCTGCATGCGCCTCAGTGGGATAAGTAAAGCCTGCACTTGTGTCGAGCAAGTAAAGTGTTTTTATATTAGTAAACGTTTGGGAGCTCCAAGGAGATTATGTGAAGTCAACATGAGGTGACGTCATCACTCAGGGCTGAGGAAACGAAGTACAGAGGATTCATTTAGTGTGAACTCAGAGCTCTGAAGTCCCATATTTAAACAGCCAGCATGCTGTCTACACAATTGTCACAAAATGGCAGGTAATAAAGGGAGGAAATCTTAGTATTTCTAATTTGTTATTGTTGTTTTCTTTGCTGAGTCTCATGGTTATGACATCATTAAATGCTGTGATTTGGAAGCTTAACTGCTGTGATGCCATGCATCTCTAGGGGGTGTGGCAGACAGTGGAGCCTTTGTCCGACTGGGATACCTGGAGCATGGAAGGACCGGGTGAGAGTGTATTTTTAAGACCATTTCAGCCCCTTTGGTTACCAGCAGGGCCACGGGTCATGAGCATAGAAGCTCAGCCCTGCTGGGGCCCATGGCTACTGCCAGAGGGCACATGGATGCTTTCAGGGCCCTATTTGGTCGCACTTCTGCCACACCCGGGAGGAAGAGGACAAAGCCTGAAGAAGAGTGGAGAAAGGACTGGCAGCAAAAGGGACTGTGTTGGCGCTGGTTTACTGTATGTGCGGTGAACTGTAAATATGCAGGGTGTTGTGTTCAAAATTCATCTCTCTGCCTGTTTGTGTTGGGTTGGGGCGGCTATATGCGCCCTGGGCATCACAGGGGTTTATGGAGATAACATGGGATGTGTTAACACAGTCTTGGCTTCCACTGTGAGGATGAACCACAGGCTTACTCCTGGACTGCTCTTTGTTAGAGTAGAAGAAGGAGACTATAGTGAGAGACTTTAGTTTCTGAAGCAATTTACTTTAAGGAGTTGTTTAGGGTTTCATTTTCCATGTGCCCGTTGACTTTGAATTTGTTTTGTCTTATTGATTTACTGCCAGTCTTTTGTTATTTGGTGTCACAGTTCCTGCTTACTTTTAGGAATATGTAGGACACACACACACACACACACACAAGAATTAAGAGACTGACCAGGGATGGAATGGTGAAAATTCCAAACTAGAATAATTCCTTGAACCAAAAAACTCTTCTGCTAAAGAAAAAACAAATGGTAAAGGCAGGAGAAGGCAAAAATCAAACCAGTGGTAGGCAAAAGGTGAAAATACCAGAGAGACTATTAGGAAAGCTGATTGTCAATTCAAAACATGTTAGTTTTTTCTCTAATGTTTAAATCCTAAAACTAGAGCACCATGGATTCCATGAAGCCATTCTAAATGGACGCGCCATGGTGATATTATATGCAATGAGCAGGAAACAGGACAGGCTAATAAATAAATTATCTGCACCCAGGCTACCATGAACTAAATAGCAACATCTGCATAAAAAACTTAATCATGACACAATGATTTCAAACAATAAATAAATCATATGTTTAAAAACATGACTTTCAAAACTAAAAAATATTAATTCTGTGGGCATACAAACCCAAAATTATAATAGTTATGTTTTGATCTGTGAAAGCCATTTACCCTATGAAAAATCCCAGGCAATCACTACAAAGAAAAACTGCTGTTTTGATCATTTCTTTTGCCAAAAAGACCCTTATGAACCCCACACGTAACAGCTGATACACAAAGAGTTGTCCAAGGCAAAAGAAAATCTGTGGGCAGGATTTGAACCAACTCCTCAACTACAACCTCTCAAGTAAAAAGTAGTGTCAGCATGCATTGCCCACTAGGTGGCAATAGAGAGCACAAACCTAGAAGCATTTTGTGGGGACAGCTTCATGCCTGTATGGAAATGCAGCCCAGTGTGTTTGCAGTATTTATGGTATGGAGTTCAGTACATTTTAGAATCAATTTAAATGTTTTGGTACTAAACAGTAATGATTAGCAATTATACCACCTGTACAATTACAGTTTAAGTTTACATACACTTAGGATGAATTCTTTAAAACTCACTTTATAATCCCTACACAGATTTTAGACTAACAAACTATAAATTTGGTATATCATTTAAGATTTTGTGCAGGGAAAAAGTAATTTGTTTTCCAATAATGTTCAGACAGATTATTTCACTTTTTATGGACTATACCACAATTCCAATAGGTTGCAAATTTACATACACCTTTTTAACTGTGCCTTTAAACAGCTTGGAAAATTCCCAAAAATTATGTCAAGCCGTTAGGCAATTAGACAATTAGCTTCTGATAGCCATTTAGCCTAATTGGAGTCAACACGTGAATGTATGTTAAGGCCCACCATCAAACTCATTGCCTCTTTGCTTGACATAATGGGAAAATCAACAGAAATCAGCCAAGACCTCAGAAAAAAAATTGTGGACCTCCACAAATCTGATTTATCCTTGGGAACAATTTCCAAATGTCTGAAACTTCCATGTTCATCTGTACAAGCAATAATACACAATTATAAATACCATGGACCACACAGCTTAGAAAGGAGATGCATTCTGTCTCCTAAGGAAGAATGTACTTTGGCATGAAAAGTGCAAATAAGTCCCAGAACAACAGCAAAGGACCTTGTGTACAGTACATGCTGGAGAAAACAGGTAGACAATGGCACTTTGGGACAAAGATCTTAATTTTGGAGAAATGTTCTCTGGTCTGATGAATCCAAGATCAAACTCTTTGGCCATGATGACCATTGTTATGTTTGGCAGAAAAAGGGTGAGGCTTGCATGCCAAAGGACATCATCCCAGCTGTCAAGGATGGAGTAGAGAGCATCATGTTGTGGGGGTGCTCTGCTACAGTGGAAACTGGTGGAGTTCACAAAATAGATGGCATCATGAGGAAGGAAAATTATGTACTGAGGACAATGGCCGGCCGTTCATCCCGGCCAATACCCCCACGCCGCTAGATGAAGCCCTTCCGGCAGCATAGAGGTGCCTCGAATTCCAGCAGGGCATCATGGATATTGGAGTTTTCCTTCACAGTCCCGCTGGATACCATGGGGGCCACAAGGGAATGTTGCAGGGAGGCTCAAAGACTTATATTTGCCCTATAACCCGAAAGTACGTCCTAGTCACATGGACAGATGAAATGACATGCTTCCGGGATGAAAAAGAAGAGTTTTGATCTGAAGTGCTAGGAAATTACATGGACTGAGGGTTCAGAAGCACTTCTGGGTCATGGAGTATAAAGGACTCTGGGAAATCCCAGACGGGTGAGCTGAGCTGGGTGGCAGGGTGGCAGGGTGGCAACGCGTCTGGAAGAGAGGAGGATTATTGTTATTGTGATTTTGTTTATTATTTATGAGAACTGTTGAGAGGAGCATGCTTTGTGCACATTATTATTATAATAAATCCAAACTTTGGAATTTTATCTGGTGTCTGACGTTTGATCCGAGGGTTCAAAGGGACGATAGCGGCACTAATCTGTCTCAGTACATATACTGCAGCAACATTTCAAGAGCTCAGCAAGGAAGTTGAAGCCCAGTCACAAATGGTTCTTCCAAATGGACAATGACCCCAAGCATACCTCCAAAGTTGTGGCAAAATGGCTTAAGGACAATAAGGTCAAGGTATTGGAATGGCCTTCACAAAGGCCTGACCTCAATCTGATTGAAAATTTGTGGGCAGAACTAAAAAAGCGTGTGCAAAAAAGGATGCCTACAAATCTGTCTCAGTTACACCAGCTCTGTCTGGAGGAATGGGCCAAAATCCCTTATTGTAAGAAGCTTGTGGAGGGCTACACAAAACATTTGGCTCAGGTTAAACAATTTCAAGGCAATGTTACCAAATGTTAATATATGTAATGTGTTGTAATGTAATGTAAAGTTCTGACCCACTGGAATTGTGATATAGTCAATAAAAAATGAAATATTCTGTCTGTGAACATTGTTGGAAAAATTACTTTTGCAAAGTGGATTTCTTAAACGATATGCCAAATGTATACTTTGTTAGTAAAAAATCTGTGGTGTGGTTATAAAGTGAGTTTTAAAGAATTCACCCTAAGTGTATGTAAACTTCTCACTTCAACTGTATGTGCGAAAGACCTAGTAAAGACATTGAAAGTCTTGCTGTATTATGTATAGCCCCTTAAACCACTAATGTAAATCTGAAGTTGGGACTGCCCAGTGGCGTAATTCATACAAGCAGATGGCTATTGTACACTATCATTGTGGGGGCAGAAACAGCCTGATAATGCTGGCTAATGGTGCCTACTTCATGAGTTACTGGTTCATAGAGCTTATACCAGTCTACATCATGGGCCATCTGAAAAACAACAGAATATTTTGCAAATGTGATGAAAGGCATAGATTTAGGGATTAAATGTTTGTTGCACTGGTAAAGTCACCTAACATGATGGCTGTACTAGATCCAGCCCTGCTGCTAAGTGCTTAAACTTGTGAAAACAAGCAGTAGTCTATATACTAATTTAAAACAACAGAATTGTTGTTGAAGTCCAAAATAATGACTTTGTCAGAATTACAGAAGACTTAAAATGTAGCTGTTTATTTATTTTCTGAGCCTGGAGGTTGTTTGACCCTGTCAAAGCTGTAGTAGATGCAAGGCAGAAACAACCTCTGGACGAGATGTCATTCCACCAGCCTAGTTTACAGTCACCAGCTAACTAATGTGATTGTCTTTGGGATGCCAGAGAAAAGCCACTTTGACTCAAATAAAAATGAACACACCATGTGGACAATTATCAGGGTGGGTATTGAACCTTGAGCCATATGCCTATGAAACAGCAATACCTGTCCTGCCTTGTTACTCTGGAGTCAGTCAAACTATTAATATTGTGTACTCTCTAATCATGAATTGGACTATGTGGAATCTTATAGTAAAATACTGGGTGGATAATATATTCTTTTAGAGATCTGTCTATATATACATCCATTTTCTGTACCTGCTTAGTCCATTAAAAAGTTGTAGGCAGTATTTGGAGCACAACTAGAACAAACAATAGAAGGGATGGCAGTCACTTCCAAACCACAGACAGACAGTGACTTGGCCGAGATTTGAATTCACTCTACTGGAACTGGGCCACAGCAGAGCACATATCAGCAAAATATAAAAGAGTAGTTGGTTGTTTTAAATTTAGAGACATTAATTGTATGACTGTTAGATGTGACAAGTTAAACAAGAATAACACACAATTATCACAGAAAATTACAAGAAAATGTAACAGATAAAAAGATATATGACCATTAAATTAAACTTTTAAATTAAATTCTTAACTGCCAGAGCCAATTATGTAGTGGACAGCAAAACATCTTGATGCTGTTTTGGCTGTGATGTCAAAGGGCAGGCAGCAGCCATGTGTGTTACAACTGAATAGGGAAGGCATCTATTCCTTCAGTTGCTTGACCCATTTCCTCTCTGAGGCCCTAACCCCCAGCCAACCCCTTAAGTTCCTCCACTCTTCATTCTAAGTCAGGTTTGCTTTGACCTGGAACCAAGGCCACACTTGCCAGATACTTCCGGAAGCAGTCACTCAGCTGTTAAGCCCACTTCAGCTGAACAGTTTCCTAGTAAGCAAGACAGCAAGCATCAGCCAGTAAGCCAGACTGCCGGTGTGCGCTGATCGGATATATGCACTGACGGCAACGCCTAACACTTGACAAACTTGCAGTAAAAAAGACGTCACCCTTGAGGTTTGGTTTATATAAGGAAGTCAACAAATGAAGACACAACACATAAACTATGAATGAAATAAACAACTAAATGTCAGATGATGTGACTCACTGAGCAAAATGAAAATCAATTGTATGTGTAGGGCTCCCCACTCTCTTGAACAGATTTGCAGTGACTTGCCTCAACTCACCTCCTGGCTGAAGATCCGGTGAGCGTGGATAGGAATGAAAGAGGAAAGCACACAAGAGCACACTAAAAAGTCTTCTAGGAGCATGCACATCTCCCCTTTTTTGATGTCTCATTCTCCTGTAATCTTTGTCCACATACTCACACTGTGTTTGATTCCTTGGTTCTGTATGTATTCTGATGTTGGAAATGTATGTTAGAAAACCATGAAAATATTAGAAAACCCTGACTACCACACAGGATAAACTCTAATCAGTGTGTTTAGCATCTGCTTCAGTTGAAAGGGGACCAGCATACTCAGGTATGTGGACTATAAAAAACAGTGTAGGAGCCCAGGTGGGACAATCATGTCATACCCAGAATCATGCAGCACCAATGTTAGTTGCAAACCACCTTTCATTTTAATTTATAATGTACATTAGAGTCTTGTTCAGTTAATGAAACAACGGTACCTGGCAGCACATATGAAAGTATGGGGAGAAGACCCAGTAAGTTCCCAACCTAAAATTGTGAAGTCCCTGTATTGATGACTTATGTTTTACATAAATTTTGAAAACTCACCTGCCTTTTGAGTTCTGCCCAAGAGATGAGTTGTGACATGGTTTGGAGCAAAGGAGTCTCTAAACTGCTCACCTGCTGCTTAGGCAGATCTTTCTTCTAACAATAAAAGGAAAATAAGGGTCCCGGAGAAGAAGTCAATATATCAATGACTGCTAATGAGCCAAATATGCATGCGAGTAAACCATAGCACCAAGCTACAGCCGCACAAATATGGTAAAAGCATGCAAATTCCATTTCTAAACAGTGGTCAGGCTGGAAATTGAATCCTAGTCATTGGAGTTCTGAGGCTGCAGTGTTGATCAATTTTAACAATGTGGCTGAGCGACTGTTGGGTTAAGTTGTAAACCAAACACTGACTCTAAACAAGTCTCTTAATTTACAAAGCTCAAGCAGTACATCTGCTATTTAAATGCACATCAAAAAGACAAAAGGGTTTCATTAATTGTTGATTTTAAAGTATCTTGGTATGTGTTTAGGTGTGCCTTGTGGCAGACTGGCACAGACTTGTCTCCACTCAGGACTGGTTTTTGCTTAATGCCCAATATCGCTGAGATGGCTTTCAGTCTTCTGAGACCCTGGATTGGAATAAGTATTTTTAGCTAATATTTTAATGGTCTAAGAGGAAACATTGTGCACTGTAGACCAGAAGACCTCTAGTTCAATCCCCACCACTAACTTACTGTGAGATCCTGAGGTGGGCTGACCAGGTTAGCCAATAACCACAACAGTGTTCTCCAGTTTACCAAATGCTCCCAAGCAAGCTGAGAAATACAGACTCTGAAGCGTGTCCTGGATCTGCCACTAAGTCTTCTCCCAATTGGTTGGACCTGGTAGTACACCTCCCATGGGAGGCACCCTGGTATCTTAACTGCCTACCCAAACCACATGAACTGGCTTCTGTTAATCTGGAGTAGTTTGTCTACCTGTATTGCTTTCTTGCCCTGTCACTTAAGAAGAACAGAGACAGATTATTAAATGTATTTTTTAAAAGTTAATTTTGCCCTTCAGTTATTCTAAATACAATTTATAGTTAGGACACATATTTGTATCCAGCAGGTACTGAATATGGTGAAGTAACAACAACAACAGCATTTATTTCTGTAGCACATGATGTAGCTCAAAGTGCTTTACAAGGTGTCAAAGAAATAGTTACAAGAAAAGAAAAACAAATTAAATTAGGTAAGAATAATAATGAATAAGCAATATAAAATAAATCAGTACTAGCTTACTTAACAAATATATAATTAGTAGGAAAGAAGAATCCTTATATGTATTATGTGTCTCTAAAGGCAAGTCTGATGACAGAAAAAAATAAAACAAATTCCATTAAATTGGAAAAAAAACAAAATGTGCCATGATCTCAAAGCCAAAAGACCACCCAGCCCTCACTGGACATTTTAGCTAACGTAAGGCATTGCTTATTGCTTCCAGGGTTTGTCCCAGAGGATTTGACACAGTTGGTCTAATGGACAGCACACAGTGCCTTGATCAGGGGGTGATGGCACATAACACCACAACAGAAAACTAGAAAAGAAATCAGAGAAAAGTGGAGATTAGTAAGCATCTATGTAAGGAGCCAATTTTTGTGTTATATAACACATTTTAACATTACAGACCAATGAGAGTACAAATTAAAAGCTACAAGACAACAAAGTGCACTGAAAGATAATTCAAATTTCAATACAGGGATTACAACATTTAATAAAGGCAAGTGCATAGATGAAGACTGATACAAGAGCTAATATCCGTATGAAGAGTCTGATAGAAACTACAGTTAACAAAGAAACATCAAACTGAAAATACATGGCAGAAATTGTTTCAGTTATGATTTGAAAAGAGTGATCAGAGCAGTGAAATGTCCAAGTAGAAAATCTAGTTAAGATGTCACCAATCACCAGAACACATGAACAGGAGGTTTTGTGCAAATGACAGAGATGACTTCATGAGTTTAACCTTAAAATTAGTCCAGCCTAGTAGCAAGCAATATCTACTCTTCAAACAAGGGAAAAAATTAGTGTAAAATCAGACGGGCTAAATGATAAGATAACAAAAACAATTCCAAAATTCCCAGAATTAGTGACCAATAGAACTTAATGATAACAATTTAAAGCAGAAACCTCCCATACTAAAATAAAAGGCATTAGAGTGTCAGTATAAGAGGAAGGTGGTTGATATCATGAATTCATGTTTGCAGAATTCAACATTTTAAACAAATTCAGCTTTTTATTTCATTCATGGTTGATCTGCAGGAACAAGACTTGGGCAGAGTGCCAGTTCATCACAGGGTGAATACACACAAAGCAGCGGCCAATTTAGCATAACCGATTCACCTAACCTGCATGTCCTTAGACTGTGAGATAAAAACCAGAGCACCCAGAAGAAACCTGAGAAACTCAGAGAACATGCAAACTCCACGCATGGAACACATGGGATGCCATCCCTGATTTCTTTACTGCAAAGCATAAAAATTACCACTGTGCCACCATGCCACCCCAAGATGAAGTCATCAAAGATAAATCCTGATTGCTGGGATGGGTTACAGCTGCCCTGTAACCCTGCCCTGGATAAGTGGGTTAGGAATATCAAAATATCTTAATTACTTCAGTTTTCTTATTCTGAATATGTTTAGGTAAGACCACTTCCTTAATGGGTCTTGGTTGATCTTTAGACATGACTTCAGCCTGCTTGCATTTTTGTTTTTTATCAATTGCATCTTTTATAATGAATATTCATTTTTAACTAAATGAGTTTATTCAATTTTCTAATGTACTTCCATCTTGCTCATTGATGACTTTTGCTAGAATCTATCTATCTATCTATCTATCTATCTATCTATCTATCTATCTATCTATCTATCTATCTATCTATCTATC
>JANRMT010062798.1:6860842-6887943 GCA_026402145.1 Polypterus bichir lapradei
ATCTATCTATCTATCTATCTATCTATCTATCTATCTATCTATCTATCCAGCATTTGTCTGCTCAATCACATTTGGTTGTGCTTAGGATTTTTTGCTGGGTTGGAGGATTATTGTCAGCCATTGCTGCCGAGTCAGGCCATCTTATGTGATTGTGAAAGACCTTAGAAAGTGATAGATGTCTCAGATTTGCACCTGGCTATAAAGCTGTTAATTAACCCAACTTTTCAATAGCTGGGACAATCTGTAATCACCTCAGTAATAATAGGCAAATATACTGTATAGCTGTCAAAAATGTTTTTGATTGATATTGGAGCTTTGACTGAATTTTTATACTTATTTTGATTACATCTTGCCTGAAGAAGGGGCCCGAGTTGCCTCGAAAGCTCACATAGTGTAATCTTTTTAGTTAGCCAATAAAAGGTGTCATTTTGCTTGGCTTTTCTCTACATTTAATGTGAAGTTGAAAGCCCAGGAAGGTTCAGGGATCCTATCACTATCACGCTAGCACTTGGGAAGTGAACTTTGAACCATCTGGTTTCAAGACGTTGTGTTTAACCAGCAGGCTACACAGCTTCCTAGTTGTTTCATTTGAAAACTTTGGCGGAAAACAAACCAAAAATAACTTGTTCATATCCCATAAGCATACAATCTGAAACGGGATGTTTAAAAGCTCTTCAGGCTTATCGCGTACTGGAGGGCACAGCTGGAAATGGAAACTTGAGAGGATGGGGTGACTCTTATGCAGCGGCTGTAATTTCCTTTTTTAAAGCAGCTGTTACTGCTGTTCTCTAAGCAAACAAAAAAAAAAGAAGAAAACCATAGGAAACTGGTGATCAAAGCTATGTTCTAAGCTCTCATGATTTAGGCATAATGCTCACCCTGTTATCATCTAATCAGTAATTTGGATGGGCAAGCAGGCTTGACGTTGCAAGGGTGCAGGTGACGGCTCTTTTTTTTAATTGTCAGATTCGTACACCAGATTGTGGGATTTTTTTTTTCTTTTCAATGAGCAAACTCCATGACACTGAGGAGACCCTTAGACACCTCTCTGTAGAAACAGAAGGTCAGAAGTCCAACAAACACCTTCAGAACAGATAATAATAGGGTATGTTACTAACTTCAGGGAGACACTGCTTCAGTCGTGAGAGAATGCATGCAGATTTAATCAATTTCTTTTCTCTTTTAATACATACTAGCCGAAGCCCGCCGTAGCATATGGCGGTGTAAGAATAGGAACGGAAAAGGGTGAGAAAGGAATTCAGAAATCAAGAAGAAATAAATACTTCTTGAAAGACACAGTTGTGAATAGGTGTTTTGGTGGTGACGACAGATAATGAGTCGAAAGATCTAACCCTAGAAAAAGCCATGTACAACTGACTGTGGCCAAAAACTGGTTGTTAGAATTATTGTGAAGAGTAAAGAGCATGTGGGTATGAGGAAGGCTGCGCTTCTGAAATTCGATTACGTAAATATAATCAATAACAACCTCAAAAAGATGTTGTTGTAGAATGTCTCTAAGTAATTCCTGCAGCTTAATGCAAAAGACTCGTACTACAATATCAGGTCTGTGCTCCGGGCTTTGGGTATCCGACAGTGCATGCAGAATTTCTGGCCAAGCAGGATTACATGTGAAAGTGATAAATAAATGAGGCTGTCCGAATTTACGTACTATGGCCATGGCATCCTGATAGTTTTGTTACATGTATCTTGGATTTTCTGGAAATGTGGACAGTAATATGATCATTTTGTCTACACGTACGTTGTTACTTTCAGTGTTTGCTTGCAGTGCATCTGATAGTCCTTTATATTGTTCCACGTGCAAATCTTGTTGATCTAATCTGAGATAGTTGAGACGCGCGCCCTCTGTTTTAACATATGCATCTATGACGTACTGTTGGAATAGTTCACCGCTGGAGTGCAAAATACTAACTGTATTCCTCATTGCTAATCTGTACGTGTAAAATTGGCATTGAGTAAGCCTTCTTTGCTTGGTGGTTCTTTTATCGGGAACATGTAAATCTTTGTGCCAGCCAATGTCTCCGTAAGGGAATAAAAGTGGGTAAACCATAGAATCGCAATTCATATTGAGCGTGGAAATCTGTTTACAGGAGTTGCCTATGGGACAGATGCAAATGTCCCTTTCGGCAGGCGGTTCGCCATCTTCTCAGACGAAAATCGCTGCAACATTGGTGTGACATGTCGGGGCATTGTGTGTCGTAAATCGTGCCTAGGGTTTTCCTCAAAAAGCATTCGTACAGATGTTGTTGGATTGGACTGAGCGATTTCATGCATGTGTTTGTATGATTAGCGAAGGGTTGTGGACGCGGAAGGAGGATTAGAGATGGCGGGCGGGGCTCTGTCGTGCGTTCCCCATGACGCGGGAGGAGGGTTAGAGTGGGCTGGCAGGGCTCTGTCGTGCGTACCCCATGGTCGGGCGACTTGGTCGATTATATATATAGAAAAGCAGCCGGAATCGAAAAGAACAATTACAAGTCAGCATGGGTCAGAGGTTCATATGGACTGCAGCAGAGACGAAAGCGACTGAGGCTGTGTTTGGTGAGGTGTTCCGTGCGGGCACATGAGCAGGCAGTACGCATGCCTTGAGAGCGAGGGTGGACGCAAAAGGAGGATTAGAGTTGGTGGGCGGGGCTCTGTCGTGCGTATCCCATGACACGGGAGGAGGGTTAGAGTTGGCGGGCGGGGCTCTATCGTGCATATCCCATGGTCTTAGAGTTGGTGGGCAGGGCTCTGTGAGTTTCCGGGCATGGCTCTGTCGTGCGTATGCCATGGTCGGGCGACTTAGTGAATTATATATATAGATTTTAAAGGAAATGTGAATATTTAGGACAGGTAATTTTAACTTTACTTTTTTTTTGTACAAGGAGACAAATGTGTCTCTTTAGTGAAGATCAGAGAAACCGAGGAAAAAACACAGAGAATCTAAATTGACCTGTGTGATTATGTCCGGCTTAGCTTCCCTTCACACTGGTAAATACAATATAATACAAATTATTTATGTATAGCCCAAAATCACACAAGAAGTGCCACAATGGGCTTTAACAGGCCCTGCCTCTTGACCGCTCCCCAGCCTTGACTCTTTAAGAGGACAAAGGAAAAACTCCCAAAAAAAAACCCCTTGTAGTGAAAAAAATGGAAGAACCCTTAGGAAAGGCAGTTCAAAGAGAGACCCCTTTCCATGTAGGTTGGGTGTGCAGTGGGTGTCAAAAAGAAGGGGGTCAATACAATATAATACACAGAACAGAACAAATCCTCAATACAGAATAAAAATAAAAATTTTACAAGTACAGAGCAGAATTTAACAGTAGATGATATCACATAAATGATTTGGATTTGTTTAGACCTCAGCCATCAACCTGCCTCCCCATTTGGCCATTCCACAGCTGAAACAGCTCTGAGCCAGCAATCTGATGAAAGGACCCCTCTACCCCACGATTCCTGCGATCCTCTATCAGGGATGACTTTACCTTAGGCAGGCAAAACAACTTGGCAGGTGGGCCGTGGCACCAAGTGCAACATTTGAGTACCAAGAAGAGAAACAGAATAGGTGAGGGTTAGTAACAAATTATAACTATAATGTTACTTATGTTTTAGTGCTAAAGACTAACCACAGAGATGCAGTCTGTACAGTTAATCAACAGCTCTAGTCAGGATATGCTAAACTAAACTAGTGAGTCTTCAGCCAGGATTTCAAAGCTGAGAACGAAGGGGCATCTCTTATAGTAACAGGCAGACCATTCTACAGTTTAGGGGCCCTGTAACTAAAAGCTCGACCTCCCATTGTTATCTTATTAATCCTAGGAATCATAAGCAGACCAGCATCTTGAGATCTTAATGTGCGCTCTGGTTTGTAAGTCATGATAGGTTCAGACAAGTAAGTCGGACCTTGGCCATTTAATGCTTTATATGTTAAAAGGAGGATTTGAAATCTGTCCTAAATGTAACCGGGAACCAGTGTAAGGATTTAAGAACTGGAGTTATGTGTTCGTATTTTCTTGTTCTTGTAATAATTCTTGCAGCAGCATTTTGGATTAACTGGAGGCTGTATAAAGAACAGTTTGAACACTCAGTGAACACCGCATTGCAGTAGTCAATCCTACTAGAAATAAATGCATGAATTAATTTCTCAGAATCCTGTTTATTTAGAAAGCGCCTTAATTTCCCAACATTTTTAAGATGGAAGAAACATGATTTGGACAAGTTTGTAATATGCACTTTAAATGATATGCTGGAGTCAAAGATAACTCCTAGATTGCGGGCTGATTCAGTAAAATTAATGGTGATTCCAACTGAGTTAAATGATGACAAAATATTGTTGTGATCAGCATCATTCCCTCCAACAATTAAAATCTCTGTTTTATCTGTGTTTAAAGACAAGTAGTTCTCATCCATCCACTAATTAAAGACAACATTGGAGAAAAGTTATTTGGTCTAAAAGAAAGGTATAACTGGGTGTCACCTGCATATGAGTGAAAATTGACATTATGTTTCCTAATGATAGATCCCAGTAGAAACATGTAAAGTGAAAACAGTAAAGGTCCCAGTACTTAGCCCTGTGGGACACCATATCTCACTTCTGTGTATAATGGAGTACTGTCAGCACATTTCTGTACATATTGGAATCGATTTGATAAATAAGAACTAAACCAAGCGAGCACAGTGCCTGTAAGGCCAGCATCATTTTCTAGCCTGTGCAGTAAAATAGAATGGTCGATGGTTTCAAATGCTGCACTTAAGTCTAACAACATAATTACAGTGGATTTTCCTTCATCAGAGGATATCAGAATGTCATTTACAATCCGCATTAGTGCTGTTTTTGTACTATCACCAGTGCGAAAACCAGACTGGAATTTCTCAAATAAATTGTAATGCATAAGGTGTGACTGAAGCTGATTGGCAACTACTTTTTCCTAATATTTTAGAGAGAAAGGGTACATTTGAAATAGGCCTATAATTATTTAGTATATGTGGGTCTAGGTCTGACTTTTTAAGTAATGGTTTAATGACTGACACTTTTAGTGCATCAGGACGCTGCAAAAACTTCCATTCCATTTTTTACTAGTTTTGTTGGCACTGGATCTAGGGAACAAGTAGTGGGTTTCATTTTAGAAATTAAAGTTAAGACTTCCTACTCAGTTACAGGATTAAAATTACTAAAGTGCTGAATGCAATTTGAGGCAGGGTCTGCTAAGCTAGTATGCAGTTTTTACTGTGATGCCGAGATCTGGGATCTTATATTTTTAAATTTCTCATTGAAGAAGTTCATAAAGTCTGTACTGCTAATATCTGTTGGTATTTTGCACTGTAGATCTGAATTCCCATTTGTTAATTTAGCAACTGTTCTAAACAGTACCCGAGGATTTTTCTTATTGCTATCTATTATTATCTATTATTGTACGTAGAATAGTATTCTGAGCGAGCTTTAAAGAGAGCTTTTTTATATTTTTTAACACTCTCTGTCCATGCAATTTGAAAGACGTGTAGCTTTGTTGTTCTCCATCTGTGCTCCAGTTTTCGACACTCTAATTTAAGAGCTCGAATTTTTTCATTAAACTAGGAAGAGTTTCTATGTGCTTTGATCATTTTTGTTTTAAGGGGAGCCACTGCGTCCAGAGCATCTCTCAAGGTCACATTATAATGTGATGTTAGCTGATCTAGATTGTTTTCCATGTTTACATTTGATGTTAACTGATCTAAATGGTTTTCCACAATTACATCTGACTTACTCAAAGTATCTATAAATTTGAAGCAGAATTACAATCTAGATGTCGCACTGTCTTTGTTTTAATCTGTGAGTGCATTGGCAAAGGCAGAACTAAATCAAATGTAATTAAGTAGTGATCAGAAATAACTTCATTTAATGGAGTAAAATTTAAATTTTGAATTTCAACTTTGTAAGTTATAATTAAATCTAATGTGTGGTTATGATTATGAGTTGGACCTTTGACAATCTGACAAAATCCTACTAAATTTAACAAATAAGTAAAACATTTGCTAAAAGTGTCAGTTTCCACATCAATGTGTACATTAAAATCCCCCATCAGCACTACGTGATCATAATTTATAGCCAAATTCAGTCATGAACAATGAATATGGCCCTGGCGGTCTGTAGACTAGCACTATAATTGTGTTGGAATCTGTTTTAATATTTAAAAAGAATGCCTCAAAGGATGTAAAGTCGTCTAGTTTTTACACGTGATTTGCATTTTGTTATAATGAATTATTCCAAGGCCTCCTCCTCGACCAGAATCTCTAGACTTATGAAGGAACGAGTATCCATCAGGTGACACCTCAGCTAGGGGAACAGTGTCACATTTACTAAGCCAGGTTTCAGTGAGAAGACACAGATCAGATTTTGTACTTTTTTTTCCATTTCCTTTCAGTTACCAAAGCAGCTTTACTGACAAGAGAGCGAATGTTCAATAAGCAACATTTAAAACTGCATGCTTCTTTCTGAACTGGTGATATATTTTTTGTTTTAATTTGAAGTAAATTTCTATTACAGGTGTCCCTGGTGGAGGGTCTGGTTTTATCCCTTGGTCTAATTATACACCTCATTTTTTTGCAAGTTTTGGAAAATGGAGAATGCATGAGTGTGCAAAGAGTCACATGTCTGGCATGTATCAGCAAACCTATTTCTTCATTCTACAAGACTACACAAAACATAAGCATTCTTTATGCAGTCATTTGAACACACACAGTCAGTTGAACCCACACTGTATGAATATGCATAAGCTCGATGAATGAATGTTAATTCAGGTTAGATGGTACTGATTTGATGGACTTAGTATTGAAGATGAAATCATGCAACAATCAAATGATTCTACTCCCATCTTGTCTAGAAGACTAGTTAAGACCTGATCCAGATCTTCAGAATTCTCAAAGGCATGAAGAAAGTTAATCCAGCTGAAAATCTTTAATTCAAATAGTGAGTCATATACTTGAGGACATCACTGGAAAATAAAGAGCAAGTGCGTTCAAGAGGTGGTTATTTACACAAAAAATCTTGGGAATCTGAAACAAGCTTCTGAGTAAGGCAGTTGAAGTGATAAAAATTATATGAATGAGATATTGGGACAGTCGTGTGGTGCAGTAGTTAGCATTGCTGCCTAATTTATTCAGCAGTATGTGCAATTAGCATGTTCCCCTAATTTATGTCTGAGTGCTCTGGCTTTTCCTCCCACCTTCCCAAAGATGTGCTGGTTAATTTAATTAATGACATCCAGGGCTGGTTCCTGCCTTGCACCTAATGCTGCTTTTAAACACTCTGGTTCACCATGACTATCAGTTTGACTTTTGCGCATTTTATGTTAAGTTGTTGGCACAGCATAGCTACTAACTGACATTAGAACTTAATAGAGTCAATGACCTCCTTTAATTTGTATACAGTAATTTCTGATTGTTCTAATTTATACCAACAGTTATGCACATCTGCATAAATGCAAAGATTTGTTTTATTTCAAAGAACCATTGAGACACATTAAGTTGTTTCTTTCCTAATTTTATTTTGAAAAATATGTTGACCTAACCTAAACATTTGTGTGGTAAACTAAGCAACAGAAAGAAAGCACGTTGTTTGATGGTGGCCATTATTCTGTGTGGAGTTGTGCTTAAGAAGAATTACAGCAAGAAATAAAGTGAGAGTCAAAAGGAAGTTGTTAACTAAAGTTCAAGCTCTTTGTGGGGGCAAGAAATTGAACACTGTAAAATATGGAGAGAATAAAAATGAAATCAAATACAAATGAAATTACAAAAGAAAAGACTCTGCCAAGGGAAATATGCTGATAAGACAAAATAAAAACACTTTCCTCACATTGTTGAAGCAAAGTCAAATATGGAGCGTTGTGCTACATGGGAATAGGCTTCTGGCCACAAAAAGATAAAGCAGGGGTACATGTACTTGAGAACACCAGACTTTAGCACATTCAGTTATACTTGGAAAGGCAATTGAAATGGAATTAGAGACCTATATGTTTCATTTTACACCTCTTACCATACAGACTCATACAGAACTTTTCTGGTCCTCTTATATTTTTTGCATAGAAGTGGAATGCTATTAAACTGTTTAAGACTTGTAAAGGGGGAAACAAAAAATGAGGTGTTTTTTCTGGTGTCACGCATGCGTGCATAGGGAGCCATAGAGAGACCCAATAAGTAGCGTAACATACCATGCCAGGGGACGAAGACGGGGTACTAACCGTTCTTTCTTTTGTTTTCGCAGAAGAGAAACAACGTCGCCATAATCCATGCGACTTTCCCTAAGACAAGCACATTCACTTCCGCATTTTCCCCGGTCCACCAAAGATGACGTCATGACTCCCATACTGTATCTTGGTTCCTTCCCAGCATCCTACTCTGCAATTTCCGGTCCCTCTCCACCTGCCTGTTGTCTGTTGTACATTGTGTGAACGCTGACCTGAAAAATTATGGAAAAGATTAATTTTTTTTGTAACCTTTACAGTATACAGGGCCGGAAAAACCCCAAACCTTTATGTGCTTTTGTCTCCTTTATTACACTGGTATTTCTAGATTTACTCTGAGGTTTTTAGGTTATATTAAAATGATATTGTTTTTCCATTTGTATATATTTTATAATGATATCAGATCTTCTGTGCCACACAAATAGTTACAACTAACCTCTTAGGTTCTTTTCTTAATTGGGTTAGGAAGTAATGTCAAAACCAGCCATACATTTGTTACCTGTAATCTCTTATCTGTCTCACTGTCCTTATTGTATCCCACATTTTCAACCATAGGTTGTTTGCTCACTGGGACTGTCTTTACTTTCAAACCTAGTTTACCACCAATAAAGGATTTCACAAGAATATACTCTTGTGCCCTTAGGGGACTGCAGCTAGAGAAGGAATGAACAATCTAGCTTCTTGGCTACATTGATAGTAATCCAACAGAAATATTGATTTAAGCTTTCACTTAAAAATGATATTTATTTGCATCAAGCCAATAGCAGCAAATATGAGCAATACAAATAATTGTAGAGTCTTGGTTAATTCTTCATATTAGCAAGATACTCCAAATGGTCTAGTTTCTAAGTTACAAAATATAAATTCATAATAGAAAAATGAAATGCCGGAGACATAGCTCTTTTCCATGTTTTCTGTAGGTAAAAGAAATCTCCAATTAAGTGTCTGTTTCAATTCTTTAAAGCAGCAGACAGAAAGGCTTCTTGCAAGTGTCCATTTTTGCAACTGAATTGAGCTCTTTACTAATGTGTCACAAAAACCATTTTGAACTAAAATGACCTAAAAGTCTTTTTAAAAAATGTCTTATAAAAGGCAGGTGCTCTCCCCCTCCCTTCTCTTACACATGGAACACCTGACTTACTTGTTTAAATCTCTCTTAGCTTAGTGCCATGACATTTTAGAGTTTCTCAAAACACACAGAAAATGTTACAGAATCATCATTATCACTAAGCTCAAGGTTATTTTCCTATGGGAATCAAAAGCTGCATTTTCTAAATAAGAAAAATTCTCTAAATCCAGCTTAACTTTCCAGCACGCACTGGACTCTTTTTCAGGTCGTTGACACTTTCAGACTAAGGCCTATAACCTGCGATCTGTCAGCTGAAAAGGTTAATCTCCCATACAGTGGTAAACTCCAGATTTTTCCTTCAAATATACTTTTAGATTTCCCAACAGTAAAATGACATTGATGGCCAAGCCATACTTATTTGTCAGAGTAAGCCACCACTTCCCAGACAACAGAGCTCTTTGGACAAAAGATTTTTAAGTGATTATGAGATGAACAGACCATACTATGTCTGGCAGACCTAGGGCATAGTGGCAGCTGATGGAACTCAGCTTTGTCCTTATCAGCTTCCTAGGCAAAGAGGAGACTTCCCAGCTCAGATTTTGACAGAGCCAAGACCTGCTCTGTTTTATTTATCTCCACTGCCTGTGACGAATTGAACAATTTCCTGAAAAAGGGGAGTTAGACGTGTGGTGGGCACGTGGTGGGGGCTTCACATCAAAGGGGAATGAAGAGATGACAGGAACTGAGTAACATGACAGTCATGTCAGCATGAGCCTTTGAAAGGTAGGCTATAGGATTTTCTGGGCAGGTTGGAGGGAGTCTATAAGGCTTACATCAAGGCCTGGAAGAGGTATTTAAAGCTTCTGATTTAGCAGGTGTTATATGTGAAAACCAAATCACTATCTAAAATATACAACAAAAAACTAGTAGATTGGTAGGAACTCTTCAGAGCTGCTCAAAAGGGATACTTTATTACTAGATTTAGTGTTTTAAACCCAAACAGGTACCACAGAGGCATATGGGATTTATGTTGAAACCTTTCAAATGTGCACTCCATTCTTCTGGTTAACAAATTTCAACAGAATTCCTGACAGATTCCTCTCCTGAACTCAGGGTCACACACATAATTCTGGAGACACCAGTGGATGTTTCCAGGTGACAAGTAAATCTCAGTTTACATGATGAATATGGTGTGAACTTGAGAGATAGAATTACAAAATGTAGGTGTCGTGCAAATATCTTTCTAGATAGATACATGTCAGATAGAAAGTTTGCAAGATACATGTGCATCTTGCACAGCAAGGGGTTAAATAAAAAAATCAATAAAGAAGCAGGAGATAAAAAGAGCAAATAGTTTATCTTTTGTGTTGATTTGTTTGTGTTTTGATAACATTTTTGGATGCCTTCTGTTTAATGTCCTTCACTATGTGTCTCAGGCAGTCCGGCAGAGAAAGATTAGCCTTGTAGAGCTTTGGGGGTGGGGGTCATGGGCTGGCCTTATCATGAGATCAGAAATGCCTTGTCAGAAGTCATTCATTGCAGCAGCAGTGAAAGAAGCCTCTGCCTTCTCCATGTGCACAGTTCTGTCTCTCTCTGCTATTACGGCCTCTCAGCCAGCACTATGTTATCTGAGAGGCTTGGGAAGTATGACCAACGAGGCCCTTCACTCAACACCTTAATGAAAGCCTAACAATTCAAGGTGCTTCTTTTGGAAAGCATCTCAGGCTCTTTAAATAACTGTGACCCCACTACCGACCTTCACCTCATTTGCCCAGATTTGCCATTCCCCATTTCTCATTGCTCACTGTTTTTCATAAGTGATGAAAGGTTATATTCGGACTTTAACAATTTGACTGATCAAATTTGCAGGACCCAACTGGTGCGATTATTTCCTTCTACTGAAAAAAGATTTTCGCAGAACAGTCTTAAGAAGTTACAACAAAACTGTGCATCTTGTTTGTAGAGGAGAACAGCATTTTCTAGACCAACCACGAGCAAGAAGGAGACAAAATAGGTATTGTAGACTGAGGCCAAACACCAGTGTGCTTACAATGTGGCAACATTGCATCTGTCTAATACAGTGACACAGCATATAGCTACACATATAACTCTTTCCTACTCATGTCTCTCACTTAATTTTTTTTATCCTCCCCAAAACCTCAGCCCAGCTGAATCCAAGCACTCTTGTTCTGCAGGGCATACTTTTTATATCTTACATCCAATTTCAATTTTTAGAACAACTGCTTATGGTTTCAGTTGGTTTGTGTGGCTATCTGTCTGTAATTGCAAAGCTTAAATGATGCCCATGTTTTTTGCTGCATCCCTGATGTTGGGATAAGGGTGTTTATAGGACAGTCAAACATTATTTGAACAGTAAAGTAAAGTTATTATTAATAAAAATAACAATAATCCAATATTTTATTTACAGAACCCCTTCCCTAGTGCTCAATATTGAAAAATGGTAGAACAAGAATAGAAGCACAGTAAAGGCTCAATTGATAACGTTGGATAGAATCCACTACAAAAGCATTAAATAGCAAGTAAAGGATGAATACATGAAACACAAAGTTGTGGGTCACATCAAGAAAGAGTAAACATAAATAATTTACAAAATGCTAAGAACAATACATGAATAACCTCATTTGTGATACTGCATATACCATCGTATGAACCTGGATAGAAATATCAGTGCAAATTGAAAGATTTGTGAATTTTCTATAGGAAACAGCTTAGAATTTTCAAGGCCTTTTTCTTGTAGCTGACCTGCATTCTCCAGGCACTCCCTTTCACCTCTGCCTTGTTCTTTAATACACAATCCTGCCATAGTCACAGTCCTGCTTCCAACATTATGTGTTTCCAATCAGTTCTGTCCTTCTATACAACCCTACAGGATTGCTTGTTGGGCCAAAATCAATTGCAGACTATATGTATTACAAACCAATTATTTTATTTGCTAGGACTCGTTCCACACCTGGAATTTAAACCCCAGTCCATATTTTAAAAATGGTCCAGACAAACAAGTGAGATAGGTGGATGAGCTAAAAAGACCTTTAATTGAGTCCCTGTCATATGGTGTAGACTGAAATGGAAAATGCTGTTACACTTCTGAATTGGTTTAACTCTATGAGAAAATATAACCAATAAAGAACTACGGAAAAAAAATTATAAGGAGGCCAAAGTGTTTTCCTTCAGAAGATAAAAATATTTGACCCAAGGCATCAATCAACTTATTCCAAGGGTGTCCAACTCTGATTCTGGATGGCCGCAGTGGCTGCAGGTTTTTCTTCCTGCCACTTTCTTTATTAGTGACCAGTTTCTGCTGTTAATTGACTTCATTTACCTTCATTTTAATAGCCTTGTTTTTCAAGACTCAATCCAATGAATTGCTTATTTTCTTCCTTAAATGGCAGCCAAACAAAAATGAGATGTGAAACAAAGCAACAGATGCCCTCAAACTCCAAAACTTTTACTCCAACTAGCTTCTTAATTAGAAGCCAATTATTGTTGTTAGTTGGACACATTATTCAATTCTATGGCTTTTTGGTGCTCTCCTTCTGCCACTTAAGACATTTCCAAACATGTTGATTTTCTTGTTTTGAAGAGTATCATCAGAATGTTTCGTGGACGTGAACAGATCAACATTACGGAGAACTTCACATTTTTTTTTTTTCAGTTTTTTTATGATGGGCACAGATCAGTTGGTCTTGTGCTGACTCATTTTATATCTCATTATTGTTTGGCTGCTGATTAAGTAAAAAAGGAATAATTCACAGGTAAACATAAAGCTCTTTATCAACAAAATTGCGCCATCTGCATGGAAAAAATTAAGCAAGACTTGCATAGATGGTCAACCCTTCATCTCACTCTAGCTGGAAGAATTAACATTGTTAAGATGAATATTCTTCCTAAGCTCCTTTTTTATTTCAAAACATTCCAGTATACATCAATACATCATTTTTTAAGCAATTAGATTCAGCAATAACCTCATTTATTTGGAACTCAAAACATCCACGTATCCAAAGAGCGACCCTACAAAGACAAAAGGCAGAAGGTGGCATGGCTCTACCTGACTTTCAGTTTTATTACTGGGCAGCAAACATACAAGCTATAAAAACCTGGACACAAATAGATAAACATACACAGGCTTGGTCCGCAATAGAATTAAAATCCTGCAGTACTTCTTTATATTCCCTGCTCTGTGCCCCAGTAAATGCAAGTTATCGGCAATATACTAATAACCCAATTCTGCTTCACTCACTCAGAATATGGAACCAAAGTAGAAAGCATTTTAAGACGGGGAATCTTTTATCAGTGTCACCTCCGCAAGAGAACCACCTCTTTCAACCTTCGCAAACATATGCAGTTTTTAAAAAAATTTGGGATTAACTTGCTTAGAGATCTTTATAGAGACAACGCCTTCACATCCTATGAACAATTACAATCTAAATTTAACATTTCAGCTACACATTTCTTTCACTATCTTCAAATTAGGAACTTTGTTAAACAGAACCTGCCCGATTTTCCTTATCTTGCACCCTCATCCACACTGGAAAAAAAATTGCTCAGTTTCAAGGACTTAGACACCATCTCTGCAATATATAAAATTATTTTATAGTCCCTCCCTTTCAAAGGTCCAAGAGGACACTGGGAAAAAGATCTCTCAATTAATATATCAGAAAAGGAGTGGAAAGTAGCAATGCAGAGAATTCACTTGAGCGCCATATGCGCAAAGCATACAATTATTCAACTCAAAATGATATATCGAGCACATCTGTCTTGCCTAAAACTGTCCAAAATGTTTCCAGGGAAAGATCCAACCTGCGAACGCTGCAATCAAGTCCCAGCCTCACTGGGTCACATGTTCTGGGCCTGCACCAAATTAACATTATTCTGGACCAAAATTTTTAATTACCTTTCAGACAGCCTTGGTGTCACAATCCCTCCTAACCCATTAACAGCTGTGTTTGGGGTTCTTCCAGAGGGGTTTAAAGTGGAGAAAGACAAACAAACTGTGATTGCATTCACTATACTATTGGCACGCAGACTTATTCTGCTAAACTGGAAGAACCCGAACTCTCCTCTTTTAAGTCAGTGGGAAACTGATGTTTTATACTATTTGAAATTGGAAAAAATCAAATACTCAGTTAGAGGATCTGTACAGATTTTTTTCAAAACATGGCAGGATCTAATCAGTAATATTTTAGAATAAGCTCTTAAAGCACAGAGGAAGCAAATATTTCTGCATTTCTTTTTTCTTCTCCATTCATCTCTATTGGCTTATCAAACTCATCAATTTAGTTACGTTTACAAGCCTTAAGTTTTTACTCCGTTGGCCTTGCTCTCTCTCTCTCAGGGGTGGGGGTCGATTTGCTCTCAATCCTACTTTTTGCAAAAATTGATTGATTTGTATGGAATGATTGCAATAAAATTAATAAAATTTAAAAAAAGGAATAATTAAGGGGTCTTAGGTCTGAGTCTTAAATAGCAAGTCAATTAAAATTAAAGGAAAACAAGTTAAATAGCAGCAAAAAAGTGGTCACTAATTAGGGAAATGGTGAAAATGAAAACCTGAAGTCACTGTGGGCCTCCAGAATTGGACTGAGACACCCCAACTTATTCAATACCCTGACATTCTTGAAGACAGCACATTTGTGCTCCATGGTCTAAATGTATAAATACCAAAGCTAAAATCAATATTCACTGGACAAAAGTAAACACATTTTAAGCTTCCATTAAGGGTAAGATTATGCAAATTATTACATAAAATACATCAATGCTGATATGATAGAAGTAAAACTATCCATTAAGTGTATGATACGGAAGAAGAATGGTTTATTAGCAAGTGACCATATCAGGCCTTTTCGCTGGTGATTTGACAATTTGTTTCTTTGCTCAAAAATGTTGTGAATGAAAAAAGACATAGGTGTTTTCTTCCTAAAATGTTCTTTTGAAACTTTTTTGTAAAAAAAAAAATCAAAGTATCATTGGTTGATCCATTTTGGATTTGGAACTTATATAATTTGTTAGGGATTACAAGGTGGTATATTATTTATTTATTATTGATTTTATTAAAAGCAATTAACATTCTATACAATCAAATCAAGCTTAATAGAACTAAATTCAACACCCCTGCAGGAGGTAGATGATTTATAATGAAATACAACATACATATGGTGAGTTTGAATGACCAACTAACTTGTAATCCATCATTTTTATTTCCTACCAAGATAAGCCAATTTTTCTTTTAAAAATTTAACTTCTTCTAAAAGATCCAGAAGGACATCTTCTTTAAAGAAGCAGCATCATGAAAAAGTTGTGAGAGATGCTCACCTGCTTTGCTGATTCTAATGCTCATATCTGCCTTTCTTAGCCAGCCCCATGATGGCTATACTTACTTTAGACACAGAGCTGGCACCCTCTGACATCCATTGACAAGGATATCCATTTGTATTTTGTCCTGGACACAAACAGTCTAAGAATTGAATGGCAGGTTTTAGCTTAGAAATGTACTTTACTTTTACTGGAGTGCAAGTGAAATAGTTCAACAAGGAAAACTGCATTCATTCCTACAAAGGGCATCAGATGGCCTAAATGTGAATGGACATACTGTATTACGCTGAAAGAATTATTACCCTTGTCTCCTTGAGTAATGCATAACCGTAGAATTTATCAGTCGGCCCTGGCATTCCAACATGAGATACAGCCTTAATATTTTCAACTGGTGCTTTGTTATAAAAGAGATGACCATAATGACCTTTAATTTACATGAAGGAAGGCTATGTGGAATTGGTAAGAGCTTCCATTATGCTTTTTGGTACTTAACTTGTCATTGAGTTGTCAGATCAATAAACAAGATTTAGAAAATCTGTGGGGAAAGTCACTTTATACACCAGAGTGATTTTTCTCCATAGCGCTTACTCAGCATTTTCATATACAGTACTGCAGAGGTTTGCCCAGTATTGCTTGGACGGCCTGTCTTCTAGAGATAGCAACATTATGGTGGAGAGGTCCTGAATATGAAGGACTGGCATGTCACAATTCTCTCCACAATCTTAGGAAGAAACACCTCACACATTAACAAGGTTTCTCTACTACTGAAGTGACAGATACTCTGTAAGGCAGGACAGTTTTGTCTACTGTTATAGGGGAAAAATTAAAAACACCAGGGAGGTCATATTTACTTGGAACAGACCCTGAATACAATGAAAAAATGTCCCAGGAATGTTGGAACATACACTATACACAGTGGGAAAGGTCTTCCTCTCACTTCTAAAAGAAATATATTCCATACACTTCAGATATACTATTTACCACATTAAGAATGTATGCTCCAAACCACTGATGAAGTCTTACTTTCTTTTCTGATTCTTCTGTGGTGGCATTCTATGCCCTCTCCAACTGATCAAAGTTGTGTGCAGCCAACTGTGATGTCTGAATGAAAGTGGATTATCCCAACTTGTTACAAGACCCACTGTACTGAAACCTCTTAGTTGAAGTCTAAAATAAAATACATTAACGAAGTACTTAGGAACATTTATGCTAGACAGAATGCTCAGTCGGGGCTGGGTGTTCTTTTGGTCTGGAACCCAAGATTCAAGCTCAGAGAATTGCGGCAGTGCAGTAGCTTGCATCAGCCTCTCTGGACCCAAAATGGTGCTGTTTTGTACTTTTTGTCCCTTAGTCCGACCTTCTGTGGTAATTAGACATCAGAACATCAAGTGCTTGTATCTACTATCATCAGACACTTCTGCTGTACAGAAATCGTCCAAAATTCAGCCCAAAGGATGATTTGTTGGAGAAGCTACGCAACCTTGGACTGTCGCGAGAATCAGGCCTTCAGTCCTTAGTGTTGCCTGATACTGAGGACTGGAAGAGGAGTACACAAAAGTGGTGCATGAGGATGCGGAAAGCAAGCGGGAGTCCGTGCAAGTCTAATAGCAAGCTGTAACTGGCCTGCTCTCCCATTCATTCATCTCACAAATGTTTGCTACCAGGACAATAAACTGGATTACATCCGACTTTGGCAGACTTCCCCGCGTGAGTTTAGACACTGTTGCATTTTTGTTTTTATGGAGAAGTGGCTTTGCGATAGCATCCCAGATGGAGGGGTGAGCTGTTTTTCATGCTGATAGGAAGGCTACTCAGCGCAGTGAGGTTTGCGGTGGTGTGTTTGTTTACATCAACAGAATGGTGCAAGAAGTCAGTGTTAGTGTCTAGCTACTGCTCACCGGTGGTGGACTTTTTGACTGTTGAATGCAGACATTTTTTATTTCCCACTGTATTTATAGTTGGAATTTACATTCCCTCACAGCACAAATGCTAAAGAAGCACTCTGTGAAGTATACAGTGCTATCAGTGAACTGTAAAATACACACCCAAGCAGGCGGTTTATCATCGCTGGAGATTTCAGTCACGCAGATCTCAAGTCAAAGCTTCCTAAATTCCTTCAGTATATGGCCTTTGCAATGAGAGGGGCGAACTCGCTGGATCTTGTTTACACAAACATTCCTGACACATACTGGGTGAAACCCTGGCCTCACCTGGGCTATTCAGACCACCTCTCTGTTATGCTAATTCCAGCATACAGACCACTCGTCAAGTGATCCAAACCGGTTCTGAGGGAGGTGAAAACCTGGACAGCAGGAGCCATTTCTGCTCTTCATGATTGTTTTGAGGACACTACCGATGACCCAGAATTCTGATTTCAGAGCAGGTGACAAGGCAGCCCTGAGAACAACGAGGGCCAAGCTATCTTGGGCCATAAGAGTAGCAAAGCATGTACATGCCCAGAGAATCTGCAGCCACTTTCAGGACAATGGTGACTTACGCCGCATGTGGGAATGCATCCAGGCTATCACCAGTTACAGGACAACACCACTCGCCTGTGATGGCGACTGTGACGCTTTCCTTCCAGATGCACTCAACAACTTCTATGAACTGTTTGAGGCACAGAACAATGTGGTGGTGAGGAAGACTATCCCTCTTCCCAACGACCAAGTACTGTGTCTGACAATGGCTGATGTGAGGAAAACCCTAAGCAGAATCAACCCACAGAAGTCTGCTGGACCAGATAATATTCCTGGCAGAGTGCTCAGAGAATGTGCTGACCAATTGGCAGATGTTCTCACTGACATCTTCAAAGTGTTGTTCTAACATGCTTCAACACTTCTACCATCGTTTCTGTGCTGAGGAAGTTCTCTGTGTCCTGCCTCAATGGCTATCATCCCATTGCACTCACACACATCATCATGAAGTGTTTCGAGAGGCTCTTCATGAGGCAAATCAAGACCCTGCTTCCCCATTCACTGGACCCCCTGCAGTTCTCATACCATTGAAACCATTTCATGGACGACGCTATAGCCATCACCCTCCATCTGGCTCTTTCTCACCTGTACAAGAAAGACACTTACATGCATCTGCTGTTCATGGACCTTAGTTCTACATTTAATACACTCATTACTCAGCACTTGACTGGAAAGCTAAGCCTGCTGGGCCTGAACACCTCCCTCTACATTTGGATGCTAGATTTCTTGACTGAGAGACATAAGTCAATCAGAATTGGAAACAGCATCTCCAGCACCACACTGAGCACCGGTGCTCCACAATGTTGTGTGCTTAGTCCGTTGCTGTTCGCTTTACTGACTAACGACTCTGCAGCAATGCACAGCTGGAACCACATTGTCCAGTTCGCTCACTACACAACTCTGGTGGGCTTCTTCAGCGAGATCAACAGGTAAGTGTACCGAGAGGAGATGCAGCAGTTAACGGGCTGGTGCAAAGCTAACAACCTGTCTCTGAACATAGATAAAACAAAGAAAATAGTAGTTGACTTTAGAATAACTGGAAGCAACCACTCTCTGCTGTATGGAGCTTGTCAAGAGCTCCAAATTCTTTGCTGTTCACCTGCCGGAGAACCTTACTTGGTCTGTCAACACTAGCTGCACATCCAATAAACCCCAGCAGCATCTGTGAAGGCTGAAGAAGGTTCATCCCCCACCACCCATCCTCATCACCTTCTATAGAGGGACTATTGAGAGTATCCTGAGCAGCTGCAAAACTGTCTTTTTTGGGAATTGCACTGTCATGGATCGCAAGACATTGCAGCGCATAGTGAGGACAGCTAAGAAGATCATTGGAGTCTCTCTTCCCTCCATCACGGATATGCACACCACATTCTGCATCTGCAAAGCTACCAGCATTGTGGAGGATCCAACGCACACCTCACATAAACTATTTACCCTTCTGCTGAGAGAAAAAACGTACCAAAGCATTTAGATTCACTATTAGAATGTGTAATAGTTTCTTCCCTCAAACCATAAGACTCCCAAACACTAAGGTACTTGACTGATAACACATATACACCTTCCCACTTACTAGGTCATGTCTTTATACTTATTATCATATTTATTTATTATTATTATACTGTTAACCTTGTTTTTACTTCCATTGTCTTGCTTACATCTGTTCTTTCTATTAAGATATTGTCATATTTGGCAAAACCTGCTACTTTATTGTGCCCTTAGATATCATAAATGTTTATTGGTCGGTGCTGCACTGTCTTGTTAGTATCACTGCTTGTCTTTGCACTGTCTTGTAATGTTTGCACATACTTGCACTTTACATTGTTATATGTATTTTTTTTTTTTTGTACTCAAGTGTTCTAGTCAGCACTGTGGTCCTGGGGGAATGTTGTTTCGTTTCACTATGTACTGTATTATATGGTTGAAATGACAATAAATGTTGCTTGACTTGACTTGACCCCTGCAATTTTGTTTTTTTTTTTCGTTCTGTCCACCCTGGCCATCTGACCTTATCGCTAGACTGTCTCTTAGTAACTGAAAAAAAAGCATTTCTGGATTTTAAGGGCTCTGTTTCTTTTAATTATGTATCGTAAGTGTGCATTATTCATTTATTCTTTTTATACTATTTATACGTTATCATTCCGATCTAAATTTAATTTGTTTAACTTTTCAATGTAATTACTTATTTGACATGTTGTAAAGCACTTTGAACTACATCATATTTATGAAACTGTGCTATATAAATAAATGCTATTGTCTGGAGACCTGAAATTCCATACACCAGTATTTACTACTGTGTGGGCAACCATTGTGTAAGGTGAGGAATTTTCTAACCACTTCTGTTGGGAAAGATGTTCCTTATAATTGGGTTGGTCATGCCTGGGACTGTTGGGATAGCCATTCCTTACAATCAAGTGCTTCTGACTTCTAGTCACAGCTGTTTTATACACAGAAGAGGTCCAACACATTAGTCCAAACCCTGCTCTGCCTCACAGCTCTACACCAGTTAAATCCATAAACTCTGAGTGAAAACATACACTGTACACCTGGGAGATTCTTTCCTCTACAAGATGGATGATTCACTGAAAATAAGGGAGGTCCTGTCCGCTGTTGTTGGGACAGCCACTTTATACAGCTAAGAGATCCTGGTCATTACTTCATAAATAGACACACACACACCATACACTGGTGAGGTTCTTCCACTTTTAATGGAACAGATTCACTTCCTACTTCAGACAATCTTTCTACTGCTGAAAAGGCAGATTCTTCATATACTGAAGAGGTCCTGCCTATTACTGTAAAGACAAGATATTTCCTAAACTATAAGGACAGTGTTTACTACAGTAGTGAGAGACATTCTGTAAGATGAAGAAGCTGACATACCATACAATGGGGAGATCTTTCCCTACATGAAACGGAAATTTTCTTTCTAATACAATATAGTTTGTCTCATTATGTAAACAGTATAATGAAGCAGTGTAACCTTTGTGTAGGATGTAAATTTGGGACAGAAGGTGAGCAGTTATATTCATCGCGTCACAGCAGACCCTCTCAGAAGGCGGCACCCTTTTCTAAAAAAGACAACATATTTGCCCCCTTCTTGAACTTTTTTGGCTCCTTCTTTTTGGGCCTTCTACTTTCTTCTTTAAGTGTCTATGAGCACTACTTTAAGACTACGTACTCACCCGAGCAACATTTGATGCCACTTAGAACTGAATAAATCAAGTCAAATTAAAATATTTTTCATAAATTGAAGATGAATGGACCAGTCTGCTTCTGACGAGCAATTTCCGCCTATTGCTAGATATATAGCCTGCCATAAGAATAATATCCATTATCCAGTATAATTATATATTATCAATTTCCATGTTTTGTAATATTTTTCATGTTAGTTACTGTGGAAGGGTGTGTGATTGTACCCTGCAATAGTCTGGCATCCAATTCTTGTCTTATGCTTACTGCTACCCAATTTGACTTACCTCCATAAGTCTCTATGCTGGATAAGTGGGACTAGAAAAAAAGAACACATAACTAGTACTCTTTGTCAAACCACTGTGAAGAGCACATATATACATTTAATAAAGAACAGGTCAGACAAAATTTCTTTTCCAATGCATTATGAGGGTTTGGCAAGCTTTCCCAGGCCAACTATGAGATATGATCAAAAAGAATTGATCCTTTAGCCCTGCAAAGAACATTTCAGTGCCTGAGAACCATCATCTTATCCTTACTACTCCAACTTCCTTACTATCACAACTTAGTGATTTCATTGTGTCATACTGTAACTTCAGTCAGCTTTTATAAGAATGGGATTGAGTCTTCAACCAGAATTCTTGATATGCCTATCAGTTTTCTTGCAAGCAGCAAGGCAGTGTCCCACTACTATTTCTCACTCACTAATTACTGACCAGCTGCTAAGATAGAAATGCTCAGAAGAGACCACCATCACAAAAGAGAGTGAAAGCGAGGGAAAAGACACAGGAAGGTGACAAACTTCATCAGCATAGTCTTTCATAGGGACTACAGGACAGTAGAAGCTGACATATGTTTAAATTACATTGTCACCTACAAGGACTTGGTGTGTGCTTTGTAGGAATTGCTGCAACCACACAGAGTAGCAGAATGAGGAAATCGAGAGTTACTATCACAGTTTGATTGATTTCCTCCACCAAGAAGGAACTGTCTTGCCAATGACAATATCTTCATCAGGTTCATTTTATGCACACAGTTTTCACTGTTTCTTTCAGGTATTACAAAGGTTTTTTTTTTTTTTCCTGGGACCTCAATATTCTTCTCTGGTCTCTTATTTGCAACATATAAAATTAAGAGAACTGACTATGGGAAGTAATAGAAACTAGTAATAGAAACCAGGATTGTACAGTATATGACAACTTCTTTCTTTGTTATCAGCATGGTAGCCCCTTCATGCTTTATCTAACATTTGAGTCCTGGTTGTTGTTATGCAGGTTTCTGAAAACATATTATTAATCCATTGGGCCAGGACTGGACATTTTAATGTCTGCTCGGTTTTCTTTTTCACCACCTCCCTAACTCTCTTCCTAGCTACCAGGACACCAGTTACCATTTGTACCAGTTACTGAGGGACTGTGGCTTTTGGTAGCCTTTTGAAATTTTAGTCACCAGTCTGTGACCGGCCTTTTTTAATAGGTCAGGAAGACATACTCGTGAACATACATATTCTTTAGTGCTTTGCTGTTTTGAGAAGGAAAAAAAAACAAAATCAAAGGAGGTTTCCATCTTGATTTCATTATACACTCATTAAAGAAAGAAAGAAAAAAATCTCCTAGTGAGCTAAATAAGCCTGTAATCTGTCATTGAGCAGGAAAGTGAAGCCCTAGTATTATCCAGAGCTCCTCTCATACTGACAGACAAATCTACCACAAGACATTCAGAACCCAAGTAGAATACAACATAAAGCTGTGATTAAATAGCAACTGAAATTGCTGAGTGGCGGAGCACTGACATGATTACCCAGACGGCTCAAATTACACTGATTTTACTTTTTCTTAATCTTTTCACTTTTTGCAAATTCATCAAAGGTCTCTCCAGTGAATCTTTCTGGACATGCGCAGCATGTTTCCTCCTGTTCTTTCTGTAATGTTTTGCTTTCAACAGAGGGATAGTTTTCAGTCAACAGTTAATCCTGCATGCCTAAGTCTTGGATTGGACATCAAGTGGGAATTGTGTATGGGTTTGGTTCTCTGCCAAGGCCCTGGGAGAGATGTGCTAGGGAAAGCCAAAGACAATGACTGTCAGGGATAACAAGCCTCACACCATAGTATAGCTTGATCCATATGGCATCAGAGCAGCATTTATAACTGAATCGCAGCTCAGCCCCCATTGAATTAGCTTACAATGTTAAAAAAAAAACACACGCAGTTCCTAGATTTCAATTAGGATTCCTGTGGCCCCCTCATGAAGCTCTAACTCTAAATTCCATGTCAAACTATGCAACTCTTCCAGTGATTTTCAGCTATAGCCTTCATTTATATAATCTTTGTGAGTTGGGGGCATTTGGTGGTGTACTCCCATCAAACCAGTTGCATAATATGACCTTCCTAATGACTGAGACCAACTAGTCTGCGACTGTCTGCAATAAAATCAAACAGGTCTTGCGTTGTAGGGTGGGCTCTGTATGCATGAGAGCTCACAACCAATGCATGTTCATACAAAAGTACAATGCATGTCATGCAGTGATGAGTAATAATGAACTCTGGTGTTTTGAACCTCACAAACAGAAGAGAAGCTTGTCTGTCTGATATCTCATGTTTTACATACCACGACAGAATGGAAAAAAGAAGAAAAGGGACAAGAATGCGACTGAACTTGCTGTACCTGTTAACCCTCCATACAGCTATCAGAAAAAAGCATGAATAGGACTGTGCTGGAGTGATAGCAGCAATTGCTAAATGTGACATGCCCAGTGATTTTCAGTCATGTAAACTGACATAGTCCGGTCTTAAGATCAGCAAAGGCAGCAAATCTGATATACCCACCGACTAGAAGTTACATAATGACACATTGGCTTAATCCAGCTGGAGATTGTGGGGACACCTTCCAGAAGCAAGTTTAATTTGAGCAGTTACACATGAACTGCAGCACCTTGGCGGACTGATGTAGATCACAGTGTGCAGATCTTTGAGGCTAATCTCAAATGTTTCTAATATAGACCAACATAAAATTCAGACAATAGTAGTTCCAAACGTGGCATAGTTTTCAGTTACACTAGAGAGGTGACCACATTGGCTACTCTTCTTGGGCAGCCTTTGTTTCTAGTGCTTGTCAAATGTAAACGGGCATCAAACAAGCAGTTGACTGTGTTCTCAAGGCTTTTAGAGTTAGACTTTTTCATTCTGGGCTCTTTTGTGCTTGTCAGTGTTTAATAATTTGATGTCTGCCTACATTTTGTCTTATTAGATTCAGCTTCAATTAAATAGTTGTCAGGCATCTTTGAGCACCTCTGAGAAGGAGCCTCGGGGGCAAAGAGATGGAATTCAAAAGCCTGGTGGTAACAGATTAATGGCAGCGCTTGGTATGCTAATGGAATTGACTTGTGATGTAATGAGCTTTTAATTAGGTCATCTTAGCTCTCGACCCTGTTGTAATGAGGGGGTGGATTGACTGAAGGCCCCATGACCTGCAGGTGTGAACCAGTAGGCGATGTAAACAAGGCAGGACATTCCTACAGTTCTCAGAGCAGCCTCCCTGCAGATTTTCAGTTAATCCCTTTTAACCAGGATCTTCCAAGGCCCTGACCTGGCAGACCTCTGGGTGTGCCCAAACTTTTGCCAGTGGTCACTGTTGGGTGCCATGTCTAAAGCCATTAAAAAAAGACAGACATATAGGCTTACTTGCCTAGTATATTCTCACACTCCATTTTTTCTAATTTTAACAGTCTTATAAAATTACCCCTTTTCTACTCAAACAAATTGTCTAAATTACATAAGTTAATTGTAACAAGACCTTTCCTGTGCAATACACAATTAACATTCAGTAAAATGGCTTGGACTCTGAGAACAGAAAAGAATGAAACTGTATCTTAATGAAGTAATGCTAGTGAAATCAAAACAGTACCAGAGAACATAAATAGACATCACTTGGGCTTGAAACACTGCTCTTACCAATATCTCTCTATTATAAAAAAAATCCTGGAAAGGAAAAGCAGGGCAACGAGACGTGATCTTCTCGGAAGTTCTCGGAAGACACTAAAAAGACCCGCAAGGCGCAAACAATATTAAATAAGAGCACGGCCAGCAAAACACTCAGTAAAGGCACATAGCACACACAGATCCTGTGCTCTCAGCACATATAAAGTGTATAAGGACAATACGTTCTAGATGAAACATCAATGACTAAGCAAAGAAGAAAGAGCAGCGCGGAGAAGAGAGACCCAAAAGCGTTGGAGAGAACAAAAGGCAGATAAGAGATTATGAAAGCAGTGGAATTCGAAAGGCTCAAACAAACGATGGCACAATACACATGCAGAGGAAGGTAAAGAATTTGAAAGCAGTAAAATTTGAAAGGGTTTGGAGAGGGGTGCTAGAAAGTTGTGTTTGGGGTTACGAAGTCGGCGATTGTTCAAGTAAAACTTTCATGACACTTTATTACGTTAGTCGCTACAGTATCAAAAAAAAGATAGTAAAGATTGCATTAACACAAACAAAAGGAAATAATCATCAGGACCAGGTGTAATTGAAAAAATAGCAGGACAAAACAAGGTCAGAAATAAAAGGCAAAGAGCAGAAAACAAAGTGTTTTCGCCTTCGCATCATTCAATGCACAAAACATAGATTTACACAATAATGGACCATACGCTATGAGAATCTGTGGTCCCACAACAGTTAAAGCAACAAGTTTAATTTCAAAGAAAACACAATTAGGTCAGGTGTATATTTATAATCACGGAGAAGTGATGCAAATTTTAACAGGTGACAAGAAAGGTAATGTATATATTCCGCGAATAACATTAGACACCAAAGGAGATCTTGATATGCCATTCCTATTAAAATGTTTACAGTTTCCCGTGAGAATAGCTTTTGCTATGACAATTAATAAATCACAGGGGCAGTTTTACGTTGCGTTGTCACATTGTGTCTCCAAAAACGGAATCAAAATTCAATGTGATCTTGAAGAAAAGGTAATTCCAAATATTGTTTTTAATGAAGCTTTAAAGTAAAAGTGCAAATAATGAAATTAAAAGAATTCCAAAGAAAAAAAAAGCTTTTAAAATTGTATATTCAATTAACCAAACACAGGGGTTGGCGAGCAAAGGGAGCAGGGGGCAGAGCCCCCTAGTTATTATTATTCTTGCAGAGAACTGAAAGTTAGAAAGAGTTAGAGAGTATTTGTAATTCATTAAATGGGTATCCCCTTTCTGACCTGCAAAATGGCAAATATTGGCATTAAAATCTTAAGTGGTTGAGCTCTGACTGTAGTCTGGGGCTTTTGTTACTGATAACGATACGTTTGACTAATGTGGAGGAACTGGTATCACTTCCAATGTCTGACTCTTGCCAAGTGCCTGAGATGTTGCCTTTTGTTCTGCTCATGAAATTGAACCTTAATAACCTGGAGCCTCGTATTTAAAAAATGCCTATGCTTGGAAACATGAACTGGAGAAAAAAATAAAATCTGCAGGGGTTCCAAGGCCAAAAGACCACACAGCCCCCACTGGGCATTCTATCTAACATCATTCCTCATTGTTTCCAGGCTGTAATGTTATGTGAGTAACAGTTATGTTTTCACTAAGTGATGTCAACTACATGATCTGAAGTTTACAATTCCTACTAAACAGGCTGCTCTTTGAATTTAGTATTGAATTTAGTATTTTACTCTGGTTTATTGTCCTTTATTCTATTTAATACTTTGTTATCTGTTTCATTGTTCTATTCAGGAAGACATTTGTATCCAATGTTACACATACCCTGCTGTTTTTACCCAAAACCTCTGTGAAGCGCCTTGAGCATGGGAAAGGTGCTATATAAATAAAAT
>JANRMT010062798.1:6887953-6927540 GCA_026402145.1 Polypterus bichir lapradei
ATTATTATTTTGCCTCTGAAGATTTAGATTTAGGATTTAGACAGACAGAAATCTCCACACTTGAATATAAACAGGATCCATTTTAACACACTCTTCTTCTTTATTTTCTAAATGTATCCAGCACCTTTCACTAATGGAAAGATGAAGGTTATTTACTTTATTTTCCATTTATCCGGTAGGATTCTGTATTTGGAACTTTTGTGTGGGTCATGGACCACCCAAATGTTTATTGTGAATTCTTTCAGGTTTTAATAACTATTAACTTCTCATTTTGTCTAATTTATAAGTTGTTTCTTCAGTTACTGCATATGTTATTGGATTTTACACACAGACAACAAAGCATTGTAGAAAGTCACAAGCCATTATCACAATCCTTTCAATGGGCTATCAGATAAACTAAAAAGTGAACTAGTCTACCGTCACATCTTTGCACAAGTGTACGACTGAAAAGTAAACACAGCCAGGCAACAGCATTCATGAGCAGTAAAAAGAGAGGGGTGTACATTGTGATGGACGGCTGGCGTTTCAGTCTGGCTGGGATGTCCCTGAACAGAAAGAAGGAGGAAGAGCAGATTTCTTAGGACACTGCCTCCCCCGGGATGCTAGATGGCAGCTCCCCTGGATGGAAATGGTTCCCCAGATTCCCTCAGGACATCATGGGACATGGAGTCCATTTCTTCAGCCTTGTTGGGTGCCGTGGGTACCACCAGGGGGAGCTCACAAGGAACCTGGGGACTCCTACAGTTATTATGACCCGGAAGTACTTCGGAGGCATGAGGATGGAAGCCCTCAGTACTTCCGGACTACATGAGGAACGATGATGTGGCATTTGACCTGGAGAAGGAACACTTCCGGGTCATGAACTATTTAAAGGACTTTGGGAAACCCAGCAAAGGGAGCCGGATTTGGGTGGTAGAGTGACGGAGCTGGTGGGTGGAGAGGATGATTGTGATTATTGATTATTATTATTATTATTGATTGTAGAATTGTGGAGTGTGCGGTGCTTTGTGCACTTTATTTGAAGAAAATAATAAAAGAATTCTTCTTGGTGCTTTTAAACGTGTGTCTGTCTGGTGGGTTTAACGGGGCAACAGCGCCTCTAGCGTCCACAACATATAAGTCAGTCCCCACTGGCTTCTTACTGTGACCTGTCAATCTCTTCCTTACAAAGTAAATTGGCCATGAATGACTCGCCCTTCCATCAGTGACTTCATAACATGAAGAGCTAAATTTATTGAGTAGTAAAGGGTCATTTTAATGACCATTCCTAAAACCTGTAAGAAAAAAAATTGCAACTCCTACTCTTTTAGCCTACTTTTAGGAAACTCTGATTTTTACGGAATCTTTTCAAGCAAGTGTTTTATTGTGGTTATTTACAAACACCGTTCTAAGTGAGCTTTCACCTCTTATATGTTGCTAATTTAGCTGCTGTTACTTTTCTTTTCTCAGTCTTGGTTCACAGTGTTTCTTATTCTCTTTTATGTATGGTAACCAATTTGTTTATCAACTAAGACATTCCTAGGTCCCTGTAAAGTAGTTATTCATATACTAAACTGTGCATTTTAGAGATCAACTTATGGCTTTCTTTTATCTTTCTGCCTATAGCAAGTGTAGCCATAGTGAAATTGTGTGCATCAACCAGAAAACTACACACCTGAAGACGAAGTACAAGGTGTTTTCTACAGTCATTATATAAATCTCCAACCCAGGATCAAAATATTCTGCAACCCACCACGACCCAAGACCCAATGACCCAAAAAAGAAAGCAAAGCTGCTGCATACAGAATATCATCATCCATGAGATATTACATCTAAGCATTTACTGTATATGTAAAGTGCAATCTTTGCATAACTGCAAAGTAAAATATTTCCTTTTCTATTCAAATGGATAGAAAGCAATAAACTGACAATATGGATGTATTGTATCTCTGGTAGAATAGACAAACATCAGAATGAAGAAAAAAATGGAAGAACAAACTAGTTCAGAATTTTACCCTGACCACCAAAAAAGAAAATAATTACTGAAAGGCAGTTTAAAAAAACGGATGATTTTTTTAAAAACACAACTAATGGATGATTTTAAAGGCATGACAAAAAAAGAGAAGTATATGAAAATCTTTTAATAGTGTTTCAAGAACCACAGTAAAACAAATGTTTAGTGGATACAGGACATGTGGCCACCCAGATCTTCTATGGTCATTACAAGAAACCACAAAATTGAATTAAACTGAATAAACAGTCCTGGAAAGTGACTAAGAATAAGGTGATGACATGTGAAATGGTACTTGAGATCCAACTGTGGGAGACTATAATGACACCATTTCTTTTATTTGTTAAGAATGCCTTAGCTAGACTAAGCTGTTTGGTCAAAGGTTGAAGTGGCGCCCAAGATGCCTAATAAACAATGAAGGAAGTAAATAAAGTTAAATTAGAAATGCAATGGGGTGGCACGGTGGCGCAGTGGTAGCGCTGCTGCCTTGCAGTAAGGAGACCTGGGTTCGCTTACCAGGTCCTCCCTGCGTGAAGTTTGCATGTTCTCCCCGTGTCTGCGTGGGTTTCCTCCCACAGTCCAAAGACATGCAGGTTAGGTGCATTGGCGATTCTAAATTGTCCCTGGTGTGTGCTGGGTGTGTGTGCCCTGCAGTGGGCTGGCGCCCTGCCCGGAGATTTGTTCCTGCCTTGCGCCCTGTGTTTGCTGGGTTTGGCTCCAGCAGACCCCTGTGACCCTGTGTTAGGATATAACGGGTTGGATAATGACTGACTGACTAGAATTTTTTTTTTAAATATATACAAATCAGTGACATAGTACGCTGCCGTAACATTTTTTTTTTATCTTCTGAAGGTTGTTAATGTTATGATGACTAATGATTGGGGCTGGAAATTGATTAAAAAATGAATTAATTCCATAAATGTATGGAATTAATCTTGATTAATCACATCTAACATTAAAACATGTAAATATTAATTTAATACATAAATCATGGAGTAAATACACACTGAATCATAAACTTAATGTAGAATCAACACAAAGACATACATTAATGGCATAGTTTAAACTTAAACAATGACCTTAAACCTGAACTTTTAACAAAATACTACCTAAGCAAGTACAACCTGAATTTGAATGACTTCCTAAAAGGTAAGTTGAAAAGGTGACAAAACAAAAATGATGCCAAAGTATTAATTATCAAGTTGGCATAGCATATGAGACACAGACTTGTCAAAGTAAAAATTAAACAATCGAAATGACTGTTGACTTTAATGCTAATTTAATAGAAAGAATAAGCATCTCTTAAATGGACATGCGTTAAAACTTGTGTTTAAACTCCATAAATACTATCCTCAATTCATCACCATCAACAACTTGGTAATTATACTCTACACAAGTGTTTATCAACTGGTGTGCCATGGAAATAACAGTGTAGTGCACCCGTGTCCAGACTTGTGAGAGACAAACTCCTCAGGTGGTCGAGATCTGTCTGAGTAAGAAGGGACTACCTGGAGAAGCAGACATAAAAGCCGCCCTGTGATCGACTTTACTTTAATCGCACTCAGACTTGTCTAACCCCACTCCCACTATACTGTTCTCCACTTCAGTGTTACGGCCCAGAAGCACGCCGCTCTTTCACTGTCGCTCTCCTCTATTCACTCTGTGCTGTTCGTGCACACCGCACTGCTCCTTCTTGTCCGCACCCATGCTGCACCCACCCCATGTGACTCCTGCATTGTGCATTACATCTCCAACACCAAGCAAAAGTGCTTCTGTTCCAGCACCTTCTACACTGATACTTGGAAACTTCAGGGACTTGGATGCAATAATATTTTTTAACACTTTGAACAGGCCATGTTACTTACAAAAATGAACGTGTTAACTTTCCCACATGTAGTATTTATCTTAATATTCTTTCTTAAATATAGAAAGAAATACAGTAGAGTCCCGCTAATCCGAACCCCACTAATCCGAAAATCCGCCTAATCCGAACAGGACTAGGGAAAAAAAAATAATCTTCTGGATATGACGGAGCATTGTCTATAAGTAACAAAGCACGAGGAGGCAATCCATTTTCTTTGTTAAACGCCTTTACTTTTGGCACAAATTGTTTGTCAAACCATTCTTGGAACAAGGCACGATCCATCCAAGCTTTCTTTTGATTTCTGTAAAAAACAGGGAGAGAGTTCATGTTCATGTTCTTAAAACAGCGTGGTTTTGCCGATTTGCCGATAACCATCAGTGGAAGCTTATTTGTGGCAGAAGCATTGCTGCAGGCCAACACAGTTAGGTGCTGTTTATCCATTTTAAACCCTGGTGCAGATCGTTCCTCTTGTGATGCAAGACTTTTGGTAGGCAATGCTTTAAAGTTAAGTCCTGTCTCATCTGCGTTGTAAACTTGCTGGGGCGAGTAGGAAGAAATGATGCATTTGAACTCCTCAAGGTATTCAACAGCTGCTTCGTTGTCCGCTGACAGTTTCTCCCCAGTTATTGTAAGCTGCCTGATTCCATGTCTTTTCTTCCATCGGTCTAAGAAACCACAACTAGCCATAAATGATACGTCACCGTCCATGAGCTTGTTCAATTGAAGCGCCTTTTCTTGAATTAGAGGGCCAGTGATAGGGATTCCTTTCTGTCTTTCTTGTGTAAACCATAAGAAAAGTGCTTCGTCCAATTTTTCGTAAGAAGACACTGTCATCTTGCTACGTTTTTCAATCGTTTTTTCACTTGTGGTAGTGCAAAACTGCTCAATTTTACCTCTGTTCTTTTTCCAATCGGAAATTGTTGCTTTCCCGACACCAAATTCCTTCGATAACTGAGTGGCACTTTCACCTTTGTCAAGTCTTTTCAACACTTCCAGTTTTTCTTTTAATGTACACGAGTTATGTTTACGTTTGCTTGCCATGATGATTAACAGCAGGGACAAGCACAGAATGTAAAGAAACCACACTACACACCACTCACAAGGACTCACAAAACACAGGGCAAGTGCGCGCACACGAACAATAACATTGCACAAAACACATCACTCAGCAGTAGCAGGTGGCACACTGACTCAGTGACTCATAGTTTGGGAACGGAAATCAAGAGGAATGCGTAGGTCTAGGCGGGGGGTCTAGGGCACTGCCCTTCCACTACTACTCGCGTACCGCCCGTCATATCGATTTTACCTCTGATCACTGTCACACTACAGTGCAGTTTAAATTGCAGTGTACTAGAATACGTAATTTCTTACCTTTAATTCTTGCCACATCAGACGCTTAATACGCCTCATAAAGTCAATATATTATATTATATGACAAAACTCTGCCTAATCCGAATTTTCGCTAATCCGAACAGGGTTCGGTCCCAATTAGTTCGGATTAGCGGGACTCTACTGTATAGAATTCTTTCTTAAATATATAGGTTTCTGATATTGTATATTCTGATTTTTTTGGTTAGTTTTATTGCCAATCTTTGTTATTGTTATGTTTTATATTTCCCACAATGCTGTTTTCTTATTTCTGTGGGAGTCACCATTTTGGGTAGCCATTGCTGTGATGTGATGTCACTAGCCTGATGCTATTTAAGGCAGTAATATGCCAGGATCCTTGTCTAAGCTTGTGGATTAGCTCTAAAAGATTAGGTCCAAAAGTATTCTTGCCATTTTATTTCTGATTATGGTTTTTTGATTATAGTGACTTACTTAAATTTACATTTAGGTTTTGATGGCAGATTCTTTAGTCTCTCTGGTTTGATTTTTTTGGTGTTATTTTCGATTGGGTTCATCTCCCAGTCCTTACAATCATAAGACATTTGACAAATGAGAGCAGACCTTTTACACACCTTTTTCAACACAATCCATCCTCTGCTCCTTAGGGACAAGCTGACAGAGGTGGGAGTAGACTCACACCTGGTAGCATGGATCGTGGACTATCTTACAGACAGACCTCAGTATGTGCGTCTCGGGAACTGCAGGTCTGACATTGTGGTCAGCAACACAGGAGCGCCGCAGGGGACTGTACTTTCTCCGGTCCTGTTCAGCCTATATACATCAGACTTCCAATACGATTCGGAGTCCTGCCACGCGCAAAATTTCGCTGATGACACTGCTATTGTGGGCTGCATCAGGAGTGGGCAGGAGGAGGAGTATAGGAAGCTAATCAAAGACTTTGTTAAATGGTGTGAGTCAAACCACTTACACCTGAACACCAGCAAGACCAAGGAACTGGTGGTGGATTTTAGGAGGCCCAGGCCCCTCATGGGCCCCATGATCATCAGAGGTGACTGTGTGCAGAGGGTAAAGACCTATAAATACCTGGGAGTGCAGCTGGATGATAAATTGGACTGGACTATCAATACTGATGCTCTCTGTAAGAAAGGACATAGCCAACTATACTTCCTTAGAAGGTTGGCGTCCTTCAACATCTGCAATAAGATGCTGCAGATGTTCTACCAGATGGTTGCCCACTTCTACGTGGTGGTGTGCTGGGGAGGCAGCATAAACTTGGACAAACTTGTGAGGAAGGCAGGCTGTATTGTAGGAATGACGCTGGACAGTTTAACATCCGTGGCAGAGTGACGGGCGCTGAGCAGGTTCCTGTCAATCATGGAGAATCCACTGCATCCACTGAACAGCGTCATCTCCAGACAGAGGAGTAGCTTCAGTGACAGACTTTTGTCACTGTCTTGCTCCACTGACAGACTGAGGAGATCGTTCCTCCCCCACACTATGCGAGTCTTCAATTCCACCCGGAATTGAATTGAATTTTTATTTTACTACTCTTTAATTTAATATTGTTTTTTGTATCAGTATGCTGCTGCTGGATTATGTGAATTTCCCCTTGGGATTAATAAAGTATCTATCTATCTATCTATCTATCTATCTATCTATCTATCTATCTATCTATCTATCTATCTATCTATCTATCTATATCTACACAATCAAGCATTTTTTTAGCTGTTAGGTAAGATGCCCCAATATTTCATTAAGATACTTCTTAAATGTTGTTAAGGTTTCTGCTTCAACCACATGTCTCTTTAGTTTGTTCTAGATTCCCACAACTCTTTGAGTAAAGTCTATGTGGTTTGCCATTCTCTTGTTGTTGACAGAATGGTATAATGGGAAGCTATACAAATAACATGCTGTGCTTCATAATTTAATTCTCTCTGAAATCACAGACTGGTTTTGCCAGTGTACAAAAGTAAGAGGAGATATGACGATGTGGGTAGTAGCACTTGTATAGACTGAGGTTAAGCTAATGGAAATAAAATATAGCTGCATGCATTGAGGCACATGATTCCTTGAAATGAGAGCTCAGTTCCTGAAGATACCATCTTAATGTTGAAATCCATTTGTATCCATTAATTATTATTATTTTAGGCTTCCTTGTCATTGCAAAGACCATAACCTATCCTAGAAACCTCATGTACAATTCAATAACTATTCCTAAATGAGTCCCAGGCCTTTAAAGCACAAAATTGTGTATACATTCACACTCAACCAATTAATAACTACTAATTTACATAACAAACTTTTGGGGACAAGGGGAGAAATGGGGAAGATGTCATACAGGAAATGACTGGGCTGGGATTCTATTTCAGCCTCTTGTAGCTATGTGGCAATAACAGTGTCACCCCTAGTCAAACTGGAGCCTTACGTGAAATGGGCCTGCCCTACCCCCACCTCACAGAATCTACTACATTAATATTATAACAGCATAAATATGAACAATAAATATATAAATCTATACTAATAAAAGGCAAAGCCCTCACTGACTGACTGACTGACTGACTGACTGACTCACTCACTCACTCACTCAATCACTCACTCATCACTAATTCTCCAACTTCCCGTGTAGGTGGAAGGCTAAAATTTGGCAGGCTTATTCCTTACAGCTTACTTACAAAAGTTAAGCAGGTTTCATTTCGAAATTCTACGCATAACGGTCATAACGGTCGACAACGTCCGCCATGTTGAACTTTCTTATTTATGGCCCCATCTTCACGAAATTTGGTAGGCGGCTTCCCTGCGCTAACCGAAACCGATGTACGTACTTATTTCAGTGTTATGACGCCACGGTCGGCCGCCATATTGAACTTTCCAACATCACTAATTCTCCAACTTCCCATGTAGATAGAATGCTGACCCCATCTTTACGAAATTTGGTAGGCGGCTTCCCTGCACTAACCGAAACCGATGTACGTTTTTATTTCGGTGGTATGAAGCCACTGTCGGCTGCCATATTGAACTTTCCAACATCACTAATTCTCCAACTTCCCATGTAGGTCGAAGGCTCAAATTTGGCAGGCTCATTCCTTACAGCTTACTTACAACAGTTAAGCAGGTTTCATTTCGAAATTCTACACGTAACTGTCATAATGGTCGACAACGTCTGCCATGTTGAACTTTCTTATTTATTGCCCCATCTTCACAAAATTTGGTAGGCGGCTTCCCTGCGCTAACCGAAACCAATGTACGTACTTATTTCAGTGGTATGACACCACTGTCGGTCGCCATATTGAACTTTCCAACGGTCTTTGTTACTTATCGGCCCATCTTCAAGAAATTTGGCACGCATGTTCCCAACGCTAACTGAATCCTACTTACGTACATATATACGTCCATAGCCTGCAGCTTGGTCACCGTGTGAGGCGGCGTTGGGTCCCCCATCCCATCCCAACTCCACCCACGTTGTTGGCTGCCTGCCTATATAAGGCCGTCCGTCGCTCTGGTCTCTACATTCCCTTCCTTGCTTCGCCACGGGATTCACGTCTCCCTGCTGATAACTACAGCCTTTTGATTTAATCCATGGCTTCTCCGCTGTTTTATTGTTCATTTATTACGATTATAGTTATTGTGTAGGTATTTTAGACTTACTTTACATTGTTCAGGTACCCATTTCCTTTACCATTCCAACCGTACCCCCATTAACATGTCTATCAAGGTGATCACCATCGATCAAAGAACTGTCACTTACTGAGTGGTTTCCATGCCTGGAGATGGCACCTGCCTTTTCCATTCTCTTTGTTACATATTGCACGGCCATATCAGGCTCACTCTTGATATCCGGAGGATCATTGTGTCTTATGTATTGAATGACTGGGACAGGAGATAATTATACTACACAAGAGCACTGTAAGAGTGAAATGCTTAAGCCCTTCACCTATGGATCTGCATGTGAGTTGATGGCTGCTGCTGAATTGTTCGGTTGTCGCTTTCAAGTGTACCAAAATGGCCAAATATTTTACACCTTTCGACAACTGCCAATGCCTCTTAAACATCTTAGATTCACAGGTTTCAGTAGTGTATACTTTGATGTTTATCAATGTTTAAACTCTCAAAAGCTGGATGTGAAATTAGCGATGAAACCGGTTGTATGCTTACAATGCTTGACAGATGCCGAATGTCACTTCAACACAAGTCCTGCAAATGCTCTCGTAATTGAAAAAAACCATGAAACTCAAACCGATTATGACAGCAGCAATCCAAGCTGTGAGATTTGAGACAAGATTGCTTTTCACATGGCCAACTGTATGTTGCATGCTCAAGAGTAAGCTCAATGCACAGCTTGGTCATATTACAACTGGAGGGCCGAACTGACAACGTGGCATACAAAGAGATCCTTAACAAATAATTATTGGTATATTTTCCCTCAGTTTAAAAACGTTTAATTTTCTTCTTAATAAATATTTTAAGGCAGTACTTCGCCGCTGCAAAGCGTGGGTATTTTGCTAGTAAATAATAAATAACAAGAAAACACTCGTTACAAATTTAACTATAACTTTTAACTTCAAGTTATTTTTTTTAAATAATGAAAATTTGAAAGTGAATGTTCAGGGGTTTCTTCTAAAATTAAAGTCATCTATGAGGTCATCACATGTCAGCTTGTGTGCAAGATCTAAGCTGATGCTGATGATAGCCAAGCTGCTTATGCGTACTTATGCCATGAATTCCCTCAAGTATGACTTGATTAGATTATATTTTTTAAAACAGGTAACTTTGTCGGGTTGCTGCAATCAGCAGGGCAACCCATAGATTTGGACTTCAATGTCTTACTATGTATTACTATAATAATAATAAGAATGGTCGAGGGTATCAATGTGCTGAATGGGCTGTTACTCTTTGTTACTTGATGTAGTCAACAGTATCACAATATCACTTGTGACATGATACAACAATAAAAACAATTTTAATACTCTCTCTAAACTGCTGTAGGTGCCGTAAGTTTTCCGATGTTGCGCAAGATGTCTTTCCATGCTGTACGGTCCATGCCTGATCGAGGTCAAGTCTTTGGCTCTTCAAGTCTTGAAGTACATGCTTGATCTGAGTTTTCTTGGGTGAAGTTTGTTGTATTCTCCATTGGGTGGGGGACCTCCTCCACAGGAGTTGATTTGGTATTTGATCTGGGTCCAATTGTCAGACAGGACCAAACCATCTGAGATGCTGGTGATGGATTTACTTGTCTACAGTTGTTCCAATTGAAGTAGTGTCCACATTTCCAACCCAAAGAGCAAAATTGGTAAGAGGAGTGTGTGAAAGAGATGAGTTTTGGTCTTTAGGGTGATGTTCGTCTTTTTCCACAAGCACCACTTCAGTGAGGCAAATGCTGCAGTGGCCTGTCCAATCCTACTGCAGATCTCCACGGTTGATGATACTTTCTTCTCTTGGACCAGTAACTCCAGGTACATCAACAGGTGGACTTGTTCTGTAGTCCTTCAAGATGGACACTGGACTGCAACCCATCTTCCACTAGAACCTTGGTCTTGTCTGTGTTTATCTTTAGGCCGTATGACTGTGTAGAGAATATCAGTCGCCTCAGTGGTGTCATCTGTGAATATGCTGCTATCATCAGCGACCATTAGGTCTGTCAGAAAGTAATCCTCATCATATTGCACTCCATGCCTCCCTGGCAACCTCCAGTCTGGATGAAAAACTCTTCAGAAGGTTCATTTTGGAATCTGTACATGGCTGGTCAAGCCTTTGTATGTTGCCTGGAGAATCCTTATAACTTCAGGCGCACTAGTTCTATCTCCAGTGTCTTCCATAGTGTGGGCTAGTGGATACAGTCAAATGCTGACTTGAAGTCAAGAAGACAATGACAGTCTATTTCCTGCATCTGATTCTCTCTTCTATCAGTTGGCTAAGGGTGAATATTTGATCACAACAGCCCCTTTGTGGTCAAAACACTGCTTGCTCTTCCCAACTGGTTTGTTCCCTATGTTTCTGCAGCCTTGTTTGGATAACCTTCATGAACACCTTGCTGATAAAAGAGAGGTGGCTAATTCCATGATAATTCTTACACTCACGGTTGTCTCCTTTTTTGTGGATTGGCACAATGATTGCTTTCTTCCATGCAGATGGCACTTGTTCCATACACTAGATCAGTTGGAGCAATGTATGGAGCTGATGCAGTAGAAGGTCTCCTCCAGCTTTCATTGCGTCTGCAGCGATATGGTCCACTCCATGTGCATGTGCACAAAAAAATCTAGATGCATAAATCTGTGCATACGCACTTCCCCTTTACAAACCCTAGTGAATGTGAAATTTAACGCACATGCCCCCCAGGCCCACCCCCACTCCTCCCAGAATTTTGCATATTTTAATATGCAAATCAATATAAATATCACCTTCCATTCAGTGTTTGGTTAAAATACAGTGGAAAGGGCACATGAAAAAATGTAGAATTTCAATGAATGCAATGTGAAGGCAAGGAAAAATGTACTATTTGTTGGCTTACTCAGTGGTATAAGCAGCAAAAGCGTGGCAGAGACACTCGAAAGTTCAAGTTCAGAAAGTCGTACAGTGCCAGAAAGAAAAAAGAAGTGGTCAGATATCACAGTCGCCGTCTGTTTATTCTGTTTCAGACAATATTACAAAAGCTGACCACCATGCTGATGACATGATGGTGCTGCTGTGCTGAGCATGTCTTCGCATGCTGGCTGTGCAAGCACCTCTGCCTCAGAAACCGCTTTGAGGCCATCTGGCTGTGCACTGATGGACGCTGTTCCAGAGTCACAAAATGCAATAGTGGATGCTTTAAGAGATGTGGCCAATGAACTAAGGAATATAAGGGCTGTACTAAGTGATACTGACCTCAAATGAAATGAACTAGTTAAAAAATAAATGCTGCATCTGATTACCTGTTTTTACATGCTGCTAATTACATTCAAATGAAGTTGTAACGCTCTCTGATCTGGCTGATCATTTGCTGGGTCAGGGTCAGGTTCATCATATGGCATCTCTTCAGGTACTGGCAAATCATGATTGTGTTCCATATTTTGAAGCATGCTACATGCTTGCACAATGTGACACACTTTATGTGCACTATAGAGCAGCACATTAATACAGTGGAAATGCTTTCTATTTACATAAGCAAATTCATTCTCTGAAGGTGCCTTTATAGGATAGCGTCGGCACAAAGGATCAATTCTCTGCTCTTTATCCTTAAGGGCTGCTTGCCATTTGCCACAATAGTTGGAAAAACCACCTGCAACTGTAGGTTCTCCAGCTATAGGTGAAATAATGCAAGCACATTCTTTTGATGATTCTATTTGATATTTATAGGCTGAACTTGCAAAGGAACAGGTAGAGCACAATTCCTCAAAGTCTGCCTTTGTAAATCCTGCGCCAGTTCAGCACACAGCTCCAAGACAACAGATCTTAGAAATCTAAATCAACTTAGAAGCCAGTCATCATCATCTGTAAATACATATTCTCTTCTAATTCTTCCATTTGTGATGTCTTCTAAGAATGCTAAAGCAGCCATGGTAGTTGGAATAGTTTGGTCATTCTGTTCACCATTATATTGTTACAGAATAATTATAATCAACTGAGTTAAATTTGTAAACGATATGCAATTAATTTTGGTGTATTTAATAAAAACCTGCATCACAGATGTGAATCTAAAAAAGAAAAGCAGACCGCAGAAACAGTGGCACTGCTTTGGCGCTGGGTGCCGCCAGTTTGCAAAACTAAGCAGAAATGTGCATACTCAAGGGGGGGCACTGCCATAAAAATGTGCGTGGCACTTCTTTGACTCCTGGTTCATTGGTGTTGAATGGACTCTCAGGTGGATTAATAGGTGGAAGGGCTGCTGGAAGTCTCTGTATTGGGTTGTGGTTTTAGAGTTCTTGAAAAAATTCAGTCCACCGTTGTAATCATTCACTTTGGTAATCTCACAATGAGTTCATCCATCTTCCTGATGTTATCATTGGTCAATTTGGTCTCACCGCTTAGCCTTCTGAGAGTGTGGTAAAGGATGCGGTAGTCATGTTTGAATGCTGCTTCCTCCAAGTTGGCTTCCACTTTGTTCGCCTGCTGTTCTACTCTCATCTTCTGAGAAGCCTCCCAGTTCAGCTGCTGATAGAGTTTGCTATTGGTCCGCTTTGCCGATTTTAGTTTTGCCACCAGGTCTAGGCACTAGTCCGAGATCCAGGTTTGTGTTCGATGGCAGGTGATTGGGCACAGTGGTTTGGTACATTCCGTGATGATTTCAGATATTTGATTCTCTTCTGCATTCACATCATTCAGTAAATCCAATTCTGCAAATTTGTTGGAGATGGCCAGCTAAAATTCTCACTTGCAGTTGGGGTCCAACAGGTGCGCTTGAGGTGGTTATTTGTGCTTGGATCATTGAAGGTGTAGTTGCACTGTGGCCCAAACAAGGTAATGGTTGGATCCATAGACTGGTACCCTCATGGTGTGTACATCCTGAAGTTATGATCTGAATCATGAACAGTTCAAAATGTAGTCTAATACAGCTGAATCTTTCACAGATGGGTTGCACCATGTGAGCTGGTGTTTGAGTGAGTGCTGGAAGATGCTATTTCCTACGACCAAGTTGTTTGATGTGGCAAAGGACAACAGGCACATACCATTATCATTGATTTCTCAATGTCCAAATTTAGCCATTGCTGCCTCCCATCGTGCCGGAGTTCAAACCTCCAGCCAGGATGGTCATCCCTGTTGTAGGAATCAAGTCCATCGCATTTTGAAGCTGTGTATAAAATTTATCCTTGTCTGGGTCAGCGCTGGCCTCAGTTGGTGCATAAACTGAGAGAATGTGGTTCTTGATGGTGCCATCGACAGTGAGTGCTGCCAGCTGGCTTGATATTGGTTGAAAAGCAACTATGCTTTTGATGGCTCATCTATCCACCATGAATCTTACACCTGGTTCTCATTTCTTGCCCCCAGAGTAGAAGAGGGTCATCGTTTTATCAGTGGTTGGCAGTTGGACAATCGATGTCCCAGATCCAGTGAATCCTATTTCAGATAATGCTGCAATTGATTTTTTGCATTTCAATAGTTCTTGTGCAGTGGTTGCCTTTTTGCCAATATGATGTCCAGTTTGTACATTTTACACAGCTATTCGAATCTTCATTTTTAGGTTAATTGAATTTTTCATTTTGGTCAGTAATCCATTTCTCACCAGCATCTTGGGTCTCCAGTGCTGTAGCATAAGCACTAGAATTTGGTCAAATTTCAATTTCTATAAGGCTTCTTGACCGATATCCCCAGTTTCCTGGTTCTGGTCATTTTGGCAGAATGACCACCCTCCTCTTTTTGCAGCTGGGCTTGGGACCATCCTTGGTGGAGTTAATTATAATACTACTACTACTACTACTAATAATAATAATAATTTAAAAAAATTAATAAAGATAATAATATACTGTACAACAACTACCAGTACTAATATATAAAATACTTCTACCACCTATAATAATAAAATAAAAACTACTATATTTATCTACACTTCATTTTGTTCATCCAATGACACCAGATAGCAATAAGGCAATAAAACTTCAAGTGCAGCACAAGGTGCTTCTTCATGCTGTCTTTTTTTGTTTTTGATTTATTTTTCTTTTGTGTGCTCCTCATTGGTGTTGACTTAAAGCTGCCTCTTTGCTCATTAATGGAAAATTATCACAACAGGTTACTGTCAACGATATTAAGTTTAAAATCCAATTGGCTGTCCAGAGAAGCACCTGAATCATGGAGGTCTGTGAACCCCCAATGGCTCCCCCAACATCAGTTCTTTGTTCACGGGCCCCACGCAATCTGATTATTAGGTGGTTACCTTCCAGGTAACACTTGTGGTTAGTCACGTCCACCAGCACGTCCTAACAGTTGCAAGAAGCAGCTCAAATAAGCAAACCAGCTGCCGTAGCGCAGTGTCGGAGGCTTTGCCTCAGGCACTGACGTTCGATCCCCTTAAAGGGATGCAAAGTGCATACACCTGATGATCCCCGATTTGGGTGAAACTCCTGTCATGTACTCGTTGTATTATTTGTGTATTTGTGTAAATGGTGATAAAGAAGCATGCAATAAAGATCCATTATTGCTCAGAAATCCATTTTAATGTATTTTAGGCTGTATGCATTCAGCCAGAAAGAAGAGAAAACTAAAAGTGAAAACAAGGTGCAGTGACCACCTATCTGTCTTTAAAATGTTTTTTTTGTGATAAAATATTTATTGAGCACTATAAACATGGCACAGTATAGCACTGTTGTTTGCAATTAAATTTGGAAAATATACAAGAAAGCAAAAAGGAAGCAAAAACACCATCTACCAGCACTCTCCCCAGTGTGAATGTTAGTATATCTAGTGAACAGGAAACAGTATTTTCACTGATGTGGCTATGGTCACCAAGTCTGTGACTGAGCTGGCTTTGGGGGTTTTATATGAGTTAAAACAGTGAGGCCAAGATGTTAGATATTCCCAGTTAGAGGTCTCTAGGAAGTGTACTTAATTCACAAGAGTGTGTGACAGGAGAAGTAAATGTAAGTATCTAGTATTGGACAGAATATTAGAGACAGAAAACATAAAGAGAAATAGCTCCAAAAATGTGGAGAAATCTACTAGGAACATTTGGTGAACAACATTGACAAAAAGAATTGGGGGATGTCCTATTATAAAACACTTACGAAGAGGTAGATGTATTTGGTGCACGAGTTGGAACTGATTGCTCTTATGATTAGGACTTTTAGAGAAAGGAGTAAGATTTGTAAAAAATAGTGTTCCAGCAAAAGGTGATGTATTGTAAGAGGTCACACAGAAAGACCCTTATGAGCTTCCCATAGAGCCAAGGTCTAGAAGGCTTGAGCCCAAGGGCCCAAAATTAATATTGGAAGTCAGGAAGCATAGAGTCAGCAAATAAATATGAGAGCAATTCCTAGTGTTTGATTTCCAATTAAAGTATCTTCTTGTTATTGAAGCTGCTCTAAATTAAAGTTTCAACAGGACTATTTCAAGATGGGGAGATGCAGTGCAAAATGTTAGGATCATGCTGAATTTAGAATGTAAGGCTTCTTACTACAGAGAGTCCGAACCTCTGCAAATCTGAACCGATTGCAGCTACTCCTGGGATTTTTTAAGAACTACTTTACTGGACTAAAAGAGATTGTAGAGGGTCAATAGGAGTTTCCAGGATTCTAGGTTCAGTAAAAATTGTAGCTTTGAACTATGAGAAGTAAACACACTTGTAGCTGAAGACTGCACCATTGATGAAGGCACTGCATTGGAAAGTACATGGTTGCACCTCACTCTTTATTACGTAAAGCTTTGTGTATATATACAGTATACTTCTGTGCCCAGCTGAACAGTTGATAAGGTTGCTCCAGTGAGATGTCTAAGATGACAGAGAAAACCTACAACGGCAACAGAGATATAAATCTGTGCCTGTGTAAGAAGAACTAGTATATGAATAATGGGTTACCAATAATAATACAGTTGTGCTTGAAAGTTTGTGAACCCTTTAGAATTTTTTATATTTCTGCATAAATATGACCTAAAACATCATCTGATTTTCACTCAAGTCCTAAAAGTAGATAAAGAGAAACCAGTTAAACAAATGAGAAAAAAATATTATACTTGGTCATTTATTTATTAAGGAAAATGATCGAATATGACATATTTGTGAGTGGAAAAGTATGTGAATCTCTAGGATTAGCAGTTAGTTTGAAGGTGAAATTTGAGTCAGGTGTTTTCAATCAATGGGATGACAATCAGGTGTGAGTGGGCACCCTATGTTATTTAAAGAACAGGGATCTATCACAGTCTGCTCTTCACAACACATGTTTGTGGAAGTGTATCATGGCATCAACAAAGGAGATTTCTTAGGACCTCAGAAAAAGAGTTGTTGATGCTCATCAGGCTGGAAAAGGTTACAAAACCATCTCTAAAGAATTTGGACTCCACCAATCCACAGTCAGACAGATTGTGTACAAATGGAGGAAATTCAAGACCATTGTTACCCTCCCCAGGAGTGGTCGACCAACAAAGATCACTCCAAGAGCAAGGCGTGTAATAGTTGGCGAGGTCACAAAGGACCCCAGGGTAACTTCTAAGCAACTGAAGGCCTCTCTCACATTGGCTAATGTTCATGTTCATGAGTCCACCATCAGGAGAACACTGAACAACAATGGTGTGCATGGCAGGGTTGCAAGAAGAAAGCCACTGCTCTCCAAAAAAACATTGGTGTTTGTCTGCAGTTTTCTAAAGATCACATGGACAAACCAGAAGGTTATTGAAAGAATGTTTTGTGGACGGATGAGACCAAAATAAAACCTTTTGGTTTAAATGAAAAGTGTTATGTTTGAAGAAAGGAAAACACTGCATTCCAGCATAAGAACCTTATCCCATCTGTGAAACATGGTGGTGGTAGTATCATGGTTTGGGCCTGTTTTGCTGCATCTGGGCCAGGGCGGCTTGCCTTCTTTGATGGAACAATGAATTCTGAATTATATCAGAGAATTCTAAAGGAAAATGTCAGGACATCTGTCCATAAACTGAATCTCAAGAGAAGGTGGGTCATGCAGCAAGACAACGACCCTAAGCACACAAGCCGCTCTACCAAAAAATGGTTAAAGAAGAATAAAGTTAATGTTTTGGAATGGCCAAGTCAAAGTCCTGACCTTAATCCAATCGAAATGTTGTGGAAGGACCTGAAGCGAGCAGTTAATGTGAGAAAACCCACCAACATCCCAGAGTTGAAGCTGTTCTGTACGGAGGAATGGGCTAAAATTCCTCCAAGCCGGTGTGCAGGAATGATCAAAAGTTACCGGAAACGTTTAGTTGCAGTTATTGCTGCAAAGGGGGGGTCACACCAGATACTGAAAGCAAAGGTTCACATACTTTTGCCACTCACAAATATGTAATATTCGATCATTTTCCTCAATAAATAAATGACCAAGTATAATATTTTTGTCTCATTTGTTTAACTGGTTTCTCTTTATCTACTTTTAGGACTTGAGTGAAAATCTGATGATGTTTTAGGTCATATTTATGCAGAAATATAGAAAATTCTAAAGGGTTCACAAACTTTCAAGCACAACTGTATATCCGAGTAAATCACAGCAAAAGAAGAAGTTATACCTGGAGAGAAATTAGAGCCAATGAAATGTAGGAAAACCAGAAGTGTTATAATAAAAAAATTGACATAATGATATTCTGTCCATTAGTGGGTCACAAGTGGTCATAAGATAGAATAACTGGGAACATGTTTTCCTTTAAAGAGTAAATGACAGGGGGGCTGGTAGGATCCCAGGCATTGCCTTTCAGTCCATTAGAAGGTAGCATTCATTATCCACTAAAGGAAGCCAAGAAGCTGCCTGAGTGATGGCTTTTAGATCTGCACAAAGTGGTCACTAGCAGAAGTTCTAACCTGGTACCCTTGTAACTGAAGAAAGCCTACAACTGACTCAGCAAGTGATTTGGGGGTTTGGCCCTGAAGTGACTTATTGCAAGGACTTCAAACCTACTTTAGGACAGAGGGTGAATTTAGTCTAATGCTGGGAGGAGAGAACGGGCAAAGATTTCACAAAAGTGGAACAAAAGTGGCCACAGTCAACAGAGCAGAGCTTTTAAAACTGTGTTAAACCACACCATAGTGTGTTCTGAAATTTAGCTTGATGGCTAATGCTCTGGTTGTAACTTTCTGAAAAAAAGGATGCATATTCAATTTTAGATTTCAGCTTTAAATGTAGAACAAAACAAATTGGCAGAAGGGCTTTCAAATTAGCTAGAAAATAAAATTTGAATACTCATATTAAAAGCAATGTAAATTCGTGGACCACAGAAATCATCTGCAGCTGAGGCTGAGATCAGTAATATTATAAAGATAATTGGAAATCATCCATCCATCCATCCATTTTCCAACCCGCTGAATCCGAACACAGGGTCACGGGGGTCTGCTGGAGCCAATCCCAGCCAACACAGGGCACAAGGCAGGAACCAACCCCCTGCAGGGTGCCAACCCACCGCAGTGGAAATCATTCAAAGATTATTTAAAATTGCTATAAATCACACCTCGGTATCAGAATCAAAATTAAAGTAGATTTGCCTCATCACATTGAGAACAAGAAACAGTAAACGTTACTAATTACTTTTAATCACTCAAGCCTTCTGTTCTCAGCCATTCTTTCTCTGTAACCTGGGATGGCTTATGTGGTGAGGTATTGAGGCAGTCGTTTCATGTGGCACTTCGATAGAGGTGGTATTTGTGTTTAATTCTGTAGTATATTTTATTTTTTTAAAATAATAATACAAACAAAATGAGAGTTAATTTGTAACCTTAAGAATTATATATACATCTGGTTCTTTATGTATATCTTACCTTTGAAAACAGAGAAATATTTCTATTTTTAAAGTGTCAAATTGTGCGCAGGATAAATCACAGAGCTTTGCTGCATGACTTCCAAGACTCCAATTGGCAGATGCGGGTGCATAATATTGTCATTCATTTTCCCTGATTTTCAGATATCATATTTTTTATATATTATTTATGTTATTTTGTAGAATTCTTTAAATTTCTGGAATGTTTCTTAATTACTTCTTAAGTTTGCATATACTTGTTTAGGTTAGTTTGCAGGACAAAGTTTGAATGTGGCGAGGTAGACAAAAATTCGCAATGAGTGAAACAGCTAAGTTTCCTTTCACATTCAATTTTGCATTTGCAAAACTGAATAAAAATATTTTTGGAGGAGTCAAACATAATCAGTCCAGAATGTATTAATTCTTCTTTTAATGTCTTTATTGTGTTTTTAATGTCTTTATTGTGTGTTTTGTTGTTTTATAACTAACGTTTTTCATTTTTTACAAACCTAATACATATTATTAAGTCACTTATTACTTTGGTTCAATGTGTCGTGGGAGTATTGCACTGTAAATATTGCAATATGTATTGTACAGGGGGTCCTCGAGTTACGACACAGTTCCGTTCCAACAACAGTGATGTAACCCGAATTTTGGTGTAAGTGGAAACACACCTTAGCCTAAGTCACTTGCCTATTCTAACACATTTGCAAAATCATAATCTAGAACATAAAAACACAACTAAGCCGCAGAAAAAGGAAAAGAACTTAAATATACTGTACTGTACACTCTACTGTAGTAACAGAAAAAATGAGTGTAAAAAATAATCCTTACCTTTAATCATTCTCACGTCTCGATTTTTTAAAGTTTTTATGGGAGTGAGCGTTGTAAACTCGAAACGTTGTATGTCGAGACGTTGTAACCCGAGGACCCCCTGTACATGGACAAATGTGTCATGCCAAGCCTAGCAAGGATGGTGGTCAGCAAGTGTTCCCTGTCTGAGGTGGTATTATTTAACACACCCTGTCTCTAACACATTCTCAGCAAGAACAGCTCAGTATGCACTACAAAATATCTTCAATTGGTTCACAGCTTACACAGATCATTTGATCTGTGATTACAAGTCTTTATTATTAATATATGTTCAAATATTTTTGAAAGTAGTTTAATTGTCATATATGTTTGTACGGTATGTGCTTTTTGCATTTCTTTTTATTATTAGTAATATTTTTAGTTTTTTTGCTTGGGATGCATCTGCAAAGCATTAAGTGCTTATTCATGTAAAGTTATGTTAAAGTGTAAACTAAACTTAACTCAGTGTCTCTTTTTTGCCCTTTACAAAGCAAACCTTTTTAAAAATTAGCAAAAATTCTAAAGCAAAATTGTTACATTTTTAATTACCTAAGACTAAGACTGTATGAGCACTGTTGACATTGAAAATGACGTTAGCAATGTTTTTATGTTGCCAAAGAAGTCTTTACAATCTGTTTTTAGCATAACTTTAGATGCATGATCAGAAAGTGTGGCAGAAAGATCTGTTCCACAATGTACTGTGAAGGGGTGTGCTTAAGTACAGGAAGAAAGTCAGAGTTAGTAATGATGACAAACGTAATACATAGTGTTTGCCCTGAAAGCTTACTAAATGCAAAATATGTTTATACGTTGACAAGTAATTAAAAAATGGACTTACATGCTGTGATTATATTAGCAGTGCCAAGCCTTTGTGTTTAATTCATAATGAACAGAAAAAAACATTAAATTATAGAATTTTAAAAATGCTTAATGAAGAAGTGTTAAATAAACTTAACACAAAAAAATATGTGATATATTTTTATATATAAATAGCTTTTTTTCTGTATTCTCCTTCTAAAATCTTGCTCTGTATCTTAATACAAATGCCTTTTATGCTAGAGAGGCAAGGTAAATTTGGAACATTACTAGAATGAGAAAGAGAGATAGATGAGAGGTAAGAGGGAAAGGGCTTTTGAGTTGGGCAAGTAGGTAGGTCTTTCCAAAAAGTAACTAGCATAAACACCAATACCAATGAAGGTAGACCCAAGGGATACTTGTCTTCTAAATTTTAGTGGAGGTCCCTTGCGTCAATAAAATAAAAACATCCATTTTGGAATCTTGGATTCTTTGATATTTTTTCTGAATTAGAAGGACACCAGAATGATGTTTACCAATGTAGGAATATGAATATGCATTTCTACCAGCCATTTTATAATGATCGAAGTAAAATATACTTTAGGTGTTTAGGTATTTCGTTCAATTCTGTGTTTTGATTTATTGTACTTGTTAATACAGTGTTAGACTCTATGGGAATGGTCCAAATCTCCACAGAGAAATATGGAATGTCCACAGGTGACAGAAAGTGTCTCATCTACTTCTTTAACCCCCTGCAGGGTTTCATATACTTGGTTCAGTTGAGACAGGCAGCAGATAAGAGGCCTGATAAGCCTCTGTGATAGGGAGATCAGACCTTAGGGATCAGCTCATTAAATTCTTCTTCTAATGAGGAGCTTTTAGAGCTCTGTTGTTAACCCCCAGGGCTGGCTGCAGGAGGAACATGTCTGTTTTGATCACCAGCCCATTTGCTCAGCGGTGGTCCTAACAACATTTTTTTTAATTGCTCCTGTGTTTAGTTGTTTTCTGACATGAGATAATTCAGCTGCTGCTCGACATCCTGATTATTTGTGTGTCCTAATTGCCCTCTTCCTCTACTGGAGCTTACTGCATTTATAACTGCTGACCACCTGAGATCCATGCCTCATGTCCTTCTCACTTACTTTTTAGGTCACTTTGACAAATGCCAATTGTAGGTTTCCAGGATGCTGAGTGAAATCTTACCTAGAAAATCACATTAGATGTGTCATTACATAATGGGTTGCTGGAAGGCATCTTTGCATAGCTTCACTGAGATTATTTTACTTTCATTGTACTTCAGGTGAAGAGTTAGGCCAGGACTGAATCACGGTGGGATGGATGTTCATCCAACTTGGTGGATCTGTCTTTAGGAGAGGACATTCACCACTGGCCTCAGGAAAAACAATGCCAAAAGACATCTCTCTGTTATGGACGGAAATCTTCCTTACCTAAAGCAACTCGAGGCTTCTTCCACCATGGATATAACCTCTTTGAGGTGCATACTTCTGTTTATAGGGCTATCAATAAATATGAAACAAAACACATGAAAGATTTGGGGTACAAAATACGTCTATGGTTGTTGTCTTATACCACGAATTAGTGAACTGCACTAGCACATTGCTACCACTACTGTGCCTTTTCTTGACGTTGTAGTGATTTCTTTCTTTCTTTCTTTCTTTCTTTCTTTCTTTCTTTCTTTCTTTCTTTCTTTCTTCACAAGAGTGTGGAGTGTGTCCTCACTTCCATCCACGTTTTTGGACTACAATTCTATTCTGTGGTAGAGCCAGGTGTCTAGACCTCAATATCATGGGTGAGATGGATGCCATTGCTCAGAAGAGAGCAGAGTATCGGGGACCCATCTTCACAAACATTATTGTTGCCATCTTGACCAAGCTTTTCCTTTGTTCTCCTCCAACCTTTCTTCTATTTTACCTTTGATGAAACCTTTTTTTAAAGCATTCTTTATGTTGTTGTCGACAAATACAAACAGTCATTCTTGTAATAATCTGTGCTTGATCTGTTTATGACACAATTATTCATTTTCATTTACTATAGGTAAGGTTTTACACAGACTTTCCCCTGGTATTATTTTCAGCTGATATTTTTCTGTGTTTTTCTTTAAGATTCTCAAAGTGTTTGATTAGAACAAGGCAGAGACTATATATATCCAAACTCTGTGGTGCAGGGAGGACACCACAGACCAGAACTCATCCTGCCACTAGTATTTGGTTCTTCGTTATGGCTGCAAGTCCAGAAAGTTAAAAATAAAATGTAATAGTTTGTGAAGGTTAGGAGGCATGTGCTTTGTACAACAAAACCCACTTGAGAATCTGTGGCTAGCCTTGGCGCCTAGAGAGTACTGCAAAACAGTGCCACAAGTCTGCTTGGTTTGTAACTGTAATGCTACAGAGCTCAACTATGTTCACCACTAGAGGGCATCTGAGTGTGCAAATGGCACAGACACCAATGAACAAAATTGGATCATTTTGGAAAGAACACATTGTCATACAGGACACATACATAATTCTACATTTGATTTTGTCTTTATTCCTGGCATTTACTGTTATTTTTTGGGGAGAATGTAATTACATAAAATGTTGAACTAAGTATCTCATTTGAAAAGAAATAATAAATAAATATTAGATACAAAATTTGTTTTAATGTACGTGATGTGCAGCAGACATGGCCAGCTTTAGAACTGGTACTTATTAGAAGGTCATACTTTCATTGTTAAATATAAAGCTAAATATTGACCAAAGCATTGGTGTAATACAGGTGGGTGGTCATACTCAACTAAGCAGTAGCCAAATCTAACAAGTTACAAAATATATGCATGGCCTATGTCACAAACTCGAGACAGTCATATAAAGGTTTGGGGCAGCCACCCATATAATTTGGTTTCCTGGCTGCAAAGTTGCTTTCAATTGATACAGCACTGATGTGCACAAAACCGAGTCCAAAACAGAACTGAGGGAATAGGAAAAAGGTGAAGGCTTTTAAAGGGGAAGACAGGAAGTGAGATCAAAGGGGTCAGGCTCATGTAGGTCTTCTCTCATTGGTGCAAGCCCGGACGTGACATCACAGGGGCCGGAGCCGGCAAGGTCTCCTTCCATTGGCTCAGTCTTGGAAGTGACGTCAAGAGGACCAGGTGGAATCTCCCGTGAATGGTCTGCAGGCAAGGGAGAAAAAGAGTCAGTGCACTCTGCCACATCCCGGTATGTCTCGGAACTGTCCTTACTCAAGCCCTTTAGCTGCCTGCCATGCGCACGTGTGTGACGTCTAATATTCAGGCACATTCAGAGATTTAGTTAATTGCTTTGAATGTTACAGCATTTCTAGTTTTGTTACTGACTTAATCAAAGACACAGATTTTGTTAATTAAATGTTTATGTAACAATGAGTTATACTTATAAATAACATTGATAATTCAAAATCATTATTGTTTATGCTTTAGTAGATTGCATAAAATACATGTTTTTCAATAGCATTTTACAATATTATGTGTTTTCTTTTCTTTAATAATAGACACCAGATTCAAAGTCAAATTATGTAAAAACTGCATTTTATCTATTTTGGTCGTGGATGGTTTGTTTCCTACACATAAACTTTTTGAAAGAAGTATCTGATTGATAGTTAAAATCTGTGCTGAAATCTCAAGGTAAAATGGTTGGCTGCCATAGACCGTGATTGATAGCATGTCATCATGGTGTTTTGCCAATACATTACAGTGTAAGATAAATATTGAATTATTGTAATCTATAGATGTAAACTACAGAGAATACTGAGTGCATGTTTATCCACTGTATGCCTGGTGGTTTAGACAGCCGTGCTTAGAGAGCTCTTTTCCTCATTTCTAGATACATGAAGTAAATGTTTTCCTTACTTGAATTTTTTACTTTTGCAATTCCAAAAATCATTTAACTGACTTTGTATGGCTTCAAGTAGCAGGTGTGGCAGAGGTTTACTCAAGTGTGTTTCTGGGTGCATGCTTGACTCTTGATGATATTTCAACAACTTTTTATTGGACATCTGTTTTGAAGGAGAGGAAGAGGAAACTATACACAATATAAAAAAGATGAAACAACCACTCTTACAGTAAATTTGAAACACTAAATTATTCAGTGATTGAAGCTGTACAGCATGCTTCCCTGTCATAAAATTTACTTTTCAAATGTTTTTTTTTTTTTTTTAATGAGATTCTTTTTACTTCACAAATGTGTATAGTGTACTCTATTCAAGATGTTTCAACAAAATTAAACTTTCTTTGAAAAATACCGCATTGCAGCAAAATCAGTCCACTGGGAGTCCAGTTGTTTCTTGTGGACAGACAGATGGACAGACATGATGACAGTAGCTGCTTTTCACATTAAAAAATAAGTTTGTCATTTTTCATATTGAGGTTATTTCTTCACAAACATGCTATATATGTATTTGCCATATGAAATTGTGCTGTAAAGTTAATTGCTTTTTGTAAACTTAAAAAAATATTTTGTTTGCACTATCGCTTTACATTGTAGTCTATAGGGCAAGGAGGAAAAGCTTAAAAACTTACCAAGTGCATCCATTTTTCAAGTCAAGACAGTTCTTGAGTATTGATCCGCATTTTGTGACTACACACTCAATGTAAAATAGTTTGTACATGCCATTTTTGAACCAAAACAAAAACACCAATATGATGGGATTCGGCCATTTTAAAAGAAGGCCAGCCGTGCGTGATAGCTCAATACTTAATCTTCCTAGGCAAAAAACTTTTTTAAACCCCGTGAGTTTTTACTACCACATGGTTATATTTTTTTTTTTTGATTTACCGTTTTTATGTTAGAATTCTCACAAGTGAATAGAAAATATAAACTTCCCACAAAAAACATAGTACCAGGAATATGTGATAAAATGATTACAGTATTTCTTTTGTTGTCACAAACATTTATTGGAAACATGGAAGGTGTAAATCAACACTCGACAACTGCATTGGCTTGAAATATGGACGTATTTTAGAAACTTTTTAAGTTTTTCCGCTGTGTTTTGTAGCCTCCATCGTAAAGTCCCAGAGCGGGTAAGATGTTGTTTAAAGTATAGAAAGTAATTAACTTTAGAACACAATTTCACATGGAAAATGCATATATACCATGTTTGAGAAGAAATAACTTCCACTTGAAAAATATCAAATGTATCCTTAAAAAGTGAATGCACCTAAAAAGAAAAACAGAAAAGCATCAATCAAAAACAAGCAGAGATTAATAAATCAGGAAAAAGGAAAAAAAAAGACTAAATTAGAAAATTCAATCCTGAAAGCAAAGGCCAAAAAACAAGGAACACTTGTTTTCCTAAAGAAAGCAAACCATTACATAATGAGAGCTGTTGAAGTTTTTGAAAACAATGCCTGTGCAAGGAACCCTTTTGAGCTCCCTTAATTTATATTTCTATCCTTTGACTGTCCTTCACCCGATGGTTACATAACAAGCATTATATAGGAGCAGGCTAGGATAGAACAAGCTCAGGGCCACAGGCAGACTGGATGTGCTGGCAAAAAGCACAAAGCAAAAAGAAGACAGATCAAAAATGGTAAGAACAATAATGATGGCAAAATGGTAGTTATAATAAAAATCAAAAAAGGTGACTTCTTACCTTGCATTCAGGCCTGCTTAAATAAGAAGGAGAATAACTGTCATTACACTGCACATCACAACCACCTTCAGACACAGCAATATGAAAAACATAAAGCTAATGCTAAAAGCCACAAAAACAGTGGAAAAGCTCACTTATATGGCTTATACATCTGACAATATGAACTGTTTTAATAGATAAAATTACAGACATGCATTTGATATAATTTATTTTTATTCCATTAAAATTCTACATAAATGTATCTAAATTATTTGGGGAGCAACAGTATAAAAGGGACATATTACCCCTCTCAACTGAGATGTTCTGACATATTCTTCCTTGGCTGGGTAAGGGGAGGGAGTTGAAAGAGAAAAATGAACTGAATTTATTTGGCATTAATTGTAGTGTTGAGCAAGGGGGCTCTTTACAGCAACAGAGGGGGCATTTTTGAATTGTTCAGATCATAAGAGCTTTAAGTTTTTGACTTCATTATATTTGATTGCCTTTTCACCAGAAAACAACCTTGGACAGAACTTTAGTCAAGCACAAGGCAAACACATGCAGGCACCCACACTCACATATGCTGAAAATCAAACACCTGTGCATAGGCAGTTATGTATGAATATGTGTTATACACAGTATATACAGTACATGATTGTCACGCTTTGAGTATTAATCCACTGTACTTTGAGTATTAATCCACTGTACTAATCCATAGCAGTTATGGAGCTGGTTTCAGTATAGAATATTACTAACAAAGCCGTTAAGGAACATCCTCTGGGCCTTGACAACCATACATCCAGACAAATAGCTTACATATTATTATTGAAGGCATGATTCTTTATTTTATATACACTTACTGTGCATGCATTTTTATCTGTGTTTATGCGTGGATATGGAAGGGGGAGAGGAAGATGTTACAATATGATTTTGTCAGAGTGTGTATCTTAATGTGCACACCATTGTTTATGCATTGCATTTAAATTTTTGTAGTAGTGTATGTGTTGTGAGTGATGCCACACAGGTTGGACTGGCAACCCAGCTGAAGCTGTACTGACATCTTTGTGACTGCGTGGAAGGAAAGGTGGAGAAAGCTTGTGCTGGACATTGTCTCCCCCAGAATGATAGATGGCAGCCACACTGAATTGCAGTATCATTTCAGATCCCCAAAGGGCATGCTGGGAATTTGAGTATATCGGCTCAGCTCTGTTGGGTCCCATGGGTACCACCAGCAAGACCTGCTTTGTTGGGTTTCAACCTCACCTGGAAGTTCTTCTGGGTCACAGCTTCGAGACACCGAAGTACTTCCGGTTGTGACATAAAAGGAGGAGCCCTGCTTCAATCTGGGAGCCAGATTCAGAAGGAGGTGGATGAAGCTTTCTGTGAGGAGCAGAGGAAGATATGACAGAGCTACTGTATGGAGAGAGTCCTGATTGTGAGAAACAGAGATTGTGCTTTGAGAAACGGTTACCACTGTAACAGTTTCATACAAATAAAATCCTTTGTGTCTAGTGAACTTGTGTCCAAACTGGTGTGTTGGGAGTTTGGGGAACTGCAGCACCCTCTGGTGACCACAGTGTATTTCCACCAGAAACATATCAAAACGGATATTTGATTGACTACATCTGAGTGTTTTCTGTAATTTAACATGCATTTGAATGTACTGTATACACACAGGTTATATGGTTTACACATCTGTATATGTTATTGGAAATGTATGTGCAAGTGTCAATTACATCTACAGTATATTTGAATACTAGCAAAATACCCGCGCTTCGCAGCGGTGAAACACTGCCTGAATATTTTTATTAAGATAAAAATAAACATTTTTAGACTGAGGTAAAATATATAAAAAATTCATTGTTAAGGATCTCTCTGTATACTATGTTGTCAGTTCGGCCCTCTGGTTGTAATATGACTAAGCTGTGTGCTGAGCTTACTCTTGAGCATGCAACATACAGTTGGCCATGTGAAAAGCAATCCTGCCTCAAATCAATGCCAACCTTTTGTAGTGTTTGTCCCTGAGACTTATTAATTGTCATTGTGAAGCAGAGTCTTACTGGAAATTGAACGCGTTTGAATTGAAATGGGAGATTAGATGGTATAACAGGGATGCGAGGAATAAAAACTGTGTCACCTGAGGCACTGCCAGTAAAAATAGTTGCTTCAATTAGGTTGTTTTGTAGAGATGTGACCTGAAGTCTCGTGCCGTTACAAAGTTTTGGTGGCTGTAAGTTTCTCAGTAACATTATTGGTGCCCCACCTTCAAGATGAGATTATGCTCAGGAGTGCCTGGAGGATTTAGAGTGTTGAGAAACTCTACCGGATAATGTACTGCGTCTTCTACTTCTACAACTGAATCAACAGATTGATATGTTTTTGATTGTGAAGGTAGTTCTTGAAGTAAAATGTGTCAATAGCATCTTTTAAGTGAACGTAATTTTCAGCCTGTAGTTTTTTTTGATTAAGTCTGATATAATTTAGTCTTTCGGATTCAATTTTTGCGTACATATCAACTAAAAACTGATTTAATAAAGTTCGGAAAAAAGGATATTATTAGCATGATGTTGTCTGATCATAAGCCGGTATGAATAGAAGTTTGCTGCAGAGATGGTTTTGTTCATAGGTAAGTTACTGGCAGGATGAACTTGAGGTATAGACACAGAATAGCCGTCTTCACCATAGCAGAACATGAGAGGATATTGAAGTGCATCATAGGATCTGTGGGTTTCTTTAATGCATTGCAGTTTATTGTCTCTGGTTTTCAAGACAATATCTCTATTGTTGAACGTTTGCCCAACGATGACAACACCAACGTGATGAACTGTGGGTTTATTAAATCTGCCTTTGTGTGCATGTAATGGTTTTTTGTCTGCGTGAATGACAACTTTGAAGTGTTTGTCATCATCTGAAATAGTGTCAATTGTGGAGTGGAAGTCCTGGATGTATATTTAGTGACAGCGTCCCTATTAACTTGTGGATGTGCTTGGGAGTATTTAGCGACAGAGTCCCTATGAACTTCTGGATGTGCTTGCGAGTATTTAGCGACATCGTCCCTATGAACTTCTGGATGTGCTTGCGAGTATTTAGCGACAGCGTCCCTATGAACTTCTGGATGTGCTTGCGAGTATATAGCGACAGCGTCCCTATTAACTTCTGGATGTGCTTGCGAGTATTTAGCGACAGCGTCCCTATGAATTTGTGGATTTTTCTGAGAGTATTTGGCAGCAGCTGCATGAAGTTGATTCCGTCTAGCTGTATAAGAAAATCTACCACAACGTCTGATACGCCTCCTTTTTACTGTGTTCTCATAGCTTGGATTGCCGGTGTAATAATCAGCTGGATTTGTGTTGAAGTGACATTCAGCATGTGTCAATCGATGTAAGCACACAACCGGCTTCATCAATAACTTCGCATCCAGCTTTTGAGAGTTGAAATATTCATAAACATCAAAGTGTCCACTACTCAAATTGTCACCTGTGAATCTAAGATGTTTAAGAGGCATTGACGGTTCTCCAAAGGTGTAAAATATTTGCCTGTTTCGGAACACTTGAAAGCGACAACCAAACAATTCAGCAGCAGCCATCAACTCACATGCAGAACCATAGGTGAAGGGCTTAAGCATTTCAGTCTTATAGTGCTCCTGTGTACTATAATTATCTCCTGTACCATCATCAGTCCATACTTTGAACCTCTCCCAGTCATTTGATACATAAGACACAATGTCCTTGCGGATATCGAAAGTGAGCCTGATATGGCCGTGCAATATGTAACACAGAGAATGGAAAAGGCAGGCGCCATCTCCGGGCATGGACACCACTCGGTAAATGATAGTTCTTTGATTGATGGTGATGACGTCGATAGACATTTTAATAGGGGTACAGTTGGAAGAATAAAGGGAATGGGTACTTGATCAGTAAACAAAGTATAAAATATCTACACAATAACTATAACAATCATAACAAATGAACAATAAAACAGCGTAGAACCCGTGGATTAAATAAAAAGGTTGCCTCGTTGGCGAAGCAAAGAAAAAGGACTTTCTTATATGTCGTTTGTTTATAAAACAGTGCAGAAGCTGTGAGAAAGCTGCTTCACAAAAAAACTGCGGAGCGCCTAATATGGGCAGGCAGTCAGGCAAAGAAAGTGAATGAAATAAGTATAATTGTAATAAACGAACAAAACAACAGCAGAAAAGCCGCGGATTAAATAAAGGAAATGGGTATTTGAACAGTAAACTAAGTGTACAATACGTACACAATAACTATAACAATCGTAAGAAATGAACAATAAAACAGCGCAGAACCCGTGGATTAAATAAAAAGGTTTGCCTGTGTGCCTCAATAAGTTACCCTCCCCTCGCTCTTACTTTTTTACCGTTCATCTAATGAATACACTGAGTATGGCTTTACCAAAACAATCATTGATCGCGAATAAAGTATCCATTATTCATAAAGCTTCAATTGGTGATCTGTCTTTCTGCGTTAACCGCATATTTTTTATACGTCTCAAACCAAGGGGATGCGAGGCTAAAATGAATCGGGAAGCACACGTACATACTCAGTGCATCCCCTCTCGGGAATCGAACTTCGGACGCCGGTGCTAGAGGCGAAGCCTCTACTATTGTGCCACGGCGTGTAGCTTGTCTATTTGAGCGTAGCAGTGTAATTCGGTTTTTGTTCAGCACTCTTTGGAACTGTTGCTTTTTGTCTGCGCACTGCGTCAGTTCACGTGAGCCGCTGAATATGGTTTTATATGTCACTCGCTCGCTTCTAATTGTTTCGCTGCCTTCTTAATTATATAATGTATGTTTTCTTCAGCGGTTTTTGGAGCTCTTCCTGGTTTTCTACGTACTGCGTGATTACGTGGGAGGCGTGATGATGTCACACGAAACTCCGCCCCTCCACGGCTTTCGAGCTCAACTCCATTACAGTATATGCAGAAAAATAGCTTCCAGTTATGACCATTACGCGTAGAATTTCGAAATGAAACCTGCCCAACTTTTGTAAGAAAGCTGTAAGGAATGAGCCTGCCAAATTTCAGCCTTCTACCAATACGGGAAGTTGGAGAATTAGTGATGAGTCAGTCAGTCAGTCAGTCAGTCAGTGAGTCAGTCAGTGAGTCAGTCAGTGAGGGCTTTGCCTTTTATTAGTATAGATTTATGGAAGTATGCATGTAAATACAATGTATAGTCATTCGCTATTATGTCTATATGTGCATAAGCCTACTATGTATAATATATAATGGTGTGCACCATGTTCTAAAATGCTGCCCTCTCTCCTACTTATAATTAAAATTCTGCCCAAATTAGGTTAAAGGTGACCACTTTCACTATGGCTCTTCACTGATATCTGCCTGTAAGTTACTTCCTCTCATACAACTTAACAGTACTCTTACTGATTGTTCTCTTGGGCTTCTTTCTTTCACTAGGCTTTCGTCCTTGATTTTACCAGTTTTTCCACATTTCAACTGAAGTAAAAAAGGTAACCAGAGTAGCTTCACATACATGAAATCCTTGTGGTACAGTAGTAGATAAAATGTATTTTTCTATCAGACATACATGATTTATAAGACTGGGTAAATAAAAGATCACAAAACACAGTACAACTTGTTATTCAAGGTCTGTACAAGGGTTTCTAAGCATATGGCTTGAGATGTCCAGCAGATATTTTTTAACAGCTATTACACAGTGTCACACACGTGCGCATGGGAATCAGCTGAAGGGCCTAAACACTAGTAATTCTATGCCAGGCCAGGGGGTGGTGGAGTGTACTGACTATCTCTCTCAGTCCCTTGCAGACCTTTTCCGGGAAATCCCACCTGTTGCCGGCCCCAAGGATGACGTCACTTCCGGGCACAAGGACACCACTCCCAGTTCCAGCATAGATGACGTCACTTCCCTTCCAGCCCTTTAAAACTGCCATCTTGTCTCAGTACAAGCAGTTCTGTTCTGGACTCTGAACTAAGCACATCATGCTATTTAAAACTACTTTTGCAGCCGATTCAATTATACGGGTGGCTGCCCCAAATCTTTATGATGTCTCCGACTCATTCTTATTACAACAGTTAGACATCTCTATGATGTTTACAATGAACTTAGAGGTTAGGTTGCCTGCGTCCTTTTCTTTAAAGTGGGAGCATGTTCCACATCCCATTACTACTCCTACTGCATATGAAGAACTCATTTTTCAAATGAGAAAAATGAACAGAAAAATGTACAGTTTTATTTTTGGATCATATTTTGTGCAGGAAATTACATCATTATGGCAAAGAGTAAACCAATAGGTGTCTGCTGCAAATATGATTAGAAAAGCCTGAAGTTGTACATTCTACATCAACCAACCCCATGAATTTACTCCCTAAAGGGAAATGAGGGGTCAAATTTACTCCATTACACAAAACTTCGAAAAAAATGGGGATTGTTAATATAAGCATGTGGAGTGTCATTTTATTCTACAGTGATACCTCGGTATACATCCGCTTTGGAATAAGTCCAACTTGGTATATGTCCTGTTTGGACATGAAAAATTTTGCTTTTTATACAACCTTTGTTTGGAATACGACTCGCGTGCTACCCTTGTTTACCTCTCTCTCAAAACAAAGCCACGACTGCCCACGAGTGTCAGTGCGCCAGTTGCTAGCATTCAGTGAACAACCCGCGTGCTACCTGTTGTATATGATTGTTCAATGATGCTTTGTCCATTGCTTTATGTTCGGGTGTTGATTGCTTTGGTCTGCGTCTTTTGAGATGTATGACTGCCGGAGAGAGGGGTGTGGTTTAGAAGGCATGCTGTATAGAGAGTTGGTTAAACATGGTTCAAAATAAACAGCATTCGAAACGTTATTCTGAGTGTGTCGCTACTTCAATCTAGAGAACACTACACTCCCCTTATTTACCTCTATCGAGACAAAGCCACGAATGCCTACGCACATCAGTACGGCAGTTGCTAGCATTCAGTGAACAACCCACACTATAACTCTCTGTGAATTTTCACATGATTTTGTGTTTTTTCACGTAAATTTGAATTGATTGTTGAAAAGTATGAAGGTGGCATGCGTATCCGGGACTTGGCTGCTGCATATCGTATGCCAAGAACGACAGTATCTACGATTGTGAAAAACAAAGACATTATTAAAAAGTAAAGTGAAGTTAAATTTTCATTTATTTCATCTAATTGCTTTTGTATTTATGTATTTTAGTATTAGGAAGTGTTTAAATTATTTAATACAACCCCATCAATGTATAATATGCCAATAGCAACAGGATTTTTTTCATGGGAACGGATTAATCATTTTCACTTTATTTCTTATGGAAAAAATTTGTTTGGTATACGTCCTGTTTGGTATAAGTCCAAGGATCTGGAACGGGTTAAGGACATATACTGAGGTACCACTGTATTTTGTAGTTGCTGATCATGATTATAATATACCAGTAATGGTGCACTGCATGATAACATGCAGTGAATACACTTGACTTAAGCATTTATAGTTTTCATTCTCTTTCTCTGTACGTTTAGCATTCGTTTGCTCAGAGGTTGATGTGCTTGCTGCTTCCTGAGCAGCTCTTCTTTTCTCCACCCTAGTGGCCCACTGCTTCTCTTCTTTTGTCGGCATCTTTTCGCGTTAAAGTAATTAAGTCAGTGTTTGTTTTGCAATTACTTAGTACACTTTTTAAAAATTTTTCACTTAAGCTGGCACTGAAGTCTTCAATCTGCCTCAAGAATGATTTAAGTTATAAAGAGGTAGGGGAAGTGACAGTGAAGGTGGCAGGGATGAGAACGGCACCAGTACGCATACGCCGCACGGCTGCCCTGCTGGCTGCTGCCGAGAGTTGATTCTACAATAAAATAAAATAAAAATAAAAAGAGGAATAACCTTGGAGGTCAATCATTACCCCGAAAGCGGATAGTAGACGCCACGTAGTATATGTGTACCAAATTCCAGGTCAATAGGTCAAACGGTTTGCAAGCTACAGGTGATTTAAAATCCTGGACAGACAAACAAACAGCCATGGTAGCGTATTATATATAAAGATAATATTTTTTATATTTGATTCTTTGTTGGTGGTCCTAGCCCTCTAAGAGTTACTCCCAGAAGTTTAAAAACAATGACATTCAAACATAAGCAAGTGGGGGATCATTTTAGAGTATTTCAAGGTCAGTGATTATGAATATAGAGAATATAGAGATTTAGCCCTCTATGAACCTCTATCAGATTGTGAAAAATGCTACCTTTCTATTGCAATCGAGAATGTTTAGACCTTCAACATTTAAATTGAAGCACATATTTCATATTTCAAATATCTGATGCAATTATTCTTGTTTCTTTTGTACTTCTACTTCATGAAGAAAATCATTACATTTCTTCCGAACATCCTTTATTAAGGCAGTGTTTGCTACTCTTTTCTCCATTAAGCAATAAGCACTGTAAAAGAAGCACAAAGAGAGTTGTGGAAGGTTGGTGTCCAAGGTGGTGATATCTGTTTATTGTAGAGGTCTGTGGAAGTAGAAGGTGTATGAGCAGACTGCCAGCAGTGACTGTTGCACTTTTACTTCCTGTAGAGGTCAATGCTGCCATTTGGTCCTTAGGTCAAATGAGAGAAATGTAGAAAAACATTTACGAAGGTGTGCATGTGGGTGTTGCTGGAGGTAGGCGATTGGTGGAATCCAGTTGAGGTTATTGAACTTCCTATGGGTCATGGACTTCTGACATTTAGCTGTGCCCCCTTTAATTTAGTTCCTGTAAACTCTGATGAATTGTCATATTCTCGACGGCAGGTGAACACATCATACATTGGAGAAATAACAGAAGTCCCTTTTTGTGAAGAGAATTGAGATAGAATATTTACCTATTAATCCATCAATTTGCTTACCTGCATAATCCAGTTCAGAGTTGTGGAGAACAGAGCCTATACCAGCAGCACTGCATTTTATCTATAACAGGGTTTTGTAAAGAAGTGTTGAAGAGATTTTGTGAAACTCATCTATTGGTGAAAACTACCTGTTTTATTTTTTTTTAAGAAGCATGTTTTTCTTGACAATTTGAAAGTGATTTAATATAAAATTGAAAAAAGTAAATCACCAGGAAGAGACCAGGGGCAGATTATATCTCTCAGCTGGCCTGGTAATGCCTGGGAATCACTCACAAAGGGCTAGAGGATAGAGTATCGTGCTCAGCCATGGTCAGCTTCTTGCCACTGTGACCTTCACCAAGAAAAAGAGTACTGAAGAGGGTGATGATAAAAAGAAAACCTATTTATCATAGTAGTGTGAGCTGCTATTATACTCCTAAGAGTTAGGTCAAGACAAAAAAAACTACATCACAAATGTAACATTTGTATTATATACATAAACAAACATTGTAATATATTAGTACTGCTTGTGCACTAATGTTAACAAATTATCTAACAGCTAGGGCAGAAGTAAAAGTATGAAATAAATAAAAACTTAACAATGTGCTAAACTTTATGTGGCACAGGACCAATGGCAAATTCCTCTGTAACAATGTAATTGTTAAAAGTGCTGGCATCAGACTTTAGGATACAGCCGAATATACAAAAGCAAGCTAAAAACTGTAATTGCTTATCATCCACTGACACTTTTCAAATACTGAAGTGTACTATACATCCATCGGCAAAGAACAATCATATTGATCGCTGCACATCCTTAAAGGGGCAAGTATTCTAAAACTAAGAAGGTGTAGTTAGGAAGGAAAATAGGAGGAATCCAATACATCATGCCTTTCTAGCATCATTGCTTGTGAACTATCAACTTGATTACCAGAAATTGTGATCAGACCACCATATACCACAGCAGCCATCTTTTTTGCCTTACATCCTCTCCATAATCTTTATACCCATGAACAGTGACGATCTATATTTGAATTCTGATTTTACTGTAAATGAACAATGTTAACCATCTTTTGGTGTTTACTTTCCATCTGCTGCTTAAGTAAAAATCATTCAAGCAAACCAACATTAGCTCAAAATTGACATCTGCCACAGGACTTGCTTACTTACTTAAGGCATAGCAATTTCCCAGTCTTTAAAGCTATGTTCAAATGTGAGTTATCTGATTCATAAGGTGATGATATAAATTAATGGCACTGTTCAAAAAGAACAGTAATTCATGCTACAAAAATAACACTCTGGCTGAATAATAAAAGAGGGACTGTACAAAGACATTCATATAGAGTGGATCTGGTCTCCGTGGTGTGATTAGTCTTTTGGATTCTGGGCTAAGCAAGAAATTTCATACTGTATTGAAATGAAGCAAAATTCACTCTAAGCCCTCCAGTGGTGAAGTGGCAATGGAGCCTCCTGGCACTGAAGACCATGTGAAACAAGTGCTTAGAAGATTTAAAATTCACAGATACAGTAGGCAAGGGGGCTCTTGGGTATTTTGTGGTAAGGAGAGTAAAAGAAAGGGAGTGCTCTAGAATAAGAAGTGGATGGGCCGTATGGTTTATGTTGCATTTTTTGGTCAGCTGCCAGAGCAAAATTAAATCTATTTTATGAGCCTTCCAGCAAAACTTTATCTTTGCCAAACTGCTGACTTGCTTTTTTTAGAACCCCATATTTTAAACAGTTTCTATATGGAAACATTTGCACTTTTACAAGATCAGTGTCAGCTCTCTGGACAAAAATGTACTGAACTGAAGAGTACATAGGACAACAAATGCTATGGTGAATTGTACAGAAAAGCAAACTGGACAGGGAAACATGCAGGGTAAGACATTTCAAGTATAATTCACAAAAGAAAATTACGCTGAAGTGGACTGTTTGCAGGTCAGCAACCTGTATTGTACAATTAAAAAAATACTCCAAAAACCAAACAAGAAGTAACTTCCTAACAGACCAAGCAAAAAAAAACAAAAAAAAAAAACAGAAATTTATGAGCATAGTAGGCAGGACCTGTTACCATAGAATGGACAGAAATTCAGACTGGACTGGAGAGAAAATTGGACAGCAAACATCACAGTAGAATGGACCACCAAGGCCTTTAGGCTCATTTTGTTATCGAATGCTTACGCTCTCCCAGTATCTCATCCAGGTATTTCTGATATTTTATAATAGTTGTCAAAAGTTTCTGCATAGATGACTCAGAACTTTCCATTTTTGTGAAATAGTGATTTCTGGCTTCCCCTTTATTTTTACCAGTGTCATTGAGTATTTGAATCGGTTTTGAAAAGAATGCCCGCTACTGGATCAATACCTTTGGAATCTGGAACAGCTAGATTAGCACCCCATTCATCCTTACCTGCTTAAGGCTAAAGAGGTTTAATTATTTCATTTAAGTAAGAGCTGCTTTAGTTGTTTTTCTCAGCACAGCTTCTAAACTTTGCTGCACAGCAAACCGTCATAGTATAAAGTAAGAAAAGCCAACAAGAATGAACATATATTGGAAATTCCATTTTTTTCCTTATGCTGAGTCCAGGCACAGTATTTACATACAATATTTGTACACTTCAATAAAATAACACAAAATTATGAAACCATACAACATTTACATGCATAAGCACACATATTAAGTTGAACAAACTACAAAACTGAAACAAATCTCAGTGTTCAACATAATTAATTGCATTGTAAAGTCCTGTTAGCACAATGATTGAAATATTGCCAGATGACACCGAAGGAGAAGAAAAGAAAAATCTTCTTAACAGCATTCCTCAAGAACATCAAACACTTGTGGGCTATTATTGGTTAATAAAGTCACAGTCCTGATAACTTAGTCCAGCTAACGGCCATCTCCTTCTCAGGCAACCTACTCTTTCACCTTCATAACTGTATACACTGAAGTACACACTGAAGTAACCTGAGAACGTCTGCTTCTGCCACTTTAGCCGTTGAATCCCAGTGCCTTTGATATAAAGGATGTCTGATTATATGGACTGAAAATCAGAAAGAGAAAGAGAATAAATGAGTTTTAGTAACAGTGATTTCCTAGTTTTTATATTTGAGCGCTAATGGATCACAAACAGAACTGCAGCATGAAAAACGAGTAGGTTAAATCAGTGAGAACATTTGTAGACTTAAGCAGATAATATTCAGTGTGGGTTGCAATGGTGAAATGGGTCAATCTTTAGAAATGGGAACCTTTAGAAGATCAGCATCTTGAGATTATAGTGTATAGTCCAATATGCATTGATCATTTCCGGTGAAAGAGTGCAAGTCATTTAAAACTGTGTATGTTAGGTTACTAATAAGATAAAAAAAAACATATAAAAAGCTGGGTTATCTGAAGTATGCCATGTTTATTATGACTGTTAAAATGAATAAAATATGGTACTGCAAAGAACAGCTGTAAATCACTGTTACATTAGGCCGACATTTGAAGCCTTGTAATTCAGATTAAGCATGTCCAATAATGAGCGGTGACTTCCAGTGAAGGCTGGATTTAAATAGCAGCTCTCTCAGAAGAACTGTGTGTCGTGGAGACAGGGTGGAAGTGACATCAAGCCTCCTCTGAGATGCCCTCCTCCACTCTAAAAGTGGAAATGGAAACTTTAACATCCTAGACAGGCCCCCATAAAACACTCCCAGTGCCCACATGTGTAACAATTGGAAGGAGGATTTTGAAACTAGCCCTAAACTTAACTGCAAGCCAGTGTAGAATGATGTAAGAGCAGGAGTAATATGGCCATACTTTAAAATACTAGTAATGATCCTGATAGCACTTTACATTACAAGCATACAAAGAGAATGATTTGAATAGTTTGTAAATATGATAGATAGATAGATAGATAGATAGATAGATAGATAGATAGATAGAT
>JANRMT010062798.1:6927550-6968444 GCA_026402145.1 Polypterus bichir lapradei
GATAGATAGATAGATAGATAGATAGATAGATAGATAGATAGATAGATAGATAGATAGATAGATAGATAGATAGATAGATAGATAGATAGATAGATAGATACTTTATTAATCCCAAGGGAAATTCACATAATAACAGACAATAACTTTGTATAATGTTAACGTTTACTTCCCTGGGTGGAATAGTCGCATAGTGTGGGCTCTCCTCAGTCTGTCAGTGGACCAGGACAGTGACAGCAGTCTGTCGCTGAAGCTGCTTCTCTGTCTGGAGATGATCCTGTTCAGTGGATGCAGTGGATTCTCCATGATTGACAGGAGCCTGCTCAGCGCCCGTTGCTCTGCCACAGATGCCAAACTGTCCAGCTCCATGCCTACAATAGAGCCTGCCTTCCTCACCAGTTTGTCCAGGCGTGAGGCGTCCTTCTTCTTTATGCTACCTCCCCAGCACACCACCGTGTAGAAGAGGGCACTCGCCACAACCGTCTGATAGAACATCTGCAGCATCTTATTGCAGATGTTGAAGGACGCCAGCCTTCTAAGGAAGTATAGTCGGCTCTGTCCTCTCATGCACAGAGCATCAGTATTGTCAGTCCAGTCCAATTTATCATCCAGCTGCACTCCCAGGTATTTACAGGTCTGCACCCTCTGCACACAGTTGCCTCTGATAATCACGGGGTCCATGAGGGGCCTGGGCCTCCTAAAATCCACCACCAGCTCCTTGGTTTTGCTGGTGTTCCGGTATGTGGTTTGAGTCGCACCATTTAACAAAGTCTTTGATTAGGTTCCTATACTCCTCCTCCTGCCCACTCCTGTTGCAGCCCACGATAGCAGTGTCATCAGCGAACTTTTACACATGGCAGGATTTCGAGTTGTATTGGAAGTCTGATGTATATAGGCTGAACAGGACCGGAGAAAGTAAAGTCCCCTGCAGCGCTACTGTGCTGCTGACCACAATGTCAGACCTGCAGTTCCCAAGACTCACATACTGAGGTCTGTCTGTAAGATAGTCCCCGATCCATGCCACCAGGTATGAATCTACTCTCATCTCTATCAGCTTGTCCCTAAGGAGCAGAGGTTGAATGGTGTTGAAGGTGCCAGAGAAGTCCAGAAACATAATTCTTACAGCACCACTGCCTCTGCCCAAGTGGGAGAGGGATCGGTGTAGCATGTAGATGATGGCATCCTCCGCTCCCACCTTCTCCTGGTATGCAAAGTACAGATGGTCGAGGGCGTGTCGGACCTGTGGCCTCAGGTGGTGAAGCAGCAGCCGCTCCATGGTCTTCATCACATGTGACATCAGGGCATCAAGTCGGAAGTCATTCAGCTCACTAGGACGTGATACCTTTGGGACTGGGGTGATGCAAGATGTTTTCCAAAGCCTTGGGACTCTCCCCTGTTCCAGGCTCAGGTTGAAGATGCGCTGTAGAGGCATTATAGAAGTCAATTCGAAATTAAAACAAATCCATTAATTAACTTCTTTGTATCCTTCCTACTAAGAAATGCCTTGATTGCCTTATATTTGTAACTCTAAAATGCAAGTTTTGGATTGCTTAGTGATGAAAGGGGTAAGTGTCAGACTGGGGTCAATAATAAAGCTTAGACTATGTGCTGATTCGGAAATACTAATGTTGAAGATGAGGAATAGCAAAGTTGACTGCACATAACAGTACAATCAACTACAGTAGATAAAAAACTGCTGAAAGGATTGAAAAACCATAGAAAAGTCTGCATACATAATTCTTATTAGACTGGACAGTAAACAACACACTTGACTGAAAACTTTAACTGAACTGAAAAAAAAGTACTGGACAACAAAACACTCAGTAGGTCGGAACAAAAAGCACACTACTTTGGGAGCACAAATCTTAAAGTAGAATGAGCAGAATGATCTGTACACCATAAAATGTAGCCAACTAAACAGAAGTCATAAACCTTATACTGAGTGGAAAAGCAAAACTAATATTGGACTGGGGAACACTGGATTAGATATTCAATCTAAAAGAAAAATTGGACCAAAGAGCATTATTACCAGCAAATAAAACTGCATAATCGATGCTTGAAAGAATAAACCCCGCACTGAAGGAGAATGGTTTATTGAACAAAATACCAGTCTGTAAAGTTCATTGTTGAGATTAGCTAAAATGTATATGGACAGTACAGGAGCAAACAGGGTGTCTTATTCTAAAATAAACTAAATCCACCATATTGACATGGCTGAGCATTGCTTAGGTCAGCCTACAAAATTATTTAGGTTAGACTTACTCAAATGAAGCTAAATTAAAAAGTGCCAGGCACTTATTGTCTTACACAAATACAAGTATTATATTTGCTTATGGGAATTACTGCTCAATGTCAGATACAGTATTTGATCAAAGAGGAAAATATTTCTTCAATTTTCTGTGTTCAAAAGTAAAAAGTCAGGCTTTCCTCATAGCTCGTGACCCCATGCAGGCCAGCACTGCAATGATCCATCTGCTCAGCTGCCTGGCAGGAGCACTCTCCGCGGGTGACATACCTCCAGCTGCAGAAAAGGAGGTTGTAAAGCAGCTGAGATACACAGCTATGCCTCTCGTAGTCCAGATCTGACTAGTCTGGCATGGATCCTAAGTAATTTTATATCCAGAAAAATAAAAAATAACTGATGTACCAGTTGGAGCGATGCTCAGAAACCAAATACAGCACCCAGAGCGTGTAAGGCTGCCTTCATAAACAGGCAGCTCCTGCGCCTTTCTGGAATGTCTGTACTCTTTTTTTAATCATTATTATAAATGCAACTCTACTTTATTTTCAGTAAAATAAGTTACTGTTTGTAATTTAGCCTTGTATGAATCCATTCAAATAAGTAAGAGCTATGAACATTATATGCTTTGAAAAATGTTTGATAGTGTACAAACAATTATAGGAAAGCAAAAACGGACCAAAGCAATAGTCATGTGTAGACAAGCTGTGCTAACAAGGCATACAGGTAAACTGAACAATCAGTTAACATTCATGGTAAATAGCACCTTTCAAAATTGCATATGATCACAAGATGATTTACAATGACTATAACACAACATTTGAAAAAATCAATTGCTTTTATCAATAGATTGTAAAAGAGTGTCCAAATTAGTTAAGATGTGCTCTATATCAAGCCTCATAACATTTGGAATTGCCTATGGAGATTTAGTTCTTTGAGGTTTACTCTTGGCTCAAGGTACACAGATACTAGAGACCATAAGAAGCAGCCCTAGTCTGGACTCCCAGTGGTTAACAAAGGGTCAGTTTTCACCACAAAAGTGGTTTTGGGACATGGCCGGAAGTTAACCAGTATGGGAATTTATAGTCACCTCAGGCCAACTCTAAAATAAGTAAACAAGCATTAAATGAATTATGAAGGCTTAATGGTAAGAAGAAGAAAACACAGAGATATAGTATCTAGGAAGGGAGAAAAGCTAGCAAATCCCCATAAATAATCCTAGAATTACAGCAGGATTTATTTTTGCCTTCTGCGTGCATGTTTGATATTTTTGGGTTCTTCTTCACCTGATCCTCATCAATTTAAAATAATGGGCTTGAGAGCAGCCCAGTAAAGTGGACATATGTTGTATTGGGCCTACCAACCCTAACTGATGACTGGAGAGACCCTATAAATATTAATGTGATCAAACAGTGGCTGCCAAGAAGTAGTAAGCCCTATTCAAATAAATGGAGTAGTGTCCTGGATGTGTTTACTCCTAAATCACCTGAGTATGACAAAAAGAGAGAAGCTTACATCATTATTAACAGAATACCTTTGGTCTGACAGGTGGTAGCAGCTTGATGCCTATTACAGTGGACACAGTTTTGACTCATTGCAGACCCTCAATCCACTCTTGTTATGTTATGTCCCTGTGCCCCAAGCTCTATGATACCAGGGATACATTAAGAGCCTGTGGTGGTAGCCTTGTCTTTCCATACATCTCTCTTTGCTTGCCTGAGGCATATTTACATGGCATGTGTCTAAACAGTTACTGCAGCTCACTTTTCTCTCAATGTCTTTCTCTTCTTCTCTCTTTCTAAAATGTGCTACTTTCACCTTTTTGTGCTGGAATCCATTATTATCCACTGATAATTTTCTTGATCTGAATCAAAATAAAACGGAGGTGCTTATAGTGGGTCCATCAGTTAAAGCCCAAATTGGTCTTGGACTTCTTGGCTCTTTCTCTGTCTTTTGCAAACCTCAAGTCCGCAATCCTGGTGTTATCTTTGACAGTAACCTCTCTTTTGAGAGACAGATTAATTCTGTAGTCAAGAGTTGCTTTTTCCAGCTTCGTCTATTAGGTAAGATCCAGCCTTTTTTATCTCCTAGGGATCTTGAGAAAGCTACTCATGCTTTTATTTTTTCTGCCTCGATTACTGCAACTCGCTGTATTCTGGGATTAGCAAATCCCTGATACGCAGGTTACAGTTGGTCCAGAATGCTGCCGCTCGCTTTCTGGTTAGGGTAAGAAAGTATGACTCTGTTTCTCCTATTTTAGCTTCTTCACACTGGCTGCCTATCAGTTTACAAATTGATTTTAAAATCTTGTTGCTAGTTTTTAAATCTTTATATGGGCTTACTCCTGCCTATTTATCTGAATTGTGTGTTTTACACCAGCCGTCTAGAGTGCTTAGATCTTCTGGTCAGTTGTCTTTTGTTGTCCCTCGTACCAAGTGTAAAACTAAGGGGGACAGAGCCGTTTGCAGCTGCTGCTCCTCGCCTGTGGAACTCTTTACCTCATCATATAAAAGAGTCGTCTACAATTGAACTGTTTGAAACGAGATTAAAGACTCATTTCTATTCACTTGCATTCCGTGACCTTCAGTAATACTGATGGTTCCCTTATTGTGATTATAAAACATTACTCCTATTTATTATGTTTTTTATTTATGTTTATATTTTATTTCTATTTATGTTATTTGTTTGTTTCCTTTATTCTATTATTGTAAAGCACTTTGGCCACAGCATTCCTATGTTGTTTTAAATGTGCTATATAAATAAATTAACATTGACATTATGGCTTCATGTAACACCTCTTTGGCTACCTATTGTCTGACAATCTATCTATACACACACACACACACACACACATATATAAATATTCATCCATCCATTTCCTGCACCCACTTTGTCCAAGTCTGGGTCTCAAGGCTTTAGCCCATTCTTTCAGTTTCAGACACTTTCCTTCAATGTGTGAGAAAGGCTCTACATAGAGATAGAGGTTCCTATCCCTTTAACATTTAGCACACTGTCTTAACCACTGAAGACTTTCTTTTGGACTTTTTTTCTTAGTGATTTGTAATCTTTCGAGAAACTTTCTCTTTTCTTCCTCTCCAGCCATGCAAATGTCCACAGCACCTGCAAGACCTCACTTTGAAGGATAGCTGATGTGTTAATTGCTGCTAGCTCAAGAATGTGAGCTGTAAACACATCAGAGCAGTGTTTATAATAAATCAGCTTTATGGGCCCTGATGGAGATGATATAAGGGAAATTTATGCAGAAAGACCAAGCAGTCCCCAGCACCAGCTGCATGCTGATGGTACACTTGAGCGGCCCAAGAGAGAATGCAATATGCACTCCCTGTTTCTTAGAACATTTTGACCAGGGACTGGGGTGGGATAAACAGCAGTCCAGTTTATTTGTTCTACTAACCCTCAACCAATGTGCAAAGCTGAATGCAAGATAGTTTTGAGATCAGATGGGAATGTTGTGGGGGAAGGCAGTGCTTTCTAAACATGTCTTATACAAACAAAACAGGGAAACATCAGAGGATTGGATTTCCTTCTTAATGAATGAGAGTGTAATAATGAAGGTCTGTAAAATACAGCTTCATACTGCGTGCTTGAGCTCCTTCCCCAGAGATCCAGAAAGAGATTCTAGGGAGTCGTTTTATTTCCTATAAAACTTCTCACTGCATTACAACATTATGACTAGCATTAACAGCAAGCTGGCAGGCCAGAGAGCAGTAGAAAATGTATAGATGATCAGTCAAGAAGCAGCGTTTTAGTTTAAGTTCTTTTTGTTTCAAAAGCCACCAAGAGCGGAACAGACCAGTTTCAGGTGCATAATTTCTTCATTTAACCTTACTGTGTTAAGTGGTTTTAAAGTTGAGGAAAGCAATAACTACTTGGGGTTAATGTAACCACCTATTGTGCTTCTGGGAAAACAAAACAAATCCAAGCATTACAATTGTCAGGAAAGCATATTTAGGATTAAGACATGTAAGCAGATGGACATACCTGCTCAAGGAGGTAATAATAAAAAGCTTTCCTTTTCAGAAAATGAATTTAAAAAAAAATCATATTTTACTTTAGAGCAGGTTTTCCACTATTATATGGTGAACCTGTATTATGGTATGCTAGGTTAAACTGCTAATTTTACATTTTAATATTTTATTTAAATAACTTTCAAGAAACTCAAAAACACATTCCAAAATAAAGCTGTTAAATACATGCTGTATGCACATGTTAGCATATAACACAAATATAAAAATCAACTAAATGACACAAACATAATTAAACAAAATAAAATCTGACAGAATTAAAATAGGTAGGTATGTAGAAGACACATTTGAAGAGTAGAATTAAATTTGTTTTTTAAGATAGAAACTGAATCTAGAGAACAAATATGTAGGGGAGTCAATTCCAGAGCTGAGAAGCAGCGTAACTTGTAACTAAAATCCTGTCTTACCAAGGTCGAGAGGTGGACTAATGGGACAGCAAGAAGTCCAGAAGATGAGAAGGGATACAAACAAAATGGTGTGTAGTAGATTTTGTAAATTATTCAGCTCAGTTCAATTCAGATCATTTCTGTATAGCACTCTTCACTGAGTGCATACTCAAAGAGCTTTAACTAGGCCACAGGTAAAATACAATTGTGAATTTTCAAATCACTTATTGCATGATGCACATACTGTACATAAATATGCAGATTATCTTAAATACACAGTAACAAAGGCAATTTCAAACTGAATGAAGCAGCTTAGAAGCAAAGTGGTGGCACCAAAAGAAACAGAAACGGGACTGTGAGTAACAACTCTTAATTATTCTAATACTTGTATTTTTATCAATATGACTAACAAACAAATGCAGTATACACAGCTAATCAGAGCCTTTTATCAGAGTAGGCTATAAGCAATGAGATTTAAAGGCCACAATCAAAGGGTCATTTCTTATGCAAGCAGGCATATCATTGCACAGCTTTGAGGCCCTGTCGGTAAAAGCTCAACTTCCCACTGTTTTATTAATCCATGGAATGTTTCAGCAGATCAGCATCATGAGATTATAATGTGCTCTCCATTGCTGTATGTAATGATTACTTCAGATAGCAAGGTAGAGCCTTGGCCATTTAAAGTTTATAAACAAGAAGAAGGATTTTGAAATCAGCCCATAATTTAACTGGAAACTACTGTAAGGACTTAAGAACAGCAGTTATAGGGTTGTACTTTCTAGATCTAGTGATGATTCTTACAACAGCATTTTGAATTAACTGAAAGGTGCATATAAAATGGTCTCAGTAGCCTTTGAATAATGCATCGTAGAAGTCAGTTCTATTTGGAAAAACGCATGAATTAATTTCTCAGCATTCTTCATATTTAAAACACCATTTTCATTTTCCAATACTGTATTATTACGCTGCAAAACAACAGGTTGTAGATAGTGTTAAAATTTGTGTTTTAAAAAACAGACTGGGATCAAAGAAAACACATAAGTGCTTCCTTGATCATTTTAATACTACATGTGCTTCAGAACAGGTCATCCACCTGAAGCTAAGGATGTTCAGGTCCGGCCAGTACTTGGATGGCTTGGGTTGCAGCTGGAAAGAGGTGTTGGTGAGGTCAGCAAGGGGGTGCTTACCTTGTGGTCCGAATGAGGATCCCAATGCCCAAGTGCAGTGATGGGGATGAGATGTAAAGCCGAAGTCCTGACTCTCTGTGCATCCTTCGTAAAGAGTATGATGCATCCCTATGTCCAGGATAAATTGCCCACCACGAACTAGGCAGTCTGGCCCCCAGATCATCCCATGTCTGTAATTGTTTGTCTCTCTCACCACATAACTGCTGATGTGTGGCGAGCCAAGTGGTACAAAACTGGCGGCCATCACATCATCCAAGTGGGTGCTACACATTAGTGGTGGTGCAAGTGGCTCCCTGTTCACTGAAGCACTTTGAGTAGTGAGAAAAGTGCTATATAAATGTAAGAATTATTATTATAAAAGAATTATTATTAAACTAATGTTTAGACCTAGTGAGTTAAAAAAACTAAAAATTGTTGCAGTCTTCATCATCCCCCCACTCTTTTGTTTTTTTCTATTTATTAAAGGACAAGTAACTATCCTGCATCCACTCTTTAAATTCACTGATGCAATTAATTAAGGACACGATAGGAGAAACATTACTTGATCTAAAATAAAGGTATAGCTGAGTATCATCTGCATACATCCATCCATCCCTTATCCAACAAGCTATATCCTAACTACAGGGTCACGGGGGTTTGCTGGAGCCAATCCCAGCCAATACAGGGTGCAAAGCAGGAAACAAACCCCGGGCAGAGCGCCAGCCCACCGCAGGGCTTACACACACACACACACACACACACACTAGGGACAATTTAGAATTGCCAATGCACCTAACCTGCATGTCTTTGGACTGTGGGAGGAAACCCACACAGACACGGGGAGAACATGCAAACTCCACGCAGGGAGGACCCGCCTCTGCATACAGATAAAAGGAAATCTGATGTTTTCTAATGATATTTCTTGACCAAAACATGTAAAGTGAAAATAGTAAAGGTCTGAGTACTGAGCCTTTTGGGACACCATATTTAGCTTATGAATATATAATGGAGCATTGCCAATATATTTTGTGCATAACAAAATTGACTTAACAAATATGAAGTAAACCACAAAAGAATGGTGCCATAGAGCTTAACGTACTTTTCCAGCCCATGTAAGAGAAAAGTGATCAATGGTGTTGAAAGATGTACTTGAATTTAACAACAGATTACTGTGAAATGTCCTTCATTAGAAGATATTAAAATGGTATTTACAACATGGGTGTTAGTACAGTACCTTTTCTGTACTATAGCCACTGTGAAATCCAGTCTGCAACTTTTCAAGTTGATTGTGATGTGTGAGCTGAGACTGAAACTGTCAAATGACTACTGTTTTAAATAGCTTAGCTAGAAAAGGCAAACAGGTCTGTACGTATAAAGTGTTTCTGAGTCTAGCTCTGATTTATTTAATAACAGCCTGATAAATGAGACTTTTGGTGCATTGCAAACTGTGCCAACCAGTAACAGTCTATAGAAAATATTAACAGTTGGTGCTGAACAGCAATTGAGCTTTTCACTAATGTTACTGAGATTAGGACTACAGGACAAGCAGTTAATGTCATTTTAGAAATTATAGTTAACATCTCCTGTTCAGTTATCAAGCTATTTTTGAATTTTGCCAGGATGACTTCTGATGTCATCTGTTAATCTAGAAAAGTGGTCAGAGTGGGCCACAAAAAGAACTTTTTATTCGTTTTAATTATGTGCAGCTTAATTCTGAACTTTTTGCTGCTTGTATATAAGTTTAGTAGGATTGTGAGACAGAGGAGCATTATAATAGTCAGACATTAAGGTGATACATGAAGGAGTAAGTCTTGAAATGCTGTGGAGGTTACACAAGGTAGCACAGGATAAATAATTAACATGGCTTTCAAAACGAATAGTGTTGTCAAAAGTAACATCATTGTTTGAAACTCAGGTGTACTGTGCCATCAGAGTTATCAATGTTGCCAAAGATGATGTGTCATTCATCTTATCAGAAAGTTGGGAAGACAAACCTCAGAGCATTTGGCAGGAATTAAAACATGATTGTCATCAATGTAACAGTGTAATTAAATACCATGGTGATGAATAAGTGAACCATGAGGGACTTATTAAATGATAATGAGGAAGAGACATAGTACTGATTCCTGAGATGCACCATAGTTAAAAAGTGAATAGTGAGAACTATGCTATTTCAGTTGAATAAACTCAAATACAATAGTCAAGTATAATTGAATCAGTACCAGTAATATCTAATGAAGAGAGACTTTCCAACAGGAGTGTCTGAGGCATGGTATGCAGTGTTAAACTAGTATCCAGAAGGACAGGAATGCTTAGAATAAAACGATCAATAGGACAAAGAAGATCATTTGTGACTCTTACAATTGCCCTGAAGTTGGAAAGAAACAACATATACAGAATGTATTGGAGTTACAGGAATTACTACGAGCATGTTTGATAATGAAATGACAGTGGCAATTTTATGACAATCTGGGTCTGCATGAGAGCGGAAGGAAGATTCCATAATATCATTGAAAACAGGACTATGGAAAGGCAAACAAGCTTTGACTAAAACAGTGAGAATACAGTCATGTTTTCAAGAGGATAGGCTGGATTCATGGATCAACTCAAACAGTAAAAGATCACTGAGTGGGAAAATATCTGATAAATATGGGAGCAAGTACTAATGCAAAATGGGAGTGAATCAATAGTAGCAGTAGTAGTAGTAGTAGCAGTACTGTCACGTGTAAAGGGAAATTCTTACTTACATATCTGGCCAACATCCAACATGTTGCTACTCTCCATGTCCACAGCAAACAAAAATGTAGTAAAATACATGATATATTTAATGAAAAACACAAACCTGTGTGTACCATTGTACCATTCTCTTAATGACTTTTTTATCAGTTGTTCAATTTTGATCCTGAAATTATGTGGTTAAAGGGCTTAGAAGAATCTCAGTATAGTTAACACTATTTTGTTATATACAGTCATATGAAAAAGTTTGGGAACCCTTCTCAGCCTGCATAATAATTTACTTTCAACAAAAAAGATAACAGTGGTATGTCTTTCATTTCCTAGGAACATCTGAGTACTGGGGTGTTTTCCAAACAAAGATTTTTAGTGAAGCAGTATTTAGTTGTATGAAATTAAATCAAATGTGAAAAACTGGCTGTGCAAAAATTTAGGTACCCTTGTAATTTTGCGGGGCAGCACAGTGGTGCAGTGGTAGCGCTGCCTACTCACAGTTAAGAGACCTGGGTTCGCTTCCTGGGTCCTCCTTATATGGAGTTTGCATGTTCTCCCCATGTCTGTGTGGGTTTCCTCCAGGTGCTCTGGTTTCCTCCCACAGTCCAAAGACATGCAGGTTAGGTGCATTGGCGATCCTAAATTGTTCCTAGTGTGTGCTTGGTGTGTGTGTGTGCCCTGCGGTGAGCTGGTGCCCTGCCCAGGGTTTGTTTCCTGCCTTGCGCCCTGTGTTGGCTGGGATTAGCTCCAGCAGACCCCCGTGACCCTGTAGTTAGGATATAATGGGTTGGATAATGGATGGATGGATAGCTCGTTAAGCCTTGAACGTCATAGACAGGTGTGTCCAATCATAAGAAAAGGTATTTAAGGTGGTCAATTGCAAGTTGTGCTTCCCTTTGACTCTCCTCTGAAGAGTGACAGCATGGGATCCTCAAAGCAACTCTCAAAAGACCTGAAAACAAAGATTGTTCAGGGGAAGGCTACAAAAAGCTATCTCAGAGGTTTAAACTGTCAGTTTCAACTGTAAGGAATGTAATCAGGAAATCAAAGGCCACAGGCACAGTTGCTGTTAAACCCAGGTCTGGCAGGCCAAGAAAAATACAGGAGCGGCATATGCGCAGGATTGGGAGAATGGTTACAGACAACCCACAGATCACCTCCAAAGACTTGCAAGAACATGTTGCTGCAGATGTACATCATACATCATTATCATTATCATATAATATTATCTGATATATTATATATCATATCATTATCATCATACATCATTATCATCATACATCTGTACATCATTCTACAATTCAGCGCAATTCAGACACTCATCAACGGCTATAGGAGGCGTCTAGAGGGTATCATATTTGCAAAAGGAGGCTCAACTAAGTATTGATGTAATATCTCTGTTGGGGTTCCCAAATTTATACACGTCTAATTTTGTTATGATGCATACTGCATATTTTCTGTTAATCCAATAAACTTAATGTCACTGCTGAACTACTACTGTTTCCATAAGGCATGTCATATATTAAAAGGAAGTTGCTACTTTGAAAGCTCAGCCAATGATAAACAAAATCAAAAGAATTAAGAGGGTTTCCAAACTTTAAAACTGTAAAATATATAAATAGGTGGTGTGATGCAACACTAATGGTGTTAGTGAATAGCATTATTTTTTGGACAGGAAATTGAAAAAAAGAACAACAAACCTAAAGAAATAGTAAAAAGAAAATGATATTAGAAACTAATCATGGTGGAATAACAAATGCATGTGGCAGCTGGTAGAGCTTCTTCATATTTAATAAAGTGGTAAGCATAAGCTTCATCATGTAAATTCAGGTTATTTCTTTCGGACATTTATTCTAAGCAATGACCAGACACTTTTATGTAATAATAATAATAATAATAATAATAATAATAATAATAATAAATATAATAATTCATTTTATATTTATATAGTGTCTTTCCCATGCTCAATGAGTAATGGAGATTGCCTGCACATTAGTGCATACTATGATTAAATGAGTCCTGGTTTTAAGAGGAGGAAAAGTTTATACGCAATATGATAAATATTTATTAAATTGAGAAGAATTGGGATTAACTTAACCAAAATGTTAAAACTAATACCTCACTCTGTGATTAGAGGCAAGTAAAACAAGTGCAATAAAACTGAATGCAGCAGAAAAAGATGAACACACAAGATCAAGCATGTGTCCTTCACTGTGGGTAGTAAAATGTAATATGTTAAGCATTATGGCATTACAAGACTGTTAAAGAAGTCAGCAGCAAAGGGATAATCTGGAACATTAAAGTTATCAAAATTAAAAAGTTTCAGAATACTTAGGGGAAACAGCTTAAAGAATAAAAGAACAATTTGAGGACTTAAGCAGACTGTGTTGGCTTTATTTGTCATATAATCACTCTTGAATCCCCTCCCCTCCGCTATTTGTATTTATTATTAATTTAACAAATTACATTAACTTTTTTTCTACTTTGATCTCCTGGAGGATATTCTGAGTTCAGGGAGGTCTCAGGCATAACCCTTACTGGCCACATTTTATTAGAAGCTCCCTTTACATTTAGGGTTAATGTTAATTTTGTATCTGAGTTGTATAACTCAGGTACATTTATACCTGGAGTTAAAATACATATTTGATAAAATGTGGAAGCCTGTTTTGAATACACAGATTGATTAAGAATATCATATAGGTGTAAAATAAGCATAATATAGCAAGTTATAAGAGTGATGTAATTCATTATTGTATTTCTCTCAACAAAATTATTTAGCAATAATATGAAGGTCTGTGCTTGTTACGAAATGTGAGCTCTGGGGTTAATGGAGGAGGTTCAAAGGCATCGAGAACTTTATATGTCAGAAAAAGGATCTAAAGGTGACTCTAAATTTACCTGGAGATTATTTCTACTAAAAACAAATTCATTAACAAATTTCTTCAGTACTGAAAGACTGCATTAATTGCCATTAATTACTTAGCTAGAGAAGGAAGTCTTGCACAATATTGTAATGCGAGTACAAGAAAACTGATCAGTGTAAGCAATAACATCTCAGTTCCTTTATAGATACAGACAAAATAATGTTCAAGCCTTTCGAGTTCAGACTTTTCAGATTTTTGCTACTGTTTGCATTATTTGCTCCTATTATAGGAATTTCTTTTTCAATTTTCTCAAGGTTGAAAACAAGTTGTGCACACTCATCTGTTGTTTTAACAGAACCTATTATTAATAAAAATCATAGGAGAAATATTATTTAGTTTGGTTTATAGAAATATCTGATAGTTTTCCACAAATGAGTAAAAACTGATTCATGTCTCCTAATGTATAGACACTAATATAAAATATTATCAGCCATAGTACACAGTTCGGATTCAATGGGTTGGAAAATGGATGGATGGATAGTACACATTGTCTGTAAGCAAGGGCAGTTTAGGCTCAGTTGCTTTCTCTGCTATATTTGGAAACACATACCATGAAGCAGCAGGAGAATGTTGACCTGGACATTCTACAGGTGTGATGTCAATTTTAACCTCACTGGAATCAGCAGATTGTGGACAGTAATAGCCACCTCAAGAGTTGTCATCTTTTGCCAGGGACATTCACAAGATGTGGTCAGTTGAGCACTAGATATTATGTGATTGAACCTGCTAACTTCGATACTAAACTAATTAATAAAAGTGTTTCTTGTATGAATGCAGAAGGGGTAGAGACACTGCTAAGAAAAATATAATTATGGGCAAGAAGAGAATAACAGCATGCCATTTCAAAGATATAGTACAATTGTATCCATATTTGTAAAATCTTAACACTGGGAGGTGCAGTGACTTGATTAGAGTCATACACAGTAGTTGAAGTTTAATTACCTTATGTAGCCAGTAAAGGTACTGTCACATATAGAAACATTAAATATAGATATTGTATGGAGATATTTTATAGTTATTATTTATAGCAACCAATATAATGCATAGTATGATATTCAGAAAATTCAGAACTCCAAGTTGTGACATTTCACCTTCTCAGTTCTGTGTGTTCACATTGGTTTCTGGTTGGACTTTTTGAGAATTGTGAAGTTGCTGTTGATTTGTTATGTGGCCAGCAAAAAAACAATTAAAAATAAATGGCATTTTTCATGGAAATAAAGAACAAAATAAACATTTTAAATATGTATCAATTCACCCCAAATGAAATTTGACCAAAAAATACTATTCCTTGTTGACAAGATTATATTTTTTATTATGTACAATTGACTAAGGTGAAAGGATGGAATTCCATCACAAGTTGGAGAATTTGAGTAGCTTTGCTTTCTTTAAAATTGTCCAACTTGTTGTTCCAAGTTCGTAGTACATTCACTGGAATTTCTAGCTTGGAAACTCATCATTTATATCCAATAGAAACATGAACTCAACATAATTCAATTGCAGCAGAAATATTAGGAAAAACGTTAGGGGTGGGGGAAACATAATCTACAAGTTAATTACAAGGAATTAATGTATGATCTTTAAGGGCAAAGCACTGGTGAAGGATCATAAAACTTATGCTTCTGTTTTACTGGTGAGGTGAGCACAGTAAGATGCAGCATTCAATATGGCTACAGGAACAGCTATTTATTGCACACGGTTATCAAACATTACCCTAGTTAATAGGTCTTAATGGTTATGAACTGGATGACTTAAAATTTTTCTTTGGTTCAGTTTAATGGATTTCCTTACTTTTTTCCTTCCCATCTGTGGTTTGGGTGTATGGATAATTAATTTATTTTGCTGATTTATGAAAATAAGGCTGTTTAAAAAGTATTAAAAATATTTTCCATCATGGGTGCCACCATTTTTGAGTATTGTTTTGTATACCATTTCTAATGCCATCGCAAGTCTTCTTGCTAGTCTGGAACCATCAGAAGCTGCAATGCATGACATGGTCATTGTGCCGATATAAAGGTCAGCATTGCACACTTCCTGGTTATTCAATATTCTGGATAACAAACAAAAAACATTTGTTGTGTTTGTATGAGTGAGTTGTGATTCAGGGCTGTTTTTAACTTCAGTTTGTGGTTGAATTATTTTCATTTTTACCTCAGCCTGTTTTTTGACAATTGCAATAGTCTTTTCTATCTCCTAATTCTTTTAACATTTTTCTTTATTCACCAGACAATGCTAAAGTTCAGATCCCTGTTGTGCCAGACATTGTCAGACCAAGTGTGGGCTTTGTACGTCACCTACCAAACATCCCATCTTTTTGCCTACAGAAATGTCTGGGAGCCATGGGAGTAAAGCAAGTGTTGGAGCCTGGAGTTTGTAATATTGGTACATACAGCCTTCATATTTGATGTTTTTTTTTTTTTTTGGTATTCATATGTTTGACCTGAAGAATTTAGATAGATAGTTTAGAGAGATTAGTGAAGTTGTTGTGACAGTCCAAGTCAGGCAAAGACAATGAGGAATTTACATAAACAACATGCAATGCAGTTCAGTGTCCATGTTGCACAGGCAATCCAACGCAGTTCTTTTTTTTGATTCATATTGACCTGTGTCCTTTCCTAAAGCAAGCACAAGAAATGATTTCTACTATTTGATTTTTTAGATAAAAATGGACCTATATGAGACCACCTATTAAAAATGTATCTTTTTTAATTTGTAAGGGATAACATTGAACATTCAGAACAAATACTAGATAACTATACTGTAAATGTCAAAGATGTGAAAAATGATCCTTTAAAAGTAATCAAAAAGATTTGAAATTGTTTTTAACAAAAACAACTTGGATTTTAAAGAGAAAGGGAAAATGCCTAATGAAATATTTTAAACATAATGTAAACTCAATTATAACACTTTATTCTGGAAGAACCTAAATAAAAACAATGTTCCCTGGGTTTGTCACTTCACTCACCTAAGAAATACTTCTCAGGAGTGAATGTTTATTGAGTGTAACAGATTTTTCAGTCATTTTTTACTTACTTAACTTACTTACTTTTACTTACTTGAGTTGAGTAAAAAATCTTGAAATGAGAATAAAATATTTACTCTCTTACCGCTTGGAGTATTCCCGTTAAACTGAGGCCCACTATGCTCAATGAGTATTTATAAGAGACTCAATAAATGATCCATTCGTTTTAACTGACATTCTTATAGATTAAAAAAGACTTTTTTTTAAAAAAAAAACTGACTCATTTAAATATCAGGAACAAATCACGTGAAAACTAAAGTTGTATGCAATGGGTCATCGTAACTCGACCTTCAGCTAACTAAATTACCTAAATACAAACATTTGTGTCATGAAAAGATCATTTTTTTAATAGTTTGTTCCTGTGAAAGAAAGTTTACTTGATCTAAAATAAAAACCATGACTTTCTTAATATTAAAAACCACAATTTTCTTGATATTTTAGTTTATAATTTAAAAACAGAATAAGAATCTGAAAATCTAACAGCATCAAATTAAAGTTCGATAAATTCTGAAAAGAATGATACCAAACATATATATATATGTAGGTTTTAAAATAAGCCCGATTTAAAGTGTGACAAAAAAGTGACATAAAAAGTCACATAAAATCGTTGCACTTTTAGGCTTAGAATTTTATATACAGAGAGTAGATAAGTATACTAATGCAAAAGTGTGGAACATTTTATTAAAGTTGAGGAGCTGTCCAGTGGTGGTGCTGAAGAGTTTTATGATTTATTGAGGACTTTGCTTTTTGATCTTGAGCTTAATACCTAAGCAAGGCCCATATTTGGACACCTATCTGGTACTTAGAAACATTCAAGGCCAATTACTTACTTTATTTTTTCACAGTACTGTTTATGTATTCTCTAATGCAAAATTACTTTTGGAAAACTGGAAAAGAAATGCTGCTGCATTTTAACTTTGCTCTTATTCCAATATAAGTTTCCATAATAAATATCTATCTTTATAGCAAACTTTGAATATAAGGTGAGTTTCATATAAACAAGCTACAGAAACCATGTTATACTCTTTGGTGGCAATGAGCAGTGCTGCAAAACATAATTGACAACATATGCACAACTGCAAAATCTGACACTCTTCATAGATGTTTGTTAACAAATTTAAATTTAGGCATATGTTCATTTTCTACAAGACAATCCTTAGGGTAAAAAGTCATGCACTGCCATTCATCTCTGCATCAACAGGTATGAATAAACATTGCGTTTGGACTCACCAACCCTTACAATGTCTTCAGAATCTGTCTTATGGGCCCACTATGGGTGCTATAGATGAAATTATAGTAAGATTTATTAATTTACTTAAAAGTGAATGTTTTTTTAAATAAATACATTCTGATTTTTCTAATTTGTGTTTAATGATGTACTGGTCAGAAATTAATTGTTGTTCAAATAAAAATGAACCCAGATTTATAAATTACTCACAATCGGAATCTGTACCATGTCACATGCCTGTGGGATGGTGCGTTTTGTAATAGCATCCTGAGTTGACTGTTTCCGGGTGTCCTGATTCACCTTAAGGCACTTTTCATTAGCCAATGAGCAGCACAGAAAAGTAATACGTTGAAGCGGTAAAGTGAACACCACTGTCCAGTCAAGTTAAAAAGTTAATTTGAGGATGTTCTGTCTGCATGAGGACAAGTCTATTATTTTGATGAACCTGGGGCAGAGTTTACTGATAGGACTTCAAGTCCCAGAAACATGCAGGAGTATGCAAGGGTAGATGGGAGGAAGCTTTCAATGTGTAGTTAGTCAGCATACAGTAAAGAGGAAACAATTAGAACAAGCTGCAATAATGTTTTTCACATAAAACTTCGAAGTCTGCATTTGTCACAAAAGTTGGATGCTCCAATTGATGGCCAGAAGTCAATGTGATATGGCTTTTGCTTGCAGAGTGTCTGTCTATGTATGCTGTGATTTGTTTATTTATCATATGCATACCCTAGGCAATCTGCAGTGGGCTGGCGCCCTGCCCGAGGTTTGTTTCCTGCCTTGCGCCCTGTGTTGGCTGGGATTGGCTCCAGCAGACCCCCGTGACCCTGTAGTTAGGATATAGCAGGTTGGATAATGGATGGATGGATATCCTAGGCAATATTATTCTCCATAGCTGAATTATTGCATGTTCCATAGTATCAGAGTAAGATTTCAGTGTTCAACCAATAATGATCCGGAACGGGCCCCCCGTTTACCAAAGGGTATTTCACTTACTGCTTGACATCCCATAATTTCAGATATAATAAAGAAAAACATCAACTACACTTTGCATTACTAATATGATTGACTGCATCCCCCCCCCCCCCCCCCGCCTCACTGATACAGACACCCCTTTTTATGTGCTCTGATGTCAGATTTTTCGCCCCAAATCTGTTTTATATTGATGGACCAGCTTAACAGTAGAACAGATGGCATGTTTTTATAGGTTGTGAACAAATAAACTACCCTAAATGCAGCAGAAAATCCATTAAATGGTGAGTCCAAATTGACCCAAAAGACTGTAAAAGCTGTATACATTACAGGATATTTACATTTTTTCTGTTAATTGGGAGAAATGTAGGAGAAACCACAAAGTTTCATCCTGAACAGAGGACATTAAGATGCTTTCACTGATTTCAAACACAAAACCAAGTCAAAATGGGCCAAAGGACATTATAAGGAGTTAATATCCAGCAGGATCTTTGAGCCATTTGAAGGTGTAGCCTTTTGTTTATACTACTTATTGTGAATTATCCACAAAAACACAGTTTACTGAATGAGTGCAACATTGTAGATTATAGCATAGTATAAAACAGCAGCCTGTGATGTAATGTTAGATGATTTCAATTAAAAAGAAAGAGAAGCTTAGGGAAGTTGGAATTCTGCCATAACAAAAAGGAGTCAGTATACAATATAGTAGGATATATTTAATGAGGGCTAAGGCAAATTGTCAATGAAACAACTACACTATCAGAAACACTGAAAGCACAGGAGTAAATACAGTAAAAGTACAGTATTAAACTTTAAGGCTTACTACTATACAATATCTGTTTAATACGCTGAGCTAAATAAATGAAAAACAGGTGTAAAACCCCATCTCAGCTGATTGCATTACCACAAAAAGTTTGGCTTCTTGAGAAAATAGACACTATTCTGATCGCACATACATAAGCCTTACAATGTTTTCTGAACAATGTGAATCGTTCTGCTTTGAATATGGCCTGAGATTCTAACCATCAGTTAATTTCTATAATGGAAGAATTGTAATTAAAATATGATTATCTGATTAAATGATTCAGAGTGTATCTCATGGTTAAGAATGTGTATTTTTCTGAGTAGCCTTTAAGGTATGGACTTTGTCTCTTCTGGTTCCTCCACACAAGTTAACTTTTATTATCCAAATAAATTTGTAAACTTCAATAATTATATATAGTAGTTGAGTTGTTTTATACTGTGAGGCTGCAGAGGCTAATAATGTGTCATCACATTATTAAGATCACATTAAGCTTTTCTCAGGCTGAAGTATGTCATTTCTCAAATGTTCTTTTATCACAGATATTGTGTACCACTGTGTTTCATAATCAGCTTTGCCTAGACAGAGCTAAAATGTATTTCTCTCAAGCTAAATAACACGTAAGATTGTTTATGCATTAGCAACAACACTCTAATTTGGCAATTTTTTTTTTTGCTGTGAACAAATGTGAGAAGGAACAGAATTTGAGAAAATGAGTAAAACGTCCCCAATTCTTATCTCATCACCTAAAGCCACTTTTCATTGTGACAGTTGTAATTGCAGAAGTGCAAGCAGGTCAGCTTAGTTAGTCTTCACTGTCCCCAGCTACAGATTGCAGCTCTTCTTGGGCAATTACCAGGTGTTTCCAAGTCAACCGAGAGATATTATCTCTCCACTGTGTCCTAGGTCTGCCTGTAGGGTTTCTGGGACATGCCTGAAGCCAGACCAGGGGGAGCCGCCCAGACATCATCCTTACAACATGCTTAAACAACCTCATCTGGCTCTTCCTGATCTGGAGGAGTGACAAATCTACTCTGAGGCTCTCCCAAATTGCTGAGCTTCTCGTCCACTCATGGAGCCTGTGGCTCTGTGAAGAAACCTCTTTTCGGTCATCTGTAATCACAGTCTCATTCATTTGGTCATTACCGACTGCTCATAACCATATGTGAGGACAGGGATGAAGATCAACCAGTAAACTGAGAGCATTGTCTTTAGACCCAGTTCCCACTTCACTGCCAAAAACTGGTACAGCACCCGAAGAACAGCTGCAACTGCTCCAATCCACTTATCAATCTTATTTTTTTCTTTTTTCCACTACTTATGAACAAGATACTTAAACTCCTCTACTAAGGGTAATCCCCAAATTGTCAAATTGCTTGGAGGCACTGATCCTCATCCCTGCTGCTTCACACTCAGCAGCAAATCACTCAAGTACATGCTGAAAGTCACAGTCAGATGAGACAAACAGGACAAATATCATTTACTTCTCCCTCTCATTCGGATTTTCCAGATATGTTTATTTTAAAACTAGGGGGTTTGCCCCCTGCTCGCTTCGCTCCCCAAATCCCCCCCCCTCCCGGCCTGCGCTATGTGCCAGCCACTTCGTGTCTCTGACACTCGTGTTGTGAAGAGGGGGGCTGAACGCACCCCAAGGAGACGCGGTTGCTCCTTCGAGACCTCCACTTAAACGGTGATACAATGGGAAACAAAAAGTTTTTTTTTACCTCCTCTTTACTCAATCAGCTGCTGGATTGCTGCTGCTGCTGCTGCCGTGCTGCATGATCTGCATCTCGTGCGGCGCTTCAAACATTTAAAAGCCTGTACAGCAGCTGTCCTACTTTTATTTCTGGCCCCGGGTGTGGTTAAATCTCTTGACATAAAGTCTCGTCTCGCAGATCGTGAGTTCTTGATATTTTTTAGTTTATAATTTAAAAACGGAATAAGAATCTGAAAATCTAACAACATCACATTAAAAAACTGATAAACTGAAGAGAATGATACCAAACATATATATGTAGGTTTTAAAATAAACCTGATTTAAAGCGTGACAAAAAACATGACATAAAAATTGTTGCACTTTTAGGCTTAGGATTTTATATATAGAGAGTAGATATTTTAGCAAACAAATACACATTTTGCCTGTTATGAGTATACAACTGGATGACTTAACATGTGGATTATGTGACATTAGTAATGTAAGATTTTTTTACGATTTTTATATTTTTGCTGTGATATAGGGTTGGTCTGTATAGATGCCCATTTTATCAGAAAGATTGCAATTCCCATTCTCTATAAAAAGCTAGGGTCAGAGTCAAAACAAAATACCATGCAAAATTCCTACTTAAACAAGTGCTGCTTACCATAATCCAAAAGTCTCAAGAGAGATAAATGCTAGTACTCCAAATAAAAAACAGTTTCTCAATAAAAATGATCAACTCTATCAAAACAAAAAATAAAACAGGGAGATGGGGGTTGGGAGCAATGGCAAAAAAGCACAGTGCTGTTTCAGTCAAGAGTCTTGTCTGTATAATTCTCTTAGCATCTGACGTGCCTCCAATGCAGACTCTGAACTAATGTTAAGAGATTGGGGTAAAATAAAAAAACACAAACCAAAATGAAAACGGGGCACCACTGATGTATCTTATGATTACAACCCAATCAAACCTCATCTGATGTGAATTCATCTTTATGCAAATTTCCAATGGAATATAAATATAAAGTGAAAGGGAAAAAGTGCAAAGTTTGAACACTAGATAATATGTCAGTCAGTCAGATAATATGCTTCTTTCTTATATTGTGCCAAACAATGGTCCTTGGAGGAGCCACACAACCCAGTATAGTGCCATTTTAGAACCATTATTTTTAAGAGTTTCAGAGCGAGATACGTGTTAATGCACACTCAATCAGTCTCATGCACAAAAGGCGGAGAGGACGAGAGACACACTCTGCGGTGTAGTTTTGCCGTCTCACTCATTCTGACTTTCCATGGTGAACTAACAAGGCAGTTGTCCGCTTACTATACTCTCATTTTCTCTTTTTCTCTTTCACATCATGGAGTTAGAAAGAACTAGACAAATGTTCTCACCTGCTTCACCAAAGGAGGCATACACAGATGATCTGCCTTACTCACTGCTTGTATCTTCTCATGTCTAGAACTGGCTGTCAGTTTTGTAAAACAATGCTCTGTTCTTATTATGGCTGCATTTAACTGAAATTAGGTGCTGTGTCTGCTTCATCTTTAGTGTCATACATGGAGCCCAGATTACCAGTACAGTAATATTACTGTACTTGGGCACATTGTGTTTAAAACTACTGATGCACATTTACATGTGAAGCAACTGATGTATGTACATAATGTATGAGTATAAGTTTAACGATGTTTGCAGTGATTTTAGGAGCAATGTTGAGGGACTGTCTGAGGACATTCCACTATATGCAAATCTATGTGATGCTTAGGAATGTAACTAATATAAGAAGAGTCTACCTACTGGGTTGAGCTCCATCCTCACCCATAAGTGCTCCTGGGCCAGGACTTTGGGACACCAGAAGTACTCCTGGGTTTTGTATAAAGTGAGCAGCCCCACTTTAGTCTGGGAGCCAGAGTCGGGAGGAGGAGGACAGTGCTTGCTGGGAAGAGTGTAGATGCTGAAGAGAGGCAGAGAGAAAGACAGAGAGTGACAGTATTGCTGTGGATCACTGTGGCTGTGGTTATGGTGTGTGAAACACTTGTTAGTAAAGAGTTTACCACAGATAAATCCTCTTGTTTGCTGAACCTGTGTCTAAGCCTGTCTGTGTCGGGTGTTTGGGGAGCTGGAGCAGACCCTGGTGGCCACAGGTTTCTATTGCTGAACTCAAAAAATTAATTTTTGCCAATTTTCTTAGCTAATGTCTCCATAAAGCACCACTGAGATCCACAATTCAAAATGATTGTACAGATGAGGTAAAAAACAGGACTAAATCAAATGTGAAACATTTATACAGGTGTTGTGCCAGATTACCTTCTGAACAGTACTGCCTCTAGTCTTGTGGGTTAAATATGAATATTCCACCATTTCCTGAACAGCTTCACTCCTATACTAACCAGTTGTCTAACAATGTTGGCTGTTATTGCATATTGCACCTATAGAAATAATATTTTTTGCCAAGTGTTCATCTACTTTATTTTTCCATCCATCTATTATCCAACCCGTTATATCCTAACTTCAGGGTCACGGGGGTCTGCTGGAGCCAATCCCAGCCAACACAGGGCACAAGGCAGGAAACAAACCCTGGGCAGGGCGCCAGCCCACCGCAGGTACTTTATTTTTGAATTTGATAATTAATGCTAAAATATTTAAAGAACTAAACTAACATTTTAAGTCAAACAAGTTTATTTGAAGTTACAATGAAGCATTATTATTTACATTTACATTTAGGTATTTGCTTGGCAGACACTTTTATCTAAAGTGACTTATAAAAGAGGTAAATATAATCGAGTAACACTGGGCTAAGACCTGTTTGTTCAGCCAGTGTTGTAGGTTAGGAAACAAAAGTTAATTGCCACAAGTGAAAAAATGTAATAACTAATAAATTTACAATCATAGATTAACAATCGATAAAGTAATTAAAGTTAATGTAAAATCAAATCAACCAACAATATGAAAGATCACAGAGCAAAGTTTTTTTTTTTTCTCAGTCAGTTAGACAGATATCCACAGAACATTCCCAGATAGTTTTCATTTGCTTCTTAAATACATTGTGGGAGTCAGCAGTTCAGATGGAGGTGGGCAGCTCATTTCACCAACTAGGAGTTTCACAGGAAAAAAGTCTGTATTGAGACTTGATACCACAGAGAGGCGGCATCACCAGACGCTGTTCACTGTCAGATCTCATCGGGAGAGAAGGAGCAGAACACCTCACCAGTCTCTCCATATACATTCACTGACTACTTTGTAGGCAAGCATCAAGGATTTGAACTTAACGCATGCTGCTACATCGAGGCAATGTAGCAAACCGAAGACAGGAGTGATATGTGCCTGTCTTGGCTGGTTTAATACAAGATGGGCTGCTGCATTCTTGACCATCTCTAATTGAAAAGTAATATATAATATTAATATATTATATTAATCTAATACATACATGGTACTGATATACTGTACGGTATCCTGTAAAAAATGATAGGATGAAATCTGTGCCCGCCAATGTAGTCATATGTATGAAACAGAGATATAAAATGTAGATTTTATGCATGGCACCAAAACCTTGATTGAATTCCCCACTTCAGTTCATAATGGTCAGCCACCTCTTTGAAATAATAATCTTTCAGCGTCATGGTGTGCTTGGCCTTGGGCAGTGTGGAACTTCTTTGGACTGATTTAGAAATGAATGATTTACTGATTGCATACAAATCTAAGAGCACTCTCTAATCATGTGACATCTGTATCATAGCTTTGCTACATGTTTCTTAGATAACAGCAGTAGTTACACAGTGAAGCAACCCAGACAGTCTCTAATAGTGGCATAAGTTGTTAACTGTACTGTGCATCTTTTGAGATTGTTGTGATAACAGCTATTAGAAAAGTCTTTAAAAAATTCCCATAACCACTCCACTCAACAAACACTTAATGCAAACGTAATGTTACTTTAGACATACTGTGGTGTCAACGCTAAGCACTTCAGTGGATGAATTTTCTGCTCTTTACATGGCTCTTTGAGGAGGCTTACTAAACTTAAAAGGACTGTTTGCCTTTTGCCACACCAGTTAGAAAAAACATGCAACTTTGCAGGCTTGCCATTTATATAGGCGCCCCTGCCACGGGTGATGTCATGCCAGCTCGTATTTGGGTGTCTCATCCCCGGCTGATGTAACTTGTCAGTGCTGTTGCAATACAAAAGTCAGAGTTGTGTCTACTGTGCCTTATGTTAGTGGCATTTAGGTGCCATTATCTTCGACAACTGCTTAAGGTTTCCAAAAAAGAATAAAAAGTTAAGACTGAACTCTCATTGAAGCATTTGATGAAGTAACCATTCTGATTTTATGAAAGCATACGTTGATGACACTGCACTTTTAAAGAATGAGACTCACCATGTAACACACACGTTTTTTTTTCGCAGACAGATAACTGCAATGAAGAGATTTCATAAGCTGCTCGAGTGTCAGACTATTGCTACATAGAAATTCAACAGAGATGTCAGTCATGGCTAAGCTTCCAGCAATGGGGTAGGCTGTGCCTTTCCAGTTCAGACATGGTTCTGACCTAATAGTCATCAAAGCATTCTTTCTTTGAAGATACTGATAACCCCTAAAGAAAAGCATCATTAAAAGTTATCAGAAGCAGAAACAAATCTTTAATCTGCAAGTAAATTGTATTGAACATTGCACAGCACAGATTTTTAAAGTTCATTTTTAACATATATATCATCTTTGTGCAAAAAGTCAGGCAAGTATAAAATTTTACAACTGATACAAACTATACATTTTCTTTATAAAAATACAGATAAAAGGAAGGTACAATGTTTTTCTAGTATATTGTCCTTCCAGTTTATGTCATATTGACAAATTAACCTGCAAAAAAGTTATTCAGTTTATTGTAGCTTACAAATAAGTGTACTTAATGATAAATAAACATTTTAATTTATATTAATAAATTATGGTTTCTACTGTTCACAAAACATTTTTAGCATGAAATGGATTGACAGAGATTTTTACATCAAATGGATACATTTGCAGATAAAATACCACTTGGTGAATATACTGTAGTTCATTTGTAAAATCAGCTAACAGCAGATAACTGTCATATATAATAATAATAATAATAATAATAATAATAATAATAATAATAATAATTTGTTTTTTCTTTTTCTTGTACAGTACAGTTCAAACTAAACTATATTTTGAAAAAGTTAAGTGAATATAGTTTAATGTGTGCACTGGATGACCAGTTTGCATAAAAACTTCCCCTATTTTCCTAATGAAGCATATGTCTTTGTCTTTACCCAAGAACTTGCAAAACTGAGTCACATGAAACTCACTAGAGTATATCATTAAACTATGTAAATTTAATAGTCAAAATAAATATTCATTATTAACTTAGTAATTGTGTTCTTTCTTGCCAAATGCACGTGTTGTGTATATTTGAAAGAAACTTTTCAATAGTTGGACCACATGTCCATCCAGGATAATGCCTGACAGACATTGGACTACCACGGCCAGCGAATAACAACACCTCTGCAGCAAAGCAGTCTGTCTCTTTAAGGTCCACTTGTGCAAGTCAGGAGTTCTTCTGCTGTCATTAAAAATGTCATCTGAGTGTTATGAAAAAGGAATCAAACAGAGGTAAACAGATATTACAACTGTGTACACATAGATATTTTAAAAACAAATACAGTTAATTATTCTAAATTGCCAAAATGCCTGAAACTACAGTAGCAAGAGAAAGAAGAGGTGGGTTAATCCCAGGCTCTTGCTGGGTCTGTTTCTGTGCTCTTTGTTTTTATTGCTCTCCAGTTCATCTTTTAGTGTCTCAAGATGGAGTAATCACACCCCCACCTAAACTCAGTACTTACTTAAAAATAATAAAACCTGTTTAATTTACAGCTGCCATTTGGTTTATGGGAATAGCAAAAATAATAAATAAGAAGTATTTTTTTATTTATGATGGAAAATATGTGTGACATCAACTACCATAAACTTGAAAATAACAGCAGACCACTGATGGTTAGTAAGCTAAAACGTTGTGTTAATTTTATCACATTTATTTAAACATTGAATTATATGGTGGCAATAACCAGGTTCAAGTACATTGTGTTTTTATAAGTAAAATGTGTGCTGCCAGTTTATTGACAGAATAGATTATATAAAACCAAAACAGTTACACATTTGTACTCTGTGAATTAATAAATGTTTAGGTTGAGTCATAATTTGTAAAACTACTTTGAGACTTTCCCTGACTGCTGAATGTTTTATTGCAAAGAGGGAATTAATCATTTTATAAACAAATATTGTTTATTGCACCTCCTAGTCCAACTGTCTATGGAGATTGCATGGCCTCCTTGTTGTATCAGGCCACAGCTGGGGGATACCAGGGCTATCCATCTCTCATTCCCATTGTCTGGAGGCAATGGTGACTTTAGACAACTTTGAAGCTTTTAATGCAGTTCCAGACCTCTGGGCCAAGCACCAGGTGACAGGGCTTTTCCAGGTCCAACTACCTGATATAGGTCTGAAACTTCTCTTAGCCTATAGTCCTTGACTGGAAGCATGCTTTCCCCTTTCTATAAAACACCTAGAATGACACTGTGCCCCATCTGAACCTCTGAAACAAGAGAATAAAAAGTAGTCTATGCCATCTAAAAGGTTTAGACCCTGTCTCTTACCTTTTTAAACACATGGAAAATTCAATGAAGGAATGTTATACAAGTACTTATATAAAATACAGTCAACTAGTTTTTTTCATATCTAACATACGTTTGAGAATATACAATCTGCATAACACAGTAAATGTAGCAAACCTCATTGCAAAGGTTTGTGCTCTCAAAAAACACTCCACAGAATAACCAACCTCCACAAGACTGACAACCAAGGCAAACTAAAAAATCTGTGAAAATCCCATGCAAGTTAAGGAGAACAGCAGTTAAGGAACAAATGATAACAGATCAAACTTGCACTCAGATAATCAAAAGAGGAACAAGACGCCACATCGTTTCATCAAACTGAACAAACCGACAGGTATCCCTTGTGTCAAAAGCCAGAAAAAAATCTGCATTCAATTTCTTATGCTCAGTTAAAGAATTACTAACAAAGAAAACAGATCTCACAGTCCTGAAACATGGTGACATTTTCGGATCCTCAGCTATGTCTTTAAAGGAGAACTCTACGGTATTTTAATGTTATCGTCCTATGGACTTTAAATTCAAATGCTAAACAAGCTTGTTAAATATATTTCTTTCTGTTTTTAACAACAGTTTACTTTAACGGAACAGTTGTCGTAGATAGATAGATAGATAGATAGATAGATAGATAGATAGATACTTTATTAATCCCAAGGGGAAATTCACATACTCCAGCAGCAGTATACTGATAAAAAAACAATATTAAATTAAAGAGTAATAAAAGTGCAGGTAAAAACAAATCCTAAATCCATTTTGCGGTAAATCAGAAATTATCTTTAGTACTACCTGTTTTGATTTTTCATTGTTTGATATTTTGAATGTACAATGGTATATTCATTATGGTTAAATGTGTGTACTGTACTGTATAAGGGTAGCATGAGTGGTGTAGTGGTTGTGCTTCTGTTTTGTAGTAAGGGGACCAGGATTTGCGTCCCAAGTCCTCCTAGTGTGGAGTTTACATTTCTCCCTGTGTCTGTGTGGCCCTTGTGTGTGTTTGTGTGTGTGTCTTGTGCCCTCTGCTAGTTGAGATACTGGGTGCCATACACACACATAAAAAAGATTAAAAAAAATCAAAACGGCAAGAAATACAAATAAGCAACATGTGTTTCTTTTTTTGTTTTGTGAACCATTTTATGACACAAAAGCACATAGACAAGGTCAACTGTAAAAGAAAACAAAGTATTGAATATATGCCATACGGTGTCCAGTACTATGCTTTTTGTTGTCTTCAGAAACTGAATATTGTTTGTCCATTTCTGATCTAAATCAGTTCATACACCAAGGTTATTATTCTTTTTACAAGAACGAGGATTGCTCCCCAAGAATATAAAAATGTGTGTTTTAGATCTGCTTGTTTGAAGAAGTCTTTCATACTGAATATACCTCTGTTAAATAAAATCAGCTTATACTATATGTTAAGTAATGTACTGTTTTTGAAGACTGTGTAATAAAGAATAAAACTTGACCAAACTGTCACAGAATGAGAAAATACAGTAGCTGCCAGATGTCTACAAGTGAGCGTATGTATATTTCATGATGTTGTTACTAATTTTTATTTGCTTGTCTCCATTAATGCAAGTACAATTTTTACATATTTATCCTGGAAATTACTAAATGGTTGAGAATGTTAAAAACGTATCTTCCCCGAAGCACACTATACCCCCTCAACATCCATGTTGCACTTCTCTTTACAGAATAAGCATATTCAAACTCCGCACTCAGAATGCTTAAAAAAATGCTATTTTTTTCCTGCAAAAATGAAAAGAGCATCCATACTCCACCCAGTGGACACAACCACTCCTAAGGAGATCTTAACATGCTTTGTGGTTCAACTGAACCCAAAAATGATGCTCCATATATGTGCAGGTTCCATGGTTGTGGTTTCTTTAGCAGCCTGTATGGCTGCCGTTTGATTTTCTTCTGATATCCTGTAGGCTGTGCGTCTAATTATTTCTATATTATCACAGGTTAGAATATCCAAGGTTTTTCCAATAGTGCATAGCAGGTACTGAAGCTCTGAATTTTTTCTCAAGTGTCAGTTAATAATTAAGTCCCCTGTTTTCCCCATGAGTGCAGAAATACTTCAGAAATATAGCCTACGTAATTATTTCTACACTAGTGCAAGCTAGAACCTTCAGAATGCCCCCATGAATGTAGACTGCATTTGTAGGCATTTCTACTTGAGGGAAAAGTGAATGCCTTTAGTGTTCTTGATGAGAGCAGACACCCTGTCTCCTGAATTCTACATGAATGAAGATCCTGGGTTTGCTAGTATTATTCATAAGTACAGTCAATGTATCTTTTTTATTTCTTTGTGAGGACATGCTGTGCAAAGGCTAGATTTTTACAAAAATTAACATTGGACTTCTTATCCCCTGCAAAGTCAATCTCAGTGGGAGGCACTTTTCTGACCAAACTGTACGTCAGCCTGCCTGAAGCAACCAAAGACTTGAGCTCAGACCTCCTGCACTTTGAACAGGAACGCACTTGGGGATGTTAGCATATTCCAAGTGCTTGGAATTCCACACGGCTTCCCTGCATTTTAAAACTTGCTGGACTCTTTTAAGTTTTATTCAAAAGTGTGTAATTACATTCTTGAAAGAATAGCAGACTCCTGAAGTGATTTATATTGTGCATTAGGAAGCAGAATTAGTGTTCACTCAGCACAAACACTTTCCATATTTAGAGATCCATAAGTAAAGGATATTTTAAAACACACCAAAAACAGTAATTTAGTTAAACTCACCAGCCTTCTAATGCATTATTTAAATTAACATTTGTTATTTATCTGAAATCTAAAATTTTGGGGGAACGGGTTTCTCTGATGAAACCACTAAATACAATAAGAAATATACTCTACTCAAATATAATCTAATAAATAAGCCAAATTGGACAAGTATAGGTGATTAAAAATATGTTTTATAAAGTAAATTATTATTATCATTATTTGGTAGAATGGTGCTGCAGTTCAAATCTGGACCTGGTCACCCACAGTCTGGAGTTTCATGTTCTCCCCATTTCTGTTTGAGCTTTTCTCTGGGTAGTCCACTTGTCCTTCAACATCCTGAAGAAGTGGATGCCAGATTAGTTATGAACTCCTAAGTGAGTGAGTTTGTTTTGCAGTGGTATATTACAAACTAATACGTATCACAGGTTAATGCACTATATAAACTTTAATTCGCAAAGAAACTGGTAAGTGGGAGATTTTCTTACTGTTTTTGAAAGATCTCTAAAAAGAGGTCTCTGAAACCTAGTGAGTCTCAGTTTACTTTAGAAGTATTAGTGCATTTACATATAAGTCACTACAGTATATGACCTGAGTTACCACACTGAAAGTTCAGGTTCCTGCCAGAGAATGAAATCTGATTAGATCCTTTTATCTCCTAGGAAATGTAAGAAGTAAATTAAAGTGGTCACAGAACACAGGAAATGAATTTCTCCCATTCTGTCCTACAAAGAGTGTAATTTGCATCTAGGGCAATAAATTTAAGTTAGAGGATATGCATCCTTAACTGGAAAAGTATACAATTATCCATGTATTAATTTCCTACATCCACTTTGTTCATCATGTGAGCAGCTGGATCTTATCCTATTGGAAGCAAAGTAGGAATCAATTCTGGATGGATCTACAGATGAACAAACAGTATTTCCTTACTTTTTTCTTTTCACCTACAGTATTCTGTTATAGAAAATGGCCACAACATGATGAACTATTCTGTCTTGAATTGGAAATGTAGTCTCTGACATTAAAGGAATTAATATCTTACTAAACCTTTTTTAAAGAACACTGCAGGTTTTAAGCTAATGCCTTAATTTAAAAGGATACCTCCCAGATATCAGGAACATTAAGTTAAGGAGCATGGACTCAAAAGACAAGGATTTGTACACATAGTGCTGCAATGCAAAGTAGTGCTACCTCACAATTCTAGGGATGACATCTGGCTTGGTCATTGCCTTTGTGTAGTTCTATATAGTACATTTTCTTCAGATGTTATAGTTTTTTTCTCACATGTCAGAGGCACACAAATTTAGTTAATTTACAGCTCTAAATTAGGCTGGTGTGAGCGAACATGCTCAGTGTTCCCTTTGATGGAATGGTGTGCCATGCAGCACTGGTTAATGCCTTGTGCTCAGTGCAGCTAGAAGAGGTTTAATTTTCCCATGGCTGTAATAGAAAGATCAGTATAAAAACCTAGATGGATATTTTTCTGCGGTGGGCTGGTGCCCTGCCTGGGGTTTGTTTCCTGCCTTGCGCCCTGTTGTTGGCTGGGATTGGCTCCAGCAGACCCCCGTGACCCTGTAGTTAGGATATAGCGGGTTGGATAATGGATGGATGGATAGATATTTTTAAGATGTCCACAGAGAGATACCATCTAAAAATGTGTGTCTTATAGCTTCCCTTATAATAAATACCTTTGTTGTTCAGCATACCCAAATATGCATGTCATGCATGTCAATAATGTTTGTGATGTATTACAAATTCATGGGGTCATTATTGCCATGAGTTAAGTGACATTCTTACCTGCATGAGCTAATCAACATGCAAAACTGTGCCACTCTCTGGCACCATGACTAGTGATATAACTACCTTATCTCAAAACTTCTGTCTACCTTACTTGAAAAATCTCTAAATGTTTTTGTCATTAACAGACACACAAAGTAGGCCAATTTATAGTATTCATTTTACAGTGTAATTTTCTTGTAATTTTCTGCTTAAAAATAAAAACAAGCTTGAAATAACAGTCTTAGAAATGGTATGTAGAATATACATTAAAATTTAAATATAGCAGTACTGATTGCATTTAAAGCCAGAAGAATGTCTAATGTAATATCTTTGCAATATGAAGGTTAAAATTCAGTAATCCGTACCTTAGCAGAAAGTCAAAAGCAATCATGATTTCTGTTTCTCTTTTAAAATACATTGTTTGATGCCAAAGTGTCTACACATCTAGGCAAGAAATTGAACACAGTTCTGCTACTGCAATGCTACACCATACTGTGGGGCTTGACGATCATTCTGCCGTAGCTCTAAATGGTGGCAAAGGTGATAATGAGGCACTTCAAAGCTTTGTAACTGTATTTGTGGAAACAGCATCTGTTCATCAGACAACAGTGTTGAAAATTCTGTTTATGGCTCAGACCTACATAGTTAGACCAGGGGTTCCTAACCGGGTGTAAATTGTGCCTACTCAGGGTGTAAATCTGCTTTAAAAAGCTGAAGTCGCAAAGATCTCAATTAGTTCTCAAAGATGACATGAGATCCGCTTTTTCATCAACTTGCCCAATTATATCCAAAATCAAAGGTGAAAAGCAAGAACAGGCAACTCACTGACTGATGTGTTAATCGTCTTGATATACTGGCATAAGCTCATCATTACGGTAGTTGTTTTTAAATAAGTTAGATAGCATTATTATGTGCTGTTATTATTGTTATTTGAACTTCAAATAAAAATGTTAAATACAATATCTTAAAATTTCGCCTTTATGGTAGCAGTATAATCTCAAATTACTGAACAAAACAGGGTGTGAGTAAATTCACTTTAGAAAACTTGCCTTAAGGAAAACAGGGCAGAAACGTTTGGGAACCTCTGATTTAGATGATGCACTTTTCATTCTAAAGCATAAATAACCTGCCTATGACCTAGAGTTGGCCATTTTAATTTATATATATCTAAAACAAACCTGAAGTAAATTAATGTGTTGAATTTGTGTAATTTAAGATTTCATCAGTATCATTTCAGAAAGGCACTGAACAATTTAAGGGATGAAGTCATATATTTGGGTCTTGCATTTCTTTGCTCAAATGATGTGAAAAAGCAACTCACTTCCATCAGCTCATATTAGTATACATCTGTAAAACTGTGTGCTGAGCAAATGAGCTCAATTTCTTGCAGTATTTTCTGGTTGCCTTTAAAAGAGTGGAAGGTCCCAAATCTCTAATAAAAAACTAATACCCCAAAACACGAAATGAGTTCAGAATAGTACATCATTAGTAATGAAATAATCTGACAAATTTAGAAACAGGACATTGGTGGAGAAAACTCAAGGTGTTTCAGTTTGTCTGTCTGGACTGATAATGGGCAGTGTTTGCTGTTGTTATTTTGCTTCATTGTTGTGTATAAATAACAACTTGGAACATGTTAGGTATGTTACTACTGGTAAACTTCTCATCAGCTAATAACATCTAACCTTATCTTGTTGCAGGGAAGCTCCTTGACCAGAATAAGCAGAATGATGATCTTATCTGCTGGTTCTCCTCAGGGTTGTGGTCTGTTGTTGATTTTACACATTATACATGAATTGGCATTGCAACACATTTCAACACACTCTGTAAATGTATGCTTTTTGAAACTTCTAGATAAGTCTGAACCATGTCAGTCATTGTGACAAGTTCTAACCATTACTGTATAACATGAGAAAAGATTATTGATTTCAGAAGAAACACATTACAGCTACAACTGATAGCAATTAAGGTAGGAGATACATATTAGGCAAAAGCTCAAAAAGAAGTTATGTAGTTATGGAGATTCATTTAAACATATTAAATTATTTAGAAAAACAAAATAATTGATAGATCCAGTGGAATATTTTGTCAAAAAAAATGAAAGTCTACTTAAGCAGAACATTCTGGCAATAGAGAGATTTTTTTCTAATTAAACACACCTGTAGCTTAAAATACTGTATCATTCAAACTAATATGACTTTTTTAGCCCTAAAATGTTTTGTAAAAGTAATCCTAAGTATATTTCCTTGTTAGATCAAATCTTTACATTCTTTTGTACAATTAAATTTGTGCATCTCGGAATAATGATGTGAAAAATAATCCCTACACTCAATTATTTGCTTGGTACCTTCTGTGTGTTGTGTGAGTTATTCAATGATGAACTTCATAAACAGTCCTTCAAGGTACATTATATGTCTGAATATACTACAATATATAGTAATAAACTTCAGCTTGAAAGTTTGGGAGCCCCATTAACCAATTAACCAATTAACCAATGTTATGGTTTTTCCTGCAAAACCCCTGCTTAATCATAAATAATCCTTACTAATAAAAAGACTGATATATCTAATACTATGTATCTTGTAGGGGCATTGATACATAAAACAGAATAAGAATTAATTTAATTGTAACTAAAGTAATATGTAATTCGGGTAGTTAATTATCTCACAACTCCAAAATCCTGGTTTCAAATAACATCCAAAAATTAACAAATGGTGTACTTTGAAAATGAAATTATGAATAAATGAATCACTGTGTTGCAGAAGAATGTGAACCCATGGCTTTATCATTCCTCCATTAGATATAACAATTATAACAATTAGCAAATGATCAGAGAATAATCTTAAAGATTCCAGCCATAAGAGGCTAAACTTGGTCTAATTTGTTATAAATATGTAGATAAATGTAACATATCATGCTGAGATCAACCGATGTTTCCAGGCATGCTAAAAAAAAAGAATGATGGTGGTTGTGTGTCTGGGAGAGGCTACAAGGCAATTTAAGTGCATGATTCCACTCTACATGGACTGCTTAGTAAAGGAGGAAAGTCAACATACTGTAAGTAATCTACTAAGAATAGGCCATGCCACCACATTCAGCCCACTAACTGACTTAAAGATGCTCTGGAGCACCATGGTAAACCCCAAATATCTAAAGACATTACTTGGCACAATCAATGGTGTTGTGCTTTGGCCAACTGAAAGAAAGAAAGAAATGCATATATTCAGGTCCTAAGCAGTGTTAAAGTGTTTCAAAGCTTCTTGAATTTCTTAGTGCAATGTAAACTTTTACCTAATTTATTTATTTGTCAATACACACCAATATAGTAGATTTGTAGATTTTTTTGATTGCTGCACGGGCAATGCCTTCTATGACTAGCACCGACCTTCCCTCACATTGTTCTTCCCTGATATCTCCATCTTGTATTCTGCACCCTCCCCACCAGACAACGAGAACTGACAAACAGCGGAGTGGCTTGGAGCTTAAAAGGCCTTACAAACAGTGAAATACAGCCGAAACATTACAGTAACTAATACGGCCTGGTTGTTTGAAAGGCTTATGAAGACTTTTCTTAACACAAAGCTGCTTGACACAAGACAATATTAATATGCTGAATGCATTATTTCTGCTTGTTGTTATCTGACTTCATATTCTGCCCAAAAGTATGTTGCCCTTCACATAGTAAAACAGGACAAGTGACTCATTTTTTTCCTTTGGCCAGTTGATTCCCAGCATTTCTAGTCAACCAGCAACCCCATTTGATGGCTTTATACTTTACTATCGTGCACAAATATGATCATTGATTTTTTTTTTGCGTTATTTAACTTTAACAGCCTGGATTGTGTTTCTTTTTTTGTAATGGAAACAGTGAGCAAGCATCAAGTAAACCACAGTGACTTCTAAGCTATGCCCTAACTATTGCTCAGTAAAAAAAAACTAACAATCGAACAAAAATAAAAAATGTGTATATAACAACACAATCATGTTTTTTTTCATTTACAGTTGTACTAAAGATGAAAAAAAAAAACAAAAACAAAAAAGTGCTTATTTTAATTTGACATCATCCAATGATGGCCTTAAGTGGTTTTCCCAGGTTCTCAGTAAAGGATATTAATTAAATTACAGAAATCTCCTTTATTTTTGTAAAGACAAAGTTAAAAAGTATATTTATGACAAAGAAGTCTAAATAAATAGGATGATTAATTGAATAAATACGCTTCTCGTGATCTCTTAAATAGTTCCTTTATTATGCCAATGACATCTGAGAAAAGTCATTACATTTACTGTACTTATCTGGTTGACACCTTTATGCAAGGCATCTTACAACATCTGACATACAATTGTTTGCATTTTCTTTTGCTTCCCCTTACTGGAGCACTGACTTGCTCGTGGTCATGCAGCGCTAGTCTTAAGCACGATGCCTGCACACAGAAGACCTGATCTAGTTACAGCTGGGAGAAACACAGAAATATCCCAACTTATCACCTTGTCTGGATAGGGTTTTCTTTGGCTTGTGAAGTTTTCTCCCACATTTAAAAGCATGTGTCTTAGTTTAATTGTCAACTCTGAACTGGCAAGCATGAGTGTAGATGTATAAATGTGCCCTGTATGACAAACTGGTGCCCTGTCCTTGGTTGGCTTCTGCCTTGTGTTTGATGCTGCTATGATGTGCTCTGACTCTCCACCCTAAACTGAATAAAGTGGATTTAGTGGAAGGATGGATGGATAGATAAAGAATTTTGTTGGTTTTACCAGAGAGATTCCTCAGAGTGCATGCCAAGAGAAGATATTGTTGGATTTGAAGAAGGGCAGAAAAAATAGGTTTAATAAACAAAGACTTCTAGTGGAGTAGAGTGAGAATTATTGGGAGAGGTTCTCCATACTTAATTAATCAGTTGCAGAAACCATGCTGAGTGGACAGGGATTAATCTAAAGCACAGGGTCTCAATACCATATTGACCAAAAGAGCTGCTTCATCAGATTGTAGTAATGAGATTTAGGACCTTTCAGACCCAATCCATGCCATTTATTGCAATAAAACAGAGTACAAGGTATATATAGCATAAACAGGGAAAAACAAAAGTGTGGGATTTTAGTTGTCACACAGGTTTACACTGAGCAATGGCTGGAGGCAAACATTCTGGTATATTTGATTGTGTATAATCAAGTAGGGTTTTTAACATTATTCTAATCAACTGTGCTTATTTGTAGTTAGGAATCATGCAGAAACAAAGTTGTTGAGCTAGTTAATACTGTAACTAGCTCATTATTAAATAAAGTAAAACAGCAAGAGTTATTATTATTATTATTATTATTAATAATAATAATAATAATAATAATAAGGAATAAAGGTTATGTGATTAATTTAAAAATTATGTTACAGGAGCCTAATTGTTTAATGTTGCGCTGCAATTGTTTAAACATGAATAGATACTTTATTACTGTAAGATTCTGTTTCTTGCGCATCCTTCTTGATGATCTCGGAGAATTAAACGGAGTAGTTTAAATAATTAGTGGGGTGGGGGTTGGTTGGTTGGGGGTTTAAAGGAGGGGCGCAAGAAGTTTAGCAACATCTCACTGTGAATGTGCCACTTCGGTGACGTAACATGAAGAGAGGCATTCCTCAAAATTGTCTAAATTGGGCGGACACATAAAAACTTGAGAGGGAGGCAATGTGAGAGCAGTTAGCGAATGCTTACAGAGAAAGACGCAGCTACTTCGGAGAAGCCAGATTGCTCATCTGTAGCACGCAGAAAATATCGATGCCCTGGGATTTTTCGTGATATAAAGGAGGACATTTCCAGTAATAAAGAAAGCATTTTTAAAGGGATCTTTGAGCGTGTATATGGGATACGTGTATGGAGTTTAATGCTATTTTTGAAATTGGACTGGAGTTGTTTATTTTTAATACAATGTGCTGCCCACGCTTAACCGACTGAGGAAAATTCCCAGTCCATTTCCTAATGGTAAGAATGAGCTTTACTATAATACTGTGGAACAGTGTACAGCATTGTTATATGTATTGTTACCATTACGTGTTTGCTTTATTTCTCTTAGTTCAGTTCTGCTTAATTACCTGCCGTGTTTATTCCGGCAGGCAGCACGATAAGTAAAACCTGTTTGAAATGTGTACAAGTTATGTATTATTTCTAAACAACACACAACACTCCTACTAAGTAGAACTTGGGAGAATGTGTCGGGTGCTACAAAATTAAACGAGTAGCCAGACACCTGTCTGCACCTTACCGGCCAAGTGTAGTCTCCCAGTGACTTCTTGAAATTGATAAACTAGTTGATTTCGTTGAAGTGAGATGATATGGGCGCTTTTCATTAAGTTTGGGCATTTCTAACCACATATGTTTTATTTATGCATTGTATTCCAGTACATACGGATACATCAGCCAGGGTTCGCAGTATTTTCACCAACATTATTCTTAATGCATTAACTTATTTACTTGAAGAGTTCCCGTGGGCGGACTTGACCGAAACCTCAGTAAACCTCAGTTAAGTTTACTGCGCAGTTTTAAAAAATCTTTTGCATAAACAAATACGTTTTCAGTGTTAAATATCTAATGCATCTCAATAGAATCTCAACATGATACAAAACAACGGGTATTACTTGCTCTCTATTCTAAACGTGGTTGAAAGCATGTGTATTAGAGAGTAATCATCCACTCGCGCACTTGTTTGTAAACCAAGCTATTGTTTAACTTGTTGCTTTTGTGGTTTGTAATTCTTTTAAATGATCAGTGTTACAGCTAAATGCGGATGGTTTCCAGATTTTCAGCGCAATCGGAGAGGCGATTCTGGCATACAAATGATTTTGCGGGACTGTGCTCCTGTTCCTAATTTACTAACTTGGCCTCAGTACTAAGTATAAACAGGCACTGTGTGTGCTCTGGCTTAAATATCATTCCCTCGGAATTCAAAAAATAAGCCGAGGGAGTGACTAAAGCTGTACTCTGAATTCGAGCATATATATTTGAATATTACCAAACATTTTGATTTAGCCGCCGTCATTTTGTTTTGAGAAAACATCGTTATATGAATTTTATAATCGACGACGTCATCTGATTTTTCCTTTTATTTGTAATCGGAGTATATTAAATGGAGCGTATTTACAGAATTTCTTCCTTTGAAAGCTGAATATGCTGGAGATATATACTGTAGATCAGAGCTGTATAGAGATTATAATGCAGACCGAACAGACTTCTCGATGTATAAATGATTTCGTAGTCATCTTGCCCGTCTCAGTACTGTTCAGTAACAAACGGAATACTCACCTGTTGCGGCACAATAAAATTATTAACGCTGACATACTTTATTATATTAACATACTGACATACTGTAGCTTTGCTACGGTTAAACATATGTCCAGACATTTGCTTCTTTAAATGATAATAACCTCATCAAAACGTCTTGTTAAGAAGGATAGATTCTGAGATTATGCGTCGCATTTACGTCTTATTTTATACGAAAAGGTTACTTGATTTTAAAGCGATATCTTGGCAAATTTGACATACTGCTTAAAATGATGAATTTTTTTAGCTGCAATAGTTTCAAATGTTACATTTGCAGTATGAATATTAATAAAAACCCATCTGCATGGATTTTCAGTTTTGTGGATTCGAATTAATTAACCATTTGTCACGTTTGCTTAGACTGACAAGCCTATGAAATGACTGCTGATTATTGTTACAATCTAAAGTGAAAGACAACTATTTCATAATTGTACTGAAAGAACGTGGACATGGTTTGATGATATGCTTAATCCACCTTTCAGAAATAAACCATGGTGAATGAATTCTCCTACAGCTCTGACGTGTCATTTCTTTCATTTAAACAACCTGAATGAAACCCTGGACGAATGGGTGGACGAATAAAAGCAAATGACCAGCATGAAACCCTCTTCACTTCGACAAAATGCGAAAAGCTAGATTTGACAGTTTAGTTAATGAACATTTAAGCGCGGCTTAGTTATTTGTTTTTTTTTTTTTTTTGTTTTTTTTTTTACACTTTAAATATGTTTAAAATAATGTAAGTAATAAATACATACACGTTAGTCATTTTACGTTATGAGTTTAATAAACAAAAGCATTGCATAGATCCATTAGTAGTACTAAGTACACAGAAACCGAATCCCGGGCTTGTACTCTGCTGACGGGCTGTGCTCGAAAAGAAAACCCTGCGGAAAACGCCGGTAAAGGCGCTATACTATAATTTGGCGAGAATACAACGGCTGTAAGTGCTGATATTTTCTGTGATTAAGTTACAATTTTAAATTCATGCAAAACAATGTGCATTTCCTTTAACCCAAACAGCAACAGACTTTATTGTTCTTTTCGTTGCGTTTTTTCCAAATACGACCTCGTAATTAGGAACACATTTGTGGCATCCAAGATCATAACTTCTATCTGAGAAGTAAGTATTTCATACTGGGGTCATTAACGAAGCAAACTCTTAAATTTCACTTGGGGGCTTCAATGAAACCCGAGATAAAAATAATAATAGAATTGT
>JANRMT010062798.1:6968844-7104233 GCA_026402145.1 Polypterus bichir lapradei
CCAGACAGGCTCAATCCGGAAAGCGTACTTAACCTTCTTGCTACTAGCAGTTAAACTTCCTCGGGGGAATTATAAAAATGCAAAAACATTTTTAATTTTGTAAATGATTTTACTAATCTAGACAATAACTGAGGAATGAGAACTTTCTCCTTTTAATTCTGTCCCCATTTCACATGTTTAAAGATGCTGCACATACGGTATAATCCCAAGAGACAAACGTACTGTGTTATCCACCCACTTTCACTATGGACTAGTGATGGACTAGTGGACTTCGGAGGTCTACTGAGGCTCAATACCCCAACTCAATTGAACATGACATTTTTTTTTTCCTCGTAGTTAATGTCTTAGACAGTGCCGTGATACAACCTTCTTCTTCATGTGGACATCTACTACGCTCCGCTATGTAAAACCACATTAATATTCTAGATTAATAGATTAAGCGTTTGCACCCTACCGTCAAGAGACTTATAACAAAATTCTATGTAGTATAAATAAGAAAATTCATCACTTAGAAGATTTTAATAAACGATCCAGCACTTCATGGCAAAATACTTTTTTTTCTGGTATTTGTACACGTTTGACTTTTGTTTTCTTAACATACGTTTCAAATTATCTTAATTTACTTTACAGTATCATCAATTAGAGCTTTGATGTGCAAAACAGTTAATGATTTAAACTTGACAGTTTCAGTAAGTGTGCAGTACTTGTGTTCTGTAAACGCGCCTAGATGTGAACTGTGTACAGGTATGACATTGTGGGCATTGTTGTAACTGCATTTTGTTTACCATGTGTCCATAGAGCGCAGTTTACCAATGCAAGCCAATATGTAAAAGAAAAACAAAAAGCGAGTTAAAATGTGCTTTTGTTTGTTTTGTTATATATATATATATACAGTATGTTTACATTCTTTGCACTTGCTTGATTGCCACATAACTTTATAGGTTCCACCTTAGGCTCTGGGGATTGTTGGAAACCAAAAGTTACAGTCTACTCCACTCTTCTTTTCCTTCAAAGCAATTTTCCAAGTAATCATTTCAAATTGTTAAAAAAAAGAATAGATGGGTTGTGGCTGTCCAATGTAGTTACCAGAATTACTTTACAAATCCACTACATTGTTGCATGTGCTTTACAATTTGCAAAAGAGAACAATTTCTAGAAGTTTAATTGAAGAACCATCACCCTTGTGGCTGACAGTTCATTACTCCCAAAGCTACAGGTTACACTTGGACATCTGGAATTGCATGAAGTATTGCTGATGATCCTGAGCTGAATATTTTGGATAGCACAAGACATGTTAAGAGATTAAACATTTTGACAGCTGGTGACTTGTTTTTGATTCTTTGCACCTACTGACATATACACAGAAGTGGACTGTTTACCTGATTGAAAACTTTATCTCTTATAATAAAAAAGAAGTGAAGTAAGATTCCTAATTCAGCAGACAATAAGGTATGCATAATGTTTACTCATGTGTATTTACTCATATGCACCTTTAGTAAAAACTTGAGACAACAGGTTGTAGTGTTCCACCCTAATTCATAAAGATTTTAACTTCCAGACCTTCATTAGTATACTATCAGCAGCTTATGAAAAGCAATATTTGAACAAACACCAGCCACCAAAAAGTGAAGAATGTTGATTCAGCAAAACATGTTGGTAAGTCACCCTGTGCTGGAAAATGATAACTTTATGCCGTTATAAAAGTTAAGAATTCTGAGTGCATTTTTACAGGGCTTTTAAGTCAACTTATTTAAATGAATTTATGTGCTCATCCAAAAAGTGAATAGGAAAGATTTGTTGTTTTCAAAATCATATGGTTATTAGTCAGATTAAATTAACTCCAAAGATAAAACTGTTCCATTCACCAAAATATCCTAATTAAGTGCAGTACCCAAGTACCCAAGAAAAGACTACATTTTGGGTAAGATTATCATTCATAGGTTTAAATTTTATTAGACACAACTGAAATTTTGGTTATTTGTAAACATTGTAATTTTAACAGCAGAGTGACCCAAGGGTTAATGGCAAAAAATGCAATTAAAGCTTTTCTCATTGACTATTAAATTATATAAGACATCAACTTCCTAAGATGTTTTAAATTTGTTGATTTTAGGAAAATCTGGACTGTTAAATCGTAGTATATCTCATAGCATAGTAAATAAAGCTTTATTTGTGAATATGTAAATTGTTGAAATTTAATTTAGAAGACAATAATGGTTAGATGTCATCAGATGTGTGGATAGATGAAAAAGATACCCAAGAAATCATGAAGTTTAATATTAGGAGAAATGCAGAATTTCATCAAGTTAATCAAGATCAAAGTTAACTTGTTGATTCAGACCCAACATAGAAATCTTTAGGAAGCTTCCAGGGATTTCCATTCCTTTTAGAAATAATGCAGGATAGTTTTATTTAATATTTAATTTAATGTTTTTATAAATATTTACTTAAACTATTCAATTTAGGATTTAGAACTAACTTCTTGCTGTAGCTGTATAGTTTGTTAATCCCATGGTGAATTGAACTAACAAAAAACAAACAGTAATCAGCACTAGTCATTTTTTATTCACTTTTTCAATGGGTTGTTGTTGTTTTATTAATTCTTGGTTACTGACTTAATTGCAACGTTTGCTTTGAATGTGAGATTAGTTTGGTTAGCATACCGTTAGTTTACATTTTAGCTATTAGTACTGCTATATGAACCACATTCCTCCTGATCCTGTCCACACCCAATATTACGCCAAAGAATTTTTAAACACTGTGCCTAAAATAAGTGAGATTACTAACAATCACAACAAAATGAGGAGTACAGAAGGAACACAAAAATGGCTAGTAAAAAAATCAAAATCAACAACCGTGCAGCCAATCACTCCCTAGGCCTACCTCAAGTAGTGATGTATAACTGCTTGTCTGGTGGGGTCTGCAACTCACTTGCTCACTTTATGAATACCACGTAACTGTCCTTCCAATATCCCATTCTCTTTGTTGTGCTTGGTCTCTTCCTCTCATCAAGTGTGCCTTTGCACCTAATGCTACTTCCACTTACAGACTCAGAAATACTCCAGTCATGGGATGGCTTTATACCCAATGCTGGGGACACTTCTGGAATGGCTTTTTGGGGGAAGAGTAGCCCTATTCTTTGTTACAGGGATGCTAGACTAGAACTCCCTGTTGCAATTTCTGGATATCCCAGGACTGGCTTAAATGTGCTGTTTCCAATCAGTCTGGAGGTTTCCTGTCCGCTATACATGCACTTATTCTTTCTCTGTCTTTCTTTTGCTTTCATAGCCCCCCACCACCTTGGGGCTGCATTACTCTGTAAATCCCAGTGATGTTCCTTGACCTCCAAAACCTCTAAAACAATGTCTAAATAATTGTTCAAGGGCAAGAAAAAGCTATAATAAATCAAAAACAAAATCCTGATTGTGACATTAGCCTCCTAGGGTTTCGTCGCCTTTAGTGGATCCCATATCCCACACTGACCTGTGCAGGTTCTCTTCTATTGCCACTGTGGTTCCTTCTCTCCCTCAGTCTCTCTCAGTCTTATGAAGGTCTTGGGTTGGATGTTCCCCTGTTCTGTGCCCACCTTGTGAAGCACTTGTGCTGGACATTCTCACATTATATGTAATAGATATCTGGCAGATATTGTGCTTGCAGGGTTTATTTCATTGATTACTTGACCCAATGGTTTTAAATGTTTACTCTTTCACATATGTTTTTTCTGTATATCAAAAACCATGGTTGTATACTTAACTTTAAAACACATCATACAATAATACAAATAATACCAATTTGGCCTCATATGATGTTTATGTTAAATGCATTTAACATGCACATTATATGATATCAACTTTGTATCCTCATGTAATGTGTTTGAATGTACTCTAAGATGGTTTATTGTGTCATTTTACCAGAGCTGTGGACCTTTTATTTTTGGAGCAAAACAGTGTCACTAGCCAAACTATGTGCTGTATCTCTAGAAATATGACCACCAAGAAAACAAGCTTTGTTTAATATAGCACCATTTTCTTCAAATCTATTTTAGATACTTTTGTATTTGTTTCAGATTCATTCATTATAAATTTTTAAAGAAACTAGCCCTTTAAACAGCTCCCCTGTAATATAATATTGTTTCCCACTTTGGCGCCATACAGAGGTGATTCTTGCATTGTGTCCATTGCTGCCTGTAGAGTTTCTGGTTCCTCAGAACACATAGAGAAATTGGGTCTAAAATGCAGGTAGAGATGAATGATGCATATTTTACGTTAACATTGTTTACATACTTTTGCACTTTCTTGTGGTAAGTAGTAATTTTTAACACTAGACTCAAGATTAATTATTTATTTACTTTCTATAATTTATTGTATGCCAACTTTAGACATAACCGGCTTCTTAGACATGTTTGAATTAAAATTCCTTACAGAAAATATCACTTTATTTCCATTTAGTATATTGCACAAAACACTTAAAGAACTGGCATTTCAAAGACATTTTGGAAATACTTTTAATTAACGCTTTCCTGGAATACTGCATGAAATCAGTCAAGAAAACACATCACGCCATTATAATATTTGTTGGTGTTTCGTATTTTACTAGTAAATTAGTGAAATGGGCAACATAACCTAAAATTGATATTCATTATGTTCTTTGATACTTGCAATTCTAGCCTAACCTTTTAAATCTCAATGACTTGGCAACAACACAACACAGCACACATAAACTTAAAATCATGTTTAATGCAATGTTTGTGTTTTCAGCCAATACCACTGTCTATTCAGGTTTTATTTCCTTTTTTTTAACTTAAGATATGCTAATTGTGTTTTTGAAAACACTAAATTTAGAGAATAACCTACAGATGACTAATTCCAGTCACATGTCATCCTTAAACTCATTTTCATTAGGATATCTTGTTAAAAAGGACGTCTCAAACCATCCTGTCAGAGGAGTACTCTTTTAATTATTAGAACTAAGTTCACTCCACACCTCATTAGATTCATATCCTTCATATTGAATATATTACAAAAGCATGGATTTTCATATATTCTTTATTTTTCTTTGAGTAATTAAAACATTTCAGTTTAGGAATAGTTTGTAGAACCTTAAATATATGGTAATTTGGAAGATGGAGAAAAAAGATGACCTTGAAAAGTACTAATACCTCAATAAGTAGTCATCATCATTGTTGTTATCAAGTGTTCTGTCTTTAGTCAGGTCTCAGACAAAATTCTCTCCTCTACTTCATCTGCCAATATGCATTTCCTTTCTAAACACTGTCTCACATTGTTGCCCTTTTTCATCCTCTTGGCCTTCTTTCCACGAATCTTCCCATTGTCACTTGCTTCATCAGGCCATTCCCTCTTAGCACAAAGCCAATTCATATTTTCATTCTCTTCATGAGCGACAGGATGAGTCCATGCACATCTCCTTCCTGGTGTAGGACAACCTCATTTATTTTCCTTTCAATCCAACAAATTTTCATCACACTTCATCAGATCCATGATGTTAAACACATGCGTTGAAGAAGGCAAAGGGAAAGCACCCCAACTATTTCTTCCCAGTATAGGTAAACTCAATAAGAAATAAGAGCTATTACATTTAAAGCATATTGCTTGGTTAGCTGCAATTTAGAACATATTTCATTTTTTTCCTATTTAATGTGCTACGTATTGTATAGTATACCATGCAATTAATTTAAAAAGAGGTATTTCTTATATTTTTTGTTGTCTTTTCCTAGGCACATCAGCCTAATTTGCATTGCCTAAGCAGGAATTGACTAACACTACAGCCATGTACTAGTGTATTTTTATTCTTTTGCATTTTCACTATTGTGATGTCTTTTCCATAACAAGAACATATCTTTAGACTGTCTTCAGGTTCATTGGGTATGTTCCCATCAAAATTCCAGATTCCGTCCATATAACTTTAATAGCAAAACTATGTCTTCCCACACAGCTATTCTCTCTCTCAGATTAGAACATGTTATGTAACGAGTTTTCTACTTTTCTTCCAATCTTTTTTGCTTCAATTTGTGGGATTTTTTTATAAATCCAATATATGTCATTCCTCTTGTAAAAGGAAAATGACCAACATTCATGCCTTTATCACCATGGCTTTTAGTAATCTGTTCCTTTGGATTTCATCTGGCTACCATCTTTCAACCTACATGAAATAATTAGAAAGCATAAAACTATTTAAGACATTCCTGGTCTTCTGTTAGAAATAAGAAACTGCATAATTTATTTCTTGTATTTTTTATGTAGGGATTCCTCATAGGAATTTTCCTAATTCGTCATTTTCTGTCAAGATTTATTTTGCTCTTTGAGGGAATTCAACAGCCTCTACAAGAGGTTAAACTTCCTTTCCTATTTTTTCCCTGACTGTTGCATATGTTGTATGGACAGGCATCCTGAATGGGATGGATAGCCATAATGGAAGGACAGCCTGGATGATGAACAACCCAGCTGTTCTTATCCCATTCAGGGTAAAAGAATGACCGATAGATTGAGGGAGACCATCTACCAGGAACAATTCATCCCACAATACAATAGGTAGCAGCGCTGCTGGGAGAAGACCTCCCTACTTTATGGGACTTCCGCTCAACCTGCAGGTGCTTCCACTGAGCACTTCTATGGCAAGGGAAGTACTCCTTGGTCTAGCCATCTCAATTCAATATGGGATTTGGACTCGGGAGGAGGTGGACAAGGCTTGTAGGGGAGGAGTGGTACAAATAAGGAAAAAAAATTACATTGTTTTGTATTTTGCGCTGGAAAAAAGGAAATTGTGATAAGCTACATTGTAAATGAAACTTTTTTTTTTTTTAACCCAGAGTCTTGTTCGTGCCATTGTGACTAGGGTTCGGGGCTCAGTAATTTCCCCCTAGAGGTCACACTGTTTTCTATAACTTTCATTATATGCTTGTTTACTTCTTCTGTCTTTCTCTTTCCCTACTTCTACTTTGGCTTTGTCATTGCTAAATGTCTTTCCTCTTACTTTTGACATCTTTTAGCTATTTCTGCTGTCCTTTCTTGTTCTTCCTTTCTCTTTACTATCAGCATGTTCACCAACACTGTCAATTTTATTCTCATCCATGTGCTTGTTATTTTCTAATTCTATTTTATCTGTTACTAGAAGGGTACCTAGCACTGCTTGGAGTTGAAATACGTTTTGGGATAAAACATAGCACATGCTGTTTGCTTGTACAAATAAGGAATCTGTGTAAAATCAAGTTCAGTGGTGTGGATTTGCATACTCAACAAATGTAATCAGGGGTACCATCACTATATAGGGTGTGGGCACAGACTGTTTTTAACAAAACATAGACAACAGTTTTCCCTTTATGAATGAGGGATCTGTGCAATAGTTGCTAGAGACAGGTTGAATGGTGTGGATCTGGATACCTGTCAAACATACATTCATCTTTATATCTTACATCGATCCATTCTATGTTTCTAAAAAATATTTCATCCTCTTCAACTTTTTTCATTTCTATATTCCTCCTCACACTCATCTTCCTCTTCACTTTCTTTTAAATTTGCCCTTCCATCTTTTGCTTTTTCATGCCTTTATCATCCACTTCAGTTTCTTACTATTTTACCTTTACTTATATTCACCATACATCCATTATCAAACATGCTTCATTCAGCTTGGGGTCAAATAGGCCAGAGCTTATCCAGACAACATCAGACACAAAGAGGGAATCAGTTCTTAAGGAGGCGATAGCCCACTGAAGGGCACACTCACACATATATCCATACTCATACTCATCTAATGTGTATGTCTACTGTATGTGTTGTGAAAAGAAAACTGAAGTAGCTAGAAAAACCACCATACAAACACAGGGAGATCGTACAAACTTCACAATGACAGGGTGCATAACAAATTTATGCCAGATATTATGCCCCACTGTGATTCTCTTTACTCATTCATTCTTAATTAATGTTAATTTAACTTTTTATATTAGACCAAGGAAACTCTACATTTGTGAAGGAGAACACTACACATACTAAGAGTTATTTTTTAAACTTTAGTATGTTTAAGACCACACTTCTTTGCATCATTTTCTATACTTGAAGGACATATACCTTTTAAGATACTACAGATTGCTGCCATATGACTTTCTTAACCCCATTCTAAACTGACCTGACAGACCAGTTTTTAACACCACTTCACTACAGTCAACAGTGTAGTGGATCAGTGCAATTGAGTGTGCCATGTTTCTGCTCAAATCATTGATTTGTGTGGAATTCTGTCAAATTCAGAATTCATCCTCTTGACCCTACTAAAATGAATAGAATATTGGCAACTAAAATATCACATCATCGAAATCAAGAAATTAGAACAAAAATGGCAACAACGTCCAGGAACTTCAGTTTGACGCCCAATTGCTTACTCAATGTGTGGGTCTTGCCTATGGCTGTGTACATCTGCATATTCATTTAATAAAATGGTGTCCATACCTGCTTCTGTGGATATAAATCACAGCTCTGATGTAACCATATATTCAGAAAATGAGTGGATATTTTTATGGTTCAATCTCATAACAAAATAGATAAAACAGTTCCCTTCAATATATTTCTTTTTTTAAAAGATGAAAACAGCTTTCAAAAGATCCTACTGTATATCTACAAAATCAGTAATTTGTTAAGCTGAATTTTCAAATCTTTCGGGTCTTATCTTCAGGAAATCCTCCTCCCACCTACTATTTAAGATGCCACAATGTTTCATTTGGTACTAGGCCTTGCAATCTGAGCTCCCTGAATAATCATTATCAGCATCATCATCTCTATATTTTCTTATTTCCACCATCACAGATTTTTGTCAGTCTGATTACATGTTTATGATTTATGTTCTGACACATGCACAGGGTAATGGATCTCCTAAACTATTAAAATGATACCATTACCAAGGAAGCATGCATTCTCCTGCCACTGCGCCTTTCAAACAAGTGGTAAACTCAGCCAACTACACTTGATCTTAGCCATAAGAATTGCAGCGGATGAAATGAAAATATACATGTGGTGGGCTACCAGTTCAAATGCCTGAGCTGATTAACAGCCATGAGATTATAATAGCTTTAAACATGTTCTACCAGTTCCCAGTCTTAGGTAAGCAAAGCCTGTTCCAACTGCTAATTAAGTAAAAAAAAGTTTTCTGAATCTTTAAAAGCATGCTAATTAAAATTGAATAATATTGTTTTTCAATATTTTTGTTTTGAATGACCTTGAGGTGAAGAATAAATTACTTTATTTTCACCTCATAAATATTATAGGAGGCATCTGTTTTACAAAACATGCAAATACATCATACAGTATGTTTAGGAATATTTTATCGCTATTAAAAAATGTTTAACAAAATGTGGCAGACAGTAAGTGAGTCAAGATGATGAAAACGTGAAAGTAACATTTTTGCACAACAGCACTATTGTCTATATTTCACATTTTTACTTACATTTGGTTCATACTCTAGGATTCTGTACTAAGTTCAATGGTCAATTACTGAATAAATGTCAGCATATTATTAAAATGTCATTAAAATATATACCATGATGTAACATTATAAAATGCTTTTTAAAGTAAGGGAGACTGTAACCAGCTCTGAGCAAGGAATTAAACTCCATACAATCAAACAATAAGAGATAGTCCCAGGACATTACCACTGGATAATCTGGTCATGATCCTGCCAATCAACATTTACTCTGTAGTAATTACTGAGACTGCATCCAGTGCTGGGAAATGTGTGGTAAGTTTTGAAAAATGAATAAAGCTGCCCACAGATCAAAATCTCTGTAGCATCCAGTCACAAATGCAGCAGAAACTAAACCTAAAGCAGAAAAACTGTAAATTGTTACAATCAAAGGATAAGAAATACACAATGGATAATAACTTGTAGAGAAAGAATGCTTCACGTGAAACTGATGTTTACGTAAAGAATTTATATGACATTGATAAGCTGCATTTAATAGAAGGGAAAAGTTATCCAGTTGAAGAAGACTAAGCAGCACAATATAAGAAATATTGTGTAATTGTACTTATTTTACAAAGAGCCAACATTCCTCAACAATGTAACTTAGTATCTTATTAAGAGAATTTCTTTTTCTTTGTTCACTTATACTGGCTTTTTGAGATTGTGACAGTCTATTAAGTAGCAAATCAGGATTCTTTTTGGCTTCTGCAATCTTTTGCCATTTAGCAGTGAAAATATCACAAGATGCTTTACAAAGCAAAGAAGACCACACTATTTGTAAGGCTCTTTTAAATACACCGTTGTTAGGCATATTGATATGTGATTTTTATCCTGGCCTCATACAATTTTATTTTAATTAAAGCAAATTATCACTAGAAGATAAAATGATGCTGAACACAGAATAAACCAATTTAATTAAAAAAAAAATGTTGGATTAATGGATGGATGTAGTGTATTCATGAGAGCCTACTTTTAAATGTGTGGTTTAATAACCTAAAATAAATTTAATAATACACATATCAAATTATTACATACATTAATTGACATGCTAATAAACCGGTTTGCCAAAGAATTGCGAATACAACAGAAATATAATCTTACTTATGAATAAATAAAAGATAAATCTTTCCCCTATGTTTGAATAGGTTTCCTTCTCACATCTCCAAAGACAAGTGTGTTAGGAGGGTTGGTGACTCTAAATTGTCCCTAATATGAGGCAGTTGAAGATGTGTGTGTGTTTCCTATGAATGACTGACACTCAGTCCAGTTTATGCCCTGCACCTTTTCCTGCCAGGATAAGCCTACGGGTGACTCCTTTATGTGTGTTTGTGAATAGAGTAACTAAATAGTGAAGAACAAGTTGACCCACCACACAGTATAAATTTCCAACTTAGTCCGGTATTACTTGCCTATTATACATATTTAAAAATATTGATATCACAGAATACATGTTTCCCCTTACTATTAATCGAATAACACATGTTTGAATGATTAGCTACAAAAGATATTCACTAAATATAAATTACTTTTCTTATATTAATGAGTAATATTCTTCAATTTTTTTAGGAACACATTTGCTTCAGTGTTAACCAGCAGACATCTGACAGCACCTGAAGTTGTGTTAATAAACTGTCCAACGGTGGATGTGAAGAATCATGGATTGTTTTCACATGCTCTGCTTTCTGTCAGTAAGTGAATTTTTTATATATTTTACCATTATGATGGCATAGTGGAAAAGTGGTTAATACTGCTTAATAATTACAGGTTAATAATGTTGATCAGATATAAAGGCAAGAATTTCACTACACTATATACTCTGCACACACGAGAAAATGATTACTATTACTACTGTTACTAACACTAATGCTACTGCTGGTTTACAGTTCCAGAGTATAGGCCTCTATGTGTAATTGTACATTCTATTTATATTCTTGAAATATTTCTTCAGATACTGTACTCAAGTTTACTTATGCATCCCAAAGTCTGGTTAGTTAGGTTGTTTAGTGACTGACTTGAATCTGGGTATGTCACTGTAAATTATAATATGAACTTTATATAATATGAACTTACTGCCATGTCCAGGTTTGGTTTTTGCCTTGCTCTTGACACAACTGTGATAGGCTGAAAGCTCTGCAACCCCATACTGGAATAAAACAGGTTCAGAATACAGAGACATGGGTAAATAAATGGATAATTACAGTATAATGCATTTAAATTGCTTTAAAAGCTGTTGTACTCCTAAAAATAAAGTTAGTAAATAACAGGTTCATCTGTCTCCTGGGATCCTTTTATGTTTTTTTCCTCATGATCCTATGTTTTCAGTCCTGTTTAACGCCTGAATGATTTTCCAAAGAAAATTACACAAAACTTAATTTAGTAGTGTATATAATATTATATAAATTAATCATGCACTGTACATAATAAACTGGATTAATTCTCAAGGAAAACTTTCATTAAAAGTATTTCATATTATTTAACTTTTTGGGTCCTGCTCCATTTAAGCAGTAAAGCAGGGTTCTCTTCAGCAGTATATTTACTTTTAGAAACACATCACAGATAGCCTTAGGAGGAGCCTTTCTTTAATTATTTTTAGTCTGATGCCTGCCAGTTTGAACTGCAATGCCATTTAAGCAAGTATTGTCTAGTAGGCATGTATGTACCATACGTTTACTGTATAGAATGAGCACATGCTCATTCATATATTCATATTCATATTCATATACATGAAATAGGTTCATATACCTGTATATATACATATATATGTATGTATATACTGTATGTATATATAATCATTCTCAGACATTCTTTGCAACTTCAGCATGCAGTGCATTTAAGTGTAATCATGTTTGAGTTCCACTTAAAACAAATTTAAAAGTAAAAATGCAAATCTGTTTATTTTTGTTCTGAAACCAGACAGAGATAATTACTAAGAAAATAAGCAGGATGATGACAATCTGATTATGGATGAAAATGATAAACATTTTAGACTAAGTAATCATGACCACGATAAGGTATTTTGAAACAGAACTGTAAATGATGTATTTCTTAAGTACAGTTTTTGATTGACTCCCTTTGTTCTTTTGTCATTTCTTCTATCTGCAAATAGAGACACCATGATTCCTGGTAACCAAATGCTGATGGTGATAGTATTATGGCAAATTCTGCTGGGAGAAAAAAGCCAATCTAGTTTGATAGTCGAGGAAAGCAAGGAAAAAACAACAGAGCATGGTCGGAGCTCCAGGCAAAGCCATGAACTTTTACAAGATTTTGAAGCCACTTTGCTACAAATGTTTGGACTGCAGAGGAGGCCCAAACCCAGTCATTCAGCTATCATTCCTCAGTACATGTTAGACCTGTACAAGCTGCAGTCTGGTGAGTCTGAGGTGGGTGAGCATGACTCCAATTTTGTTTACCCGGAGAAGTTATCCAGTCGTGCCAACACTGTGAGGAGTTTCCACCATGATGGTGAGTACAAAATGTAGCTGATTTAAAATACATTTGATTTCTGTAGATCTTTTTGTCAAAGCTCTTTCAACAACTTAATTCCATTTGTAAATATATTGATATGTTTTGTCAGGACTGTCAACAGCATACATAAAAAATGTAAATCACACAGATAATAATAATAACACATTTTATTATTGTGGCACCTTTAATTAAGGGTGAATTACCAGAACTGGATAAGCAGGTTAGAAGACGGCTAGATGAATACCAGTACTGACTATTTTAATTTGACATTTTCTGGCACCTGATATAAATTAGTAAATGACTAAAATAGAGTTTTTCATTATCAAAGAAATGAATTACAGTTGAAATATCATTATCATTACCAATATAGGAACATGACTACAGGTATGGTATAATAGGTAGAACCTTAAGAAAAACCTTACATGTGTTGTAAACAAATGCTAACCATAAAGTAATTTACTTATAACTCACAGATTTATATTTGCTGTGGTGCCCCAGAGCTCTGCTTATTCTTCAGATATATGCAGATGATTTAGTAATTAATAATCTACAGTATATGAAATACTGGACATGTTTTAATTACTTTTATTTGTTCTTCAAAGGTTATCTTAAAGAAAGCCCAATTGGTGCATTTTTCTAAGTAGGGACATAAAATATTTAAGTCCTATGGAGCAGAGATAGAAAAGATAGATAGTGACAAAACTGGATGCAAAGGAATATAGTTAGGAACATACAATACTATTGTATTTCCTGACACCCATTACAAATAACAGCACTAGCAGAATGCCTCAATGACCCTTCTTAAACATTCTTGCCTTCATTAGGGAACCTCTCCTTGGAGTCAGCAAATCCTGAAAGACTCGGACTAAGTGCTCAGATTTGATGAAATGGTAGTATGACTGTGTGAAGATTTGGAGACTACTCCTCATTTATAAATTTATGAATGAGTCTGTTCTGGGCACTTTACAATAAGTTGCTCTTTATTTATACATGAGGGTCATACATTTTCATCTGCCATCTTGTCACTCTGCCCTGTATTTTTGTACGAAAACATGATCCCTGAGAAATTGATTTTTTTTTTATGTTGCTACTACAAAATACCCACATTCACACCTAAAAACATTTCATGAAGGATAAAACCCTTCATTGTTACAAGAAAAAAAGCACTTTTTTTAAAACCATTGTTCAATGCTACTTTAAGTTGCAACATAAGCAGTTGTTGAGGCAATGAACTTACTATTATCAAATTCTAAAAATGGATTATTAAGGTTCAATGAATAGGAGGACAGATGTTATTTTTTCAGTTTTAAATGACTGTCCCTTTTAAAGTCATGACATTCCATTGTTGGTTCATATCATATCTTCCCGTTTCACATACTGTTCAGTTTATGGAAGAAACACATTATAGTTTTAAAATATCAACAAAAAATGACATTTTTTTCTTATAACAAGAATTCCATGTTCATTAATTAAAAACAATTATTATAATCAAATAACCAGTTATTGGTTATATAGTAAATCCATTCATTTTTGCTTACTAATTACCAATATATAGTGCTGATACACAAATTACAATAAAATAATTGCAGTGCTGCAATAACAACACTTTGCATTTTATGCTTGTAAAGCTAAAGTCTTATGCAGACTATTCCACCTTTCCAATTATGATATTATTTATGTCCCTCAAGTATTTTGTAAAAAAAAAATTGTTTTTTGTTTCCAATATACAAAACTGGAATAAAATTTATTGCAAATGTCTGTAATTAGAAGAAAGTGGAACAAATATAAATGTATTTTCCATTTATAACATCCCATTGTCATCCTGCTGCTGATCTCAACAAGCACTTTACCTGCCCTACTGTTCTTACCTTATTTTTAGATAACCAGGTAACACAGGCTCCCTCAAGGAGGCTGAAAATTTTACTAAGGAGTCTAGAACTGATCAACACTGGCTGCTATAGCTCTGGGCTTCTGAATTCATTTGATTAACTAGCTGCCAACCCTCACCTCAGGTGTAATAATACCGGATTATACAAATTCTGCTAAATTCAACAGTGGAAAGTATTTTACAGTTAAATCAAGGTACACAGCTGCAATCACCTGTATTAATGAACCTAACCGAATTTTAAAAGCATGATAAGGGAGACAAAGTATATTCCTGCACTTCTTAGGAACTCCTAAACCTTAACCAATGGCCCACTTTTTAAAAAAAAAAAAAAGTCTTACTCTAATTGACCACTGTTAAAAGTGTGTGTGTCAATTGTCAGTTACACTAACTGCACTTTGTAACAACTTCTCCTTAAAAAGAATTCCTACTAAACAGACTACTAAGTAAAACTATTGAGCTGACATATAAAAATACTAAAATATTAAAAAATAATCTACTTAAGTACAGGTACAAGTTCACTTGTAATTACATTTCACCACTGCTAGGATTCAGTACAAGATTTGTTCTTGCCTTATGCTAGAATCTTCCAGGATAAGTTCTGTTTCCTGTGACACTATAATAAAAAAATAGGTTCAGAAAATGGATTTACTCTATATTGTGCTGCAAGATTGAAAAACTGGCTTCTTCCCTAACTAGAAAATATTTTATTTGAATACAATGTATTTAAAGTATGTACAATACTATATGACTTGAACTTACAGGAGCAAAAGCAAACTCTAGCCATAGTGGGATGTACAATAAAAATCCAGTCAGTGTGTGGCAGTTTCTACTTAACACAGAATTATCAGAAAAATTATCATGTTTCAGTATTAAGCTGCTCTAAGACATAACATGCAAATTGGCTCCATAATAGCACTTTGCCAAGACTAACTCCTTAATAAACCTTAATAACTTTGCAGTAGGCATCTCAGGACCACTCTATGCCCTTTAGAGAATACTAAATATGCATATCTTAAACCTACAGTACTCAAGAAGACGACCATTGTTGGTTCCGAGGCTGATCAGGCAGGCAGTTTGTATAGTGTGTGGACCTCAAACCCTGAGGCTATAGATTTGAATCCTGCTACTTACACTGTGTGACCATCAGCAGCTCACTAGCTGAATGCTATACACATTCTACATCCACAATATTATAAAAGTTCTTGGAGATGCAGAGGTAGTTTTGAAATCACACCTTCACTACCTGAAGTACTACTCATTCATCTACCTCTTCTGCAAATCCACTTAGTCCTGTCATCAGGGCCACTCAAAATGAGAATGACGCCCATAAAATTCATCAGTTTCCTTAGTAAAGAGTGGAGAAGAGTCCAGTCTTCAAGCCACAGATTTTAGAACACTGGTGCAGTAAGTTTAGTTTGGTTGCAGCCTTTTTTCTGCTTCACCTGACGAGGTAGTTAAGATGAGTTAGAGTGTATCCTACCAGCACTGGGAAAAAGACAGCAGCCAACTTGGGTCTCAGTACATCACCTGTCACACTCATACACAAACCCATTCTAACCTGCACATCCTTAGGATTTTGGAGAAAACTGAAGCACCTGAGAAAACCCACAGAAAAATTAGGAGATATGCACGCTCCACATAGAGAACGCCTGAGCTAGGATTTCAACTAGGCATAAGAAAATATGAGACCAGAGCATCCTGAAATACTTATGTTTTGAATTACATGGCCAACATCTGTTTACTCTGTATGGAAACACATGACTATTTCATTTCTGTGGTAGATTATTTTGGTACAGTAGTTTCAGTCTTAAAAGGGTCTATAAATATATTTACAAACTGGGACTTTAGAAGGGTTCATACTGTGGCACATCCATCTATCTACTTTTCAGGCTATCTGCAGTACTAGGGTGTTGTAGTACTACAGACATACAAGGGTATCTGCAGTACATTCAAGAGTAATAGGACACTGGGGGTCCAGTCCATCACAGAGATATAGTATAAAAGAGCAGTGTTCCCTATCAAATTAAATTGAAATTGAGTTAATATTTGGCAAGAACTTGTAAAAACCAGATGAAAAGAAAGAGAATTGAATACTTTTGTTAACCTCAGTGCGCCAATATCTCAGTGTATGAAAGTTTTGAATTGTGCTTAAAATAAGGGAAGGCTAGATTTTATGAAGTTTCTGTATCTTTATTTTAAGGTAACTCTGTCTCTAGTACACTTGCAGAGGTGCTTCATGTAACAGTATGAACTACCCCACCACTTTCAACAAGGCTTAGGACACTTCCACACAACTAAATTTACAAGTCCATTTTTTTCTGATGTTTTTAATGCTCTCAGCATCTTAATTCTCAACAGGCATTCATCTCAATTTCCAAAATAGCCAATCTTGCTCCTCAGGCAGTTTTACATTAAAATCTAACAGGATGCATACTGTAGTTGGTAAGGTAACCTGACTGTAATGATATACAATTAAAATAATAGAAAAATTATAATTTTTTTAAAATGTTATTTATACCAGTGAGAATTAAATAAAGATGTCAATACAAAGACATCTGACCAAGCTTAAGAATAGAGGTTTAGCATATTGCTAACTAAATGGTAGTTAAAATAAACTAAACATATACTATCGTGTTTTAACCCTTTAAAAATTTTCATTCAGGAAGGAACCATTGATAGAAAAGATTTAAAAGGCACTAACTTGATCTTTTTCTAATTTCTAGTATTTTAATACCTTTAATTTAAATCTGGCAACACGAGAGCCTAAAGTGACTGAAATTTTGCTCTTCCTGCAGCTGTTATTTTCTTTTTTTTATTGTTTCTGCAGAACACCTAGAACAGCTGATGGTCGCTGAAAAAATAGAATCTGTACCACTGCGATTCCTGTTCAACTTAAGTAGCATCCCAGAGGATGAAGAACTGTCATCTGCTGAACTTCGGCTTTACCGACACAAGACTGAGGAAAAAGAGTTAGATGGACAAGATGGAATGTTCCATAGAATCAATGTGTATGAAATTTTGAAAACTCCACAAAACACAAAAAGGCATCCAATAATGCGGCTGCTTGACACTCGACTCGTCCAACACAATACAAGCAGATGGGAGAGTTTTGATGTAAGTCCTGCAGTCATACATTGGACTAGGGACAGGCTTCCAAACTATGGCCTTATGGTTGAAGTACTACATCTAAGTGATATTCCTACACAGCAGGGGAGACACGTACGCATAAGTAGATCATTACATCCGTGCTCAGATGATGAATGGGCACAGCTGCGACCACTGTTGGTTACCTTTGGCCATGATGGTAAGAGTCACCCATTGACTCGTCGTGCTAAGCGCAATACTAAACCTGTGCGCGGTAGGAAGAAAAACCGCAGCTGCCGACGTCATGCTCTTTATGTGGATTTTAGCGAAGTGAACTGGAATGACTGGATTGTGGCACCTCCAGGTTATCAGGCATTTTACTGTCATGGAGACTGCCCCTTCCCCCTGGCAGACCATTTAAACTCTACCAATCATGCTATTGTGCAAACCCTTGTGAACTCAATAAATTCGAATATTCCCAAAGCCTGCTGTGTACCCACTGAGCTGAGTGCAATCTCCATGTTGTACCTTGATGAATATGACAAGGTGGTATTGAAGAACTACCAAGAAATGGTTGTGGAAGGCTGTGGCTGTCGTTGATTAACCTTAAAAACAAAAAAGACATGGCTAAACTATCTGCCTTTAATAATAAACTATGAATACTATTTCTGTAAACTAAGGCTTGGCTTATCCTTTGGAGATAACATGTCTGTTTGTAAAGTTGGTAATGCTTTACTGTACATCTAAACTGTCTTCCTTGGATCAAATCATGTACTTTTAATTTGGCTGGGTAGCAAACCATTCGAAGTGCAGACAGAGGCTAGTAACTCCTGAACTCTGTTGAAAATAGAAAGTCAAATTAGAATTTAGGTAAAAATGTTGTACCAGATAATCATATCAGATTTTCTACATGGCCCTTATTTATAACAGTAATTTCATGAATTATTTGCTTTGATATGCCATATATTTTGACCAAAAAAAAAAAAAAAAAATATATATATATATATATATAAATATGTATATTTATAACTACATAGGAAAATAAAAATGAGTTCTTATTTTAAATATAACAGAATAAAAATGTATAGCTTCATTAACATATATGACAAAAATACAATTTTCTACCTTCTTTGAAGAAATTATACTGTATATATTCCATGTTAAAATGAGCATTAAGTACCTAGAAGGACCATTGACTCTGTTTCTGTTGTTTGACAACTTCTTAATGCAATGTAGTTCTGCTAACTTACAAACACTTCAAACTGTGTCATGGTCTTTTCATAAGGTCACAAAATTATCAGTTGTATGAAAAACATTCTATTTTACATGTAATTTATGTCTTCATACATTTGATAGTTTGCTTTCATAGCCTTTGTTACTATGTGTACAGAACTGTTTTGAATGTTGCAAACAATATCATGTTGAGATGATTACTTTGACATTTACTGAGTAATTAGCATAACACTGCTGTAACAAAGTGGGCTAAAGACAGGTTTTTTTTTGCAGAATTACATTGCAATGCATCACTTTGCAACATCACGCATGCCGTACTTACCTTGCATTCCAATGGACATGAGTTCAGTTTTCTGCCCAGTTTACTGTACATGTTCCCACAGTGTCTCCATGAGTTTTCTCTGGGCACTCTGGTTTCTTCCCATAATCCTCTCAATGATGTAGAACTTGTGTGCAAAAAAGTGCATCTTTGTGAAAGACTGGCATCTGGATCTGCTTCTACCTTGGTCCTGATACTGTTGTGTGCCCCATAATTTAGTGAACACATTTTACAACTGATGGATGGTCAAGAAACATTTTCACTTGATTGAACTAATAAATTACTAGGCAGGAGATCTGCTGCCAATCTCATATTCACCCCATAGTAATATAACTAAAACCTGCATACAGATAAACTAATTTTGATTAAAAAAGTGAAACTATTTGAAGTCATATGTAGCAAGCAGTTAGAAATTTTAATTAAGAAGGTCTTACTTTTCTATTTCTCACAGTCATCCCTAGTCATACTCTAGTTTAATCCAGAGAAAATAAGGAAACATATGCACTTTAAAAGCCATAGTTCTGTGTCCACCTTTTTTGAGAATTTTGCCTTCTGACAATTTAAAGAAAAAATAAATTTACCGTAGCATAAAGTTGCATATCATTTGATATTTTACTGTCACTATTGTCCCTGACAGATCGTTGATGGCCTTGTATGCCTTAAGGACACAAGTGTCTCCTTACATGGGCCCTGATGTAAAAGTTTCGTACTTACATTTATTCACCCACCTATTTTCATAACTTGCTTATCTATTTAAGAGATGATATTTGAGATTATCCTGAAAGGAAAATCAAAATGCAACTCCACCACTCTCCAGTTCCTAACTACACTACAAGAAAGGGCACAATCAAACACAGACAAACACACACTGGGGTAAATAAGTCTATTGAATGTCCCCTGTAATTAAACTGACCTAATAGCTTGCATTTGAATTGCTTGATGTGCTAGATGAAGTTTAGCACTACAAAGTATGAGCTGTGTGAATCTGCAGTACATAATCACTTAAAGAAGACCAATTCTTGAGGACTTTAAAATTGGGAAGGAAATATGATTAATTAGAATATTTGACTGCTGCTTTGGAATAAGCTCATTAACAAGGAGAAGCAGACAGAAATGGGTTAAAGATGCGTCTGTCCATTTTCAAATCCATTTATCCAGTTCCAGTAGCACTGGCTGTAAACCATCCCTTAATGAGGCACTGCTCTTATCACAAGAAACACTGAAGCAGTACCACATATGCACATCTCCGAGGCCTCTTTAGAGCAGCCTGCTAACATCTTTCTCCATACAGGTATGTTTTGTTTCTTTTTATGTGTCAGATAAAGTGCAGCTGATGAGTTATGTTAGGCCGGACAGGCTGTGCTTGTTAAAATGTTTTCTTATGGTTTTACATACTTTGATGTCAAATATTTTCAGCCTAATGAAGTTTAAAGAAGGCAGGTGAAAAATGTTAGAAAAAAGGGGGTAATCATGATACCAATTTTTACATTAAAATAATTCACAATCAAAAAAGACGTATAGCACAGATTGGAACAGGCTAAGGGTACATACATTAGAAAGTATTGCTCAAGCAGAGCTGTGCATGTATGCAGTAGTTTAATCAACAGTGTAGCTGAGATTAGCAAATTGGTGACCTTGAAAAAGTATTTTAGAACAGGGGTTCTCAACATCAGTCCTGGGGACCCCCTGTGGCTGCAGGTTTTTCTTCCAAACAGCTTCTATTTTTAATTGGACTCCTGGGCTAATTAAGTGAATGGTTATTGGCCAGATTGTGTGTTGTTGGTATATATATATATATATATATATATATATATATATATATATATATATACTGTATATATATATGTACTAAGCAGTTATATGGCAATAATGTATTTTATTTTCTTTTTAACAGTATTTTCATCTTGATGTTCATTCTATTTTTCCGGGTGCTCTAATTGTTTAATTATTCCATTCTTTTCTAATTAATAGGTCTGACGCTGAAGTAGTTTCAGCTTTTAATGATTCAGCTTTTCATGATTCAGTGTTGTTTGCCAGAGTGTCTGCTCTGCTCATTTTTAATATTCATTATTAAGATACAATGAAGGGAGCAGAATGCACAGAGAAAGGGTAAAATACTGTATAATGAAATCAGTAAAAGTGAGTTAAGCATTTAAATCTATTGCAAAAATGGACATATTTCTAAATGTCTTATAAATGTATAAATCATGCCTCTGTGCTTTCTTAATGTAGAATAAGAGAAGAGAAAAAAAATACCAGTTAATTAATTGAGATCAGTGTTATCAGTTGTCACTGATTATGAATCTGGTTGAAGTGAAAACCTGAAATCACAGTGGGCCCCCAGGACCAACTTTGAGAACCCCTGTTTTATAACATTTAGGGGAAATAAAAATTGACAAGTTTGGTTGGCCAGAATGGTTTGTTTCAATTAAAGTGTTTTAATATTCGTAGAGACGGAAACAGAAAACACTTAAGTAATCAGTATGAGGCCAATCTGGCAGTGACAGGTGGCAATGTTGCACTTTCTTTCTGTATTATCTCTAATTGATATGTAGTGTACGGATCTCAACCTCATAAATCATACATTGGTTTCTTACTCTGAGAAAATACAGCATTTTAAATATGTTATAACTGAACTGAATGGATTATTGATTGTGTAAACGCACATGCTCAAGACCTACCTGGGTATAAAAGCACTTGTTTGAGCTGGACAGCAAACCTACAAATGCAATGGCATTTTATCACTTCTCTTTAAGTAAAATGCAACAAACACAGAAATAATAGAAGTCACACGTCTGGGCGTTGTAACAGTCGTACTTGATACTTCAGAGAGTCTGTTTTCTTCATTTTCTTCTTAGGTAAACAAAGAACTGCCGTGTCCTCTTTGTGAAATGTCGCTATCTTTTAATTGTTAAATGCGACAGTTCACTTGCTGCTGCCACAGATTGGCTCAAGTCTTTGAAATGAGGAGTAATCGACACATGCTAAAGAGCCTTCGGATGCATGTGAAAGAACTGAGAAGACAACAAGGCACTTAGCTGGCGACAGTTAAGCCGCTCGCTTCGACTTTTTATTTTAATTCTTTTTTTCTTTTTCTGCCGTGCGATCTTATTGTATGACGGGCTGGTCACACCTGGTAAGTGAACCGTCCCCGCCCCCTTTGGTCGCTGTGTCTCACGGGAGCCAGAAAGGCGCGACAGAAGTCTGGGCGGGTAGACAGCAGGCGGGCAGCAGGCAGGAGAGAACAGGAACGCGCGCTGGGGAGGGCGGGACCGGAGTGGCCACTGCCTGCCTGCCTTGAGCCCCCCAAGTAAGATCCGGCATCCACGGAACTGCAGTGCCCGCCATAGTAGAGAGTATACGTGAATTAAAAAGTAAGCATTCAATACTGTTCAGGTAATTAGTACGCTCAATAACATCTACCATACCCTGACTCCTACAGTATATGCAGTGTGTTAGCAGAATGGTACATTTTATTATTTCGCTAAGCTATCAGAATTGACACACGCTTTGGGACAGCTCTGAAAAATTGTTTTGTTTTTACAGTAATAATTAACGAATACTCCAGGGACAAAATTTGGAGGGGACATTGACCTTGAACCATTGTGTGGGTTCTGAGGAAATCGCGGAAAAACTAGCATGTAATGTCAACGCTTAGGGGACGGCAAAACCCGAATAGGCCTTTACATTTACATATTTGGCAGACGCCCTTATCCAAGGCCACTTACATTTATGATACAATTGGTTACATTTTTTTTTTTTTTGGTTTTCCAATAGGAGCAAAGTCTTGCTCATGGTCACACAAGTGTCACTAGCAGGATTTGAAAGCACAACCTTAGAGTTTGAAGTCCAAAGTCTTGATAGACGCCACACAAGAAGAGCAAGTAGTGTGAGAGTATGAAGTAGGTGTATGGATACCAGCAAAAATCACAGAAACTGCACCTGAGATTATAAAAGATACTGAGAGCCAGACAATGTATGCAGTGTAAAAGGTTTGAATTATACTTGACAGCCATCGGAGCACAGTAACCCATGTCAGACAAAAAGCAAAGAGAATCTGAACTGTAAGCTTTCTATTTTGAGAGAGAAAAACAGAGAGAAAGGAGAGGGGGAAGAAAAATATTTTAGAACACAATTCTGACATCTAATTATTTTCACGATTTCAGGTATTTTTAGCGGTTAAGAGTATAGTAAGAAAATATGAAAACAAAAGTAAAAAAAAGATAAAAACACCAGTTTTCAGACTCTGAACACTTTTCTCCAGCTACTAATAAACTGTTCTTCAGCATACAGAAATGCAGCCAACTGAGTACTACACTGTGTGTTATTTGAACAGCTATATAAGTGTTGAAAAAGATTTTATTTTCAAAAAGGATTTCTCGCGACTGTGCAAAGCGACAGGTAAGCTGTTGTCATCTTGTCAAGTAAAGACCATGTTACACAACGTTTTCCAGAGATTTGTAAGTTGTAGCTTTCATTTACTTAATCTGAGTGAGTTGGGGGCAGTTGGCTCGACATCACACTCCTGTAAAGTCGGTCATGTAATGTGACATGTCCAGTGACTCTCTCCAACTAGCCTGTGACTTGCTCTTGTAAAGTCAGACAGGCTTGATTTTGTCTTTAGTCATAGGGCTGGGCTCATGTGCATGAGAGCTGCCAACCAATGAACTTTTAGCCAGAAGCCAGAAGTACAATGCATAGAATGGGGCAATGAGGAATGCAGAAAACAGGTGTTTTAGACCAGGGGTTGCCAACTCTGGTCCTGGAGGACCACCATGGCTGCAGGTTTTCATTCTAACCCTTTTTTAATGAGTGCCCTGTTTGTGCTGCTAATTAATTTCTTGTGAATTCATTTTAATTGAATTGCTTTTTTAAGATTTTTTTCCCTGAATGTCTTCATTCCTCTCAATTGCTTCATTTCTTGCGTTAAATGACACCCAAACAGAAATGAAATGTGAAGTGACTGAGCCACCAGAAGACAAACTAAGTCAGGGCCTCAAACTCCAACCAATTTCATTCCAACCAGCGGTTTATTGAGGTGCCAATTCTTGTCGTTAATTAAACGTGTTCTTTAATTCCGTGGCTTGTTGCTGTTGCTCTCGTGGTGCATTAACAGACATTTCTGAAATTGTTGATTTTCTCTTCCTAAGAGCACTGGTCATATGTTTTAGGTACCTGATCAGATCAACATTTCTGAGACCTTCATCTTTCTTTATTTTCAGATATTGTATGATGGACACCGGTTCTATTGGCTCATTTTGTATCTCATTTTTTTTGTTTGCTAATTAAGGAAAAAGAAACAATTAAGGGGTCTGAGTCTTCAAGAGCAAGTCAACTAAAATGAATTCACAAGAAGTTAATTAGCAGCAAAAACATTTCACTCATTAAGAAAAGGGTTAGAATGAAAACCTGCAGCCACAGTGGTCCTCCAGGACCAGAGTTGGCAACCCTTGTTTTAGACCACACAATGAAAAGAGAAGTTCATCTGTCTGATATTGCCATGTTTTAAGAGCCATGACAGAATAGAAAAAATAAATAAATTGGCAAGATTGCTGCTGAACTTGCCATTGTTCTTAACCCTTCATACAGCACCAGCTCTGTTGACTGTCACAAATACGGCTGAGCACGACTGTGCAAGAAAGTTGGCACTCAGTCAGTAAATGTGACATGGGCAGAAATTTTCAGTCATTTAAACTGACGTGGTCCAATGACGAGATCAACAACTGCATTTGGCAAAGCTGACATACCCCACAACTAGAAATTGTGTATTGTGACATTGACATAAGATTAAAAGTTTTTAACTCATGAGGTGCTGTCCATAAAAGGTTTTAAGTAAAGGTTTTGTTGATCACTACATTTCAACGTCAGGCTTTTGAATTATCATATAAAAAAATAGACTGAAAGCCAGCAGCTTGTCATAACTGACCTCAAACACAATAAGCACCATGTAATTTTGTTTCAGTGTGAATGAGTTTCAGCGCTTTTCTGTTGGTTTATATCACAATTATATCTAACATGCTGTCTCATATTAACAGACTGAAAATCGGTAAGGCATCATCTGTATGTAATAAATCTGTTGTACGCCCTGGAGATCAGTGAATGACAGCTTTGAAAGCTGCTCAATGTCCTCTTAACACCACACACATTCAGGAGTGGCATCATAGCTTACTATTTATGCAAAGTCATCACCTTCATAGGCTTCAAAGGCTTCTTTTGTATGTGCTCCAGACTGGAAGGGTGAGACCTTTTGGAGCAACTGGGTGTGGTCAGCTGCCCTCCTGAAAGAGACAAGGCACTTAGCAACAGCGCCCCTCTTGTCCTGGTTGTGGTACCGCAAACCTGATCAGAGCTGGCAAGGTGATCCTCAGACACACATGTGTGACATATACAGTATTATAAAATATCACTTACTTTCATTTTGAGCAATAAAAATGAGATTTGTAGATATGAGATATGTGACAACTCAAAATGGAATGGCAGATATCTGTAATTAAAATTCTAAACCAAAAAAATGTAATTACAGATCGTGTACCCCTACATCAAGTTCAGACTAGTCCAAATGTAACTGTAGATGTCTAAAATAAGCATTAGCAAGAAAAAAAAAGTAAAACAACTTACCATAGTCAACAGTTACCTTCATACCTGTTTTTCAGATGTGCAGATATCTCTTACATATTGACTACGTCAGGGTTTGAATTGCTATTCTGCGAAGCCAAAGCACTGTGAGGCACAGAATCAGTCTGTCCATCTTTATTTAAATATCACAGTTAATAATGAATACCATAACATGATGCTTTATACAACAAATGAAATCTCACTGCATTATTGATTGTACAAGTTAATCAGTATAATAACCTCCAAAACCAACAAATACAAAGAAAGATAAACGGTCCTGCAGGGACAGGTGTCAACACAAGTAAAAAGCTTTTTAGAGTGAAGCAAGACCACAATGAAATTACAGAGGACATGGCAGAAATAAGACCATTATATTGGAGGAAATGTTATACATTTTTGGAATAGCTTTTGCAGCTATTAGTCTAAGTTAGGGTTGTTCAGTGCAGAAGTAAGAGTAAATAGGAGAGTTTGTTGAATCTTGTAAATGATTAGGTAGTACTACTTTAGACTTAAAATCCAGTTGTGTATTTAGCTTGAATGTGCATTTCATGAAACACAGAATCTCACAAATCACACCTAAGAACCAAATTCCAGAGAGTAAGAGCCATAAGGCTGAATGATAATTTGCTGAAAGAAGAATGCCAGGGTTTTGGAACAGTCAGAAGTGCAATTTCTAAGGATCTTAGGTTAATATGGTGCGTGCAATCCGTATTAGTAGGTAAGTATGCCAGAGCTTTGCAGCATTAACTTGTATAAGTCAAGAAGAGAGTTTCAGAGATAATTGGGTTTTGCAGAGTGTGCCAGTGTGGACATGTCGACTGACAAGTAATTTACTCAATTGTAGATACCTTCTATAGGAAGACCACTGACTTTCTTATTTGACATAACGATGGCAAATGTAGATCATCATGTCTGTAAAGTTACAGTTGTAGGCTATTAAATGAAGTCTTGCCTGCCACAGGGAGTGGCATGATTCAGAAGTAAGTCTACTGTCATAACAACTCCACGCATGGTGGCAGAAGAAAATTGCATAGTGTTATAAAATCAGAGGTTTAATGAAAAGGAGTGAAGCTTTGAGAGTTGTCCAAATGATCTCAATAGAAGTATTCCAGTTAGGTATGAGTTTAATTAGTGAAAGTTTGCAGACATCCAAGCACTACAATCATCCTCAATGTGTGCCATGCTAGTGACTAAAGCAGCTCTGCTGGCTTCTGATGCTGCTGCCCAGTCCGTTCAGCAGGAAAGTTATTGTAAAGGAAAATGATAAAGACTGATTTTAGATAGCTTCTTTCTTTCTTCCAAATTGCTAAAATCGTTACAATCCATGCAGTATATGACACAAGCTGTCACGTTAAATAGGCATTAAACAGATTATTCAGCTGTCCATATGTGTGTATACAGGAACAAGAACACTACATTTTGCTTCATGGAGCATGTAAAAAGCATTTTTGGCAAATGACCTTGCAGAGAAACACTAAATATTTGGAAAGATATGTTTAGAGAAAAATACATTCTTTCTAATTATACTGGTGCAACTGCAGACACTAAAGTGGTATAATGAAGAAAGGATATTTTTTACAGCATTGACAAATACCCAGGATGAAGCAATTGCAGGTTAAGGGCCACTCACACTGTTCTAGTGGGGTCCTAAGGTGTCCCCCGCTGCACTCGAACCCAAATCCATGCTCCTGACCTTACCTCACCTTATCAATAAATAGTTTACAGCACATGAATCCTGCAAGTCTGAAGTATTGTCTTCTTATTGAAAATAGCTACAATATGGTGATGGGGTGGAATCACTTTATCACCCAGGTACATTTAACTGGTGACTTGGTGATTGCTTACACAGCCAAATGCTAATTTAAACAAGTCTGTTTCTCCAAAAATAAAAATGTAAATGGCTGCCTCAGGTTTTGTTGCTTACCTTTCCAACTCACCTGTCAAAGAGGAGGGATTACTTAAGGTGCCCAGAGAAGTGACTCATTTTAATTCCCATTTACTAATAACAACCACAAGCTCCTCCTTTGGCCACATCTTAAAAAATGTGAAGATTTCATATGTGTTTGTACAAAAAAAATTAATATGTACTGTAGATTTGCCAGCCTTGATTTTGGAGAATCATTCATCAAGCCTAGTAGTAAGCCTTAGTGGAGATTTTATTTTGACATTTTTATAACAATTTATACCCTCAGGTTGCATGTCAACAAAAGTCTAAATTAGTTATTCATATAAGACTAACCATTATCTTAAATTAAAAAAGCATTTTTCTTTACTACCAACAGAACAGTTTAATAAATTGTTTCTGGTAGAGTCATTTGGCAACCATTTGTCTGTAGTGAAGGGTATTATTTTATCATTAAGAAGTAATCTGCTGATCTAAGGCCAGGAAATGAGAAAATGTATTGCTATCACTTAGAAACCACCCAAGAGCCAATATCTTTTATCAAAGGGTTTTAAATATTTAAAGTGCTTTCATTTAGACATTAACATTTGAGAGGTGTGGTGGTGCAGTGGTTAACACTTCTGCCTCATGGACCAGGAACCAGGGTTCGAATATCCTTCCCAGTGGCTGTCTGTATGGAGTGGGCACTGTCTCTCTGTGTCTGCATGGGTTGTTGTCTGTGTCAGTTGTCATCCCAAAATCCGCCTGTTATGTTAACTGAAGATTCTTTATTTTTTTTTTATTTTATTGTGTTTATTATAATTATTCCATACAAATAGATATTTTTTTACAAAAAATAGGATTGAAAACAAATCAACCCCCACCCCTGAGAAAGAGAGCATAGCCGACGGAATAAAACTTAAAACTAGTAAAAATAAATAAATTAATGAGTTGAATAGGCGGATAAAGATAAATGGAGAAGAAAAAGAAATGGGAAGTGAATCTGCTTCCTCAGTGCTTTAAAAGCTTATTCTAAAATGTCATTGATTAGGTCCTGCCAGGTTTTGAAAAAGTTCTGCACAGATACTCTAAGTGAGACTTAGATATTTTCCAATTTCAAATAATATAAAACATCAGTTACCCACTGACTTAAAAGAGGAGAGTTAGGATTCTTCCATTTTAGCAAATAAGTCTCTGTGCCAATAGTGTAGTGAAGGCTATCACAGTTTGTTTGTCCTTCTCCATTTTAAGCCCATTTTGGAGTACACCGAACACAACTGCTAGTGGATTAGGAGGGATTGTGACACCAAGGCTGTCTGATAGGCATGTAAACATTTTTCTCCAGAATGATGTTAATTTGGTGCAGGTAATTGAAGATTCTAAATTAACTCTGAAATGGACTGGTAAACCAGTTCAGGACTCCTTGCTGCCTTATTCCCAGAGTAGCCACCTTCTTGAAACTTAATCAGATTAAGAACGTTTAGAATGCTATGATTATCTTACACACAGCATACATATAGTAATAGTTTTTTGTTTATTTCCAGATATATACTATATATATTCAGGGTACTAAGATTTAAACAAGGTTAACACTAATTAAAATAATACCTTAAAACATGAACGGAATGAAATAAAAAATGAGCTATGTTTTTGTTGGGTGCGTTTTGTGCAATATGGTGGTGTGATGTTTGCCTATTCTTCTCCCCTTAATTGTTTTAAGTGAACTTAATTTTTTTCTGTGCAGATAAATACATTAATCCGACTGTATTTTTAAGGATATCTCTTTCCCATTCATACCTACTGAATATGAAATGTATTATAGCCTTACTTCACTCAGGGTTATTCTCAAGGATTCGGCTGTGAATTTCCTTTTTTTTCCCTTAAACTTTGAATACAATTCCAAGTATCTGCTGCTTAGAAGCGTCTTCATAACATTGATACCACCATTGTCACAGCCTGCCGGTATTGTGTTGACTGAAGTTGTACATTTCAGTTGTCACAACAATTTCAACTTCGAATTTATACTGTTGTTTTTTTTTTTTTTTTTTCCTGGGTAATACAAGGAGCCAGTGGTTCACTGCTATGTGAAGGACTGACTCTCTGTCCATGATGGATTTCTATCTTGGAGATGATACTGCTGAGACATGATCCTGGGAGCTGAAATTGGATTATGCAGGTTAGATAATGGATGGGCATTTTTTTTATCTATCTTTTATATTTCTGTCATTTGCATTTATTTCTACTTTAGAAGGTTTTTAAAATTTATTTATGCTTTGAATGACATCCATTTTAGACATAATGCTTTGAAAAACTTTTAAAATAGCTTTCAATTCTCAGTATTACTCTTTGCCAGTTTCCTTGTTATACAACTTAATTTGGAACAGGTGTTTGATTTTTAGTAACTGGTTGTTAAGAAATAATTTTCCTTTATCAATTACATTTATTTTTTTGTTTTTTTTGACTCTTTTATTGTGGAGTTGCTGTATAACAATGCTAGTTGTCAGCTATCACTCAGTTTTTAATTAATGAAATTTGCAGAGATGAATGCATTTATTCAGACATCAAGTCATGCCTATTCTGTTACATACAACAAATTCTATGAAATTTTACATTTATTGTAAACTGATTTACATATATTATTCAAAATGACCTGAAAGCATTAAATATTAAATTATACTTTGATATATAGTGATAAAAGTATTTTGATTTCAATCAGCAGCTTAGAAGTGTTTTGGGTATTGTACCATTGCAACCTGAACCTGGGTACAGCTCTTGGCTTGGGTATGTTCTCAGTGAAGTTTCAGTTTTCTCTTCATATTTGTATTGGCTTCTTTTGGGGCCTATGGCGTTACCACCAAGTACAAGGCTCAAGTGGTGACTTTAAACTGGTCTTGCCTTGTTCCCATTGTTACTAGATTAGGATCTGCTCAGGAAAGTACAGTGTAGAGAATGTCACTCTGTCACTGCACAATCATATACTGGAAAAAGTAGAATAAAAATCTAATTGGAATTACTATGTTAGGGCCTTTATAAAGAATATAAATTTAAAATCACATTTGAATATTTTATTAATCTGAATACTGAGCAATGTGGCCTATCTTATTTCATATTCTTATTACATTTTGTTATATCAGCCAGGACTCGTTCTCTGGCTGGGCTTCAGCTTTCTTTTATGTCACGTTTGTTCTATGTTGAGCCATTTATTTATGTTAATTTTACTTTTGTTAATTATCTGTTGTATTTTCTTTGCCTGTGTTATGTTCCATGTGTTTTGTGGGGGGTGGCACAAGAGGTGGGGCCACCTGCCAGTCACGACCAGGAATTGCCCACTGTCTTGTATATCCTGAGGGTCTCCCACAGTTCCTGGCCATTCATTTCAAATTCTCTTAGGAGTTTTAGTGATTTAATGTAATTTTTTTTCTGTGCTTTGTGATTTTTTTTTAACCTGTGCTTTGTTTTTGACTTCACTTTGGATACTGTATTGGGACTTTGTTCACCTGTGATTGCCTTTGCTGGCACCTGCTTTATGCCTCTGTGCTCTTTGGAGATTCAAAGTGTAACAGACTATTTTGTAACAATAAACTTTGTATTTTATGAAGGCCCAGTGCTTGCTCTTATATCAAGACAGGATTTGACAGTAAACTCCCCCCCACTTTGGGCAATTTTGGAAATATTGGTTGGGTCTTACATAATTTGGGACACCTTGTTCATAATTTGGGTTCACATTTGGGTTCACAATGAATACGAAGAGCCAGATCTCATGAGTACATTGCAAACAAATGACAAAAAACATCCTAATGGAAAATTCTATCTGTGAATAAAATAGAAACAACATTTTAATAAACAGCTTGATGGGAGCAAGTCATGCACTAAAAGGTCTATTTTGAAAAATATGTATTCTCTGCAACTGAAATGTTCACTCTACAAATAATCGAGAGTTTTAGCTAAAAGTATAATGCAAAGCTAAATTTACCTTTCATTTGTTGATGCCTTCATTTTGTGTCATAGCCTCTTTAAGCTGGGAAGATTGTGCTCATAGTAATGCAATGTAAACATTATGTAATTTATAATTCCTAATAATTTATATACTTGAACAAAACAAATACTTCAAATCGAAGAGGTTCCTGTAGTCTCTTACCCTAAAATAAGCAAAATAGTACACAACTGATGATATGGTGTTATGCCCTTGATCACAGGCTATCAATTGTTCTGAAAGCCACAAAGTCTGTTTATCCTATATAAAGTTAAAAATTACCAATTTTTCCAGTTTGGTTTGGATGGAATTGCAGACATTTTTAAAATGATGTGCATAGATATTCATGCTTTTTTCCATGCTGTTTTCAGTAAACCAAAGTGAATCAAAGAAAATATAATTTTTATATGTCCTTCTTTGCCAGCACATCACCAGGGAGAAGGCTTTTGATCTCTCTGCTGTATAATTATTATTTTTGTCTTTTTGCATCAAATAAATGTTTTCATTTTAGGGCACCTCTATAATTCTGCATTTTTCTCCAGACGTTTGTTGCCCTAACACAGAAATGAATCTTGCTGCCTTAGGCTACAATAATCCTTTATGAATGTTTTGTAATGTTACATTGCCCTGCACAGTATGACTATACGCAGCTCAGTTCTCTCTAGGAACACAAACCTTGTTCCTTCATGTGTCAGTAAATTGTTTTAAGATAGCAAATGGTAAGTGAGGTACTACATGTAAATAACAATCTGGCCTTAGTATACTGATACAAGTGTACTCTCCACTACACGACAGAGTTTCGTTCAGGGTTTGGTTAGTCTTGCATTAAAACACATTGCTGTTAAAACATGCTCTTTCATGAATGAACCCATTAGTAAATGTAGCAAGAGATGTTCTGAATTTGTGATATGTAACTGTTTTAGTTCATTAAATGGAAGATAAAAATAAAGCTTTAAATGGCCTGGCACTGGACTATGATAGTAACATCCTCCATCATTATGGTCCTGTCTGCCCACTAAGGTCCACTGATTCTGGCAATCTTGTTGTGACCAAACAAACCTGTGATCTGTGGGTGACAGAGTCTGCAGCTCCCAGACTTTGGAACAACCTCCCAATTTTAGTATTTTATTCTGGTTTATTATTGCTTAATCTATTTCAATGTTTTTTTTATATCCTATCTTTATCTTTATTTAGTGTTTCATGCAAATATCATTTGTATCCAGTGTTGTATATACCCTGTTGTACTTTCTGAATTTATGTGAAAGTCTTTGAGCATGGGAAATGTGCTATATAGATAAAATGTATTATTATTATTATTATTATTATTATTATTATTATTATTATTATTAACTAGAGTAGTAGTCATTGTCAAAACAATTTGAGTTTATTCCTACAAAGTATAAACCAGCCTATGTACTATAAATATTAACTAAATATTAAATCTCTAAGGCATTTTTACCATGAACCCTGCTTTACCTAAAAGAATGTCTCCTCCCTGTCTCAGATAAGTAGAAGTAGTAAATCGTATTTACTGATATCATACACTCTGGCTTTTGTCAAGCCTGCTTATAGGAAGATTCAATATTGTATGAATGCTAATGTGTTATTTAAGTAATTATTCAGTCAGGGTGACCATAATTAAATTAACCTCAAGAGATATAGAGCATTTTGCAAAATCTGTATGGTTTTGTTCCAATAGGCTTGCATTGGCAAAGCACCCAATAACAAATAAAAGTAATAATATGCATTTTCTTGCAACAAATCTTTTTCAAAAGTAAATAAATAATGTAGTGACAGCCACACATATCATTCTCCCTGAATTAGGTTCACATATAATGTATAAATCCATATTTACTTGGTATTTAATGCAATAAAGGTAGTGTTAATAAAATGAAACAGCTTTGTTACTCCACTACAAAATGAAAAAGTAGCTTTGATATTTTCCATATTGATTCAATGAAAATGAAGATAATCCCCTCCTTTGATATGAAATACATTACTGTGTAACGTTAGTTTATTCCGTGACACTAAATATTCCCCTCTGTATCAGGAGACCATCCTATTACCCTAGATCAAGTCAATAGTTGCCCTGCCCAAGAACTTAAGTCTGTTAACGCTGAAGTTTTCATATAAACATGCTGCATGTCCCTCATAGCTGCTTAATGCAGATTAGGATTGCCATTGGCATGAGGCTATCTCTGAAGCAGCAGTCGCAAGGGATAAGTCATGTCTAGGTGTGACATTCATACGCTACAGGATCTGCTCACATGGAGCCCATTTAGATTCATCAGCTGTCCTAATACTCGTGTCTTTGGGATTTCTGAGAAAAAAACAGAATTCCTTGAGACATCTACATAGGCAGCATGCAACCAAATTCTACACAGGCACTGTAGAATGTACAGACTCCTCATAACTAGTGAGCCAAAGCTTTAAAAGCCATGACACTGTATTCATAAGACATTATACATGTTAGACTTAAATTACTGGATTGTGAGCAAGAAGCAAAGCATGAGGCTTCTTCACAAAGATGTTGATTTTTGTAAAATCATTTTTTTTTGTAAAATATTTCTAACAGTAAGCCTCTTCTTTGACCAAAATGAAACAGGCAGGCTTGGGGTATTTGTTGTTAGCTTCTCTTGAGTTTTTAAAATACTATTGGGTGGCTTTAATTAAAATAAGTGAGTGTTCAAAATGAGGTGTGAATTTTAACCACATGTCATCTAATAAGATCATTTTTAGGTTTGCTGTCTTAATTCTTGATCAATTCATCAAGTATATTTTTATGCAAGTCCATATTTCACTAACAGTTTTATGTTCTGTATGTCTACAAGCAACTTGTTTTTAAAATTACATTAGCATGTAGTGTAAATCATTTAGTTTTTTAGGGTATGGTTATTTTTAGTGTAAATGATTAAATCTTAAATAACATAGCTTTACTGAATAAATTAATAATTAAAAAAGCAGTTCTGGCTGACCCAAACAGATTTACCAGCTTCAGCTATTATTATCCAGTGAATCAGAATGAATGTAAATAGCAGAAATACAGATTAAGGTTGCTAGCAGTCTTTAATCCTTAATCATAAAGACAGTGCAGTAGGTCTCACTAGGAATTTTTAAAAACAAAGTGAAACTTTAATGAGGAGAACTGTAACTTAAATGTCTCCATAATACTACAGAACACATTTTGAGCAAACATAGCACTTGCTAATGATACTGTTATGAGATAGTAAAGTTTGGCACTGACATATTTGTGTAATTTTTAACTTACAGTATATAAAGTTTCAACAATGTAAACAATTGTCAAACTTGAAGGTGGCGTTAAAAAAGCCTGAACAACCTAAATGCTTATTCATATAATTAGAGCTTCATGTTTTTTTTAGATATTTATATGACTTTAACTCATTTTAGAAATTTTCTTGGGTGCTATAATGTTATAAAATTCATCAGAAGTTCTCATTTTCAGATGATGATTTCAGCTGACCTGTTCACTTCTCTGTTGGCCTAGAAAAAGCAGCCATTGTATTTTTCTTCAACATCGGTACAGTTAGTACAACTTTTTTTTTTCCAATTATCTAAATGGCTTTCTAGAAACTGAAAAAAGAAACCTCATTTGGAGCTTACTTCTTTTCAGGTATGTTTAATTAGAAAGTAACTTACACTACATGCCTTTTACCAGGAACATCATTAAAGGAGAAGTCGATTCATCAATTTAAACAAGACATGAATAAACAAAAATGTAGCTCTTCACCACTATCAAGCATATTTAAGCATATATTAGCACTACAAATTCTGTTTGTCACTCAATCAGTATTGCTTTTCTGAAGCAATTAAGTATAAAAATACAGTATTTAGCATTCTAAGAATGCATTCAACAATAATGTTACAAAAGGTTTGTAATTCAAGTGACCACAAATTATGGATGCACACTGAGACCCTTTTACTATGCACACCAGCTCATCATCCTTAACTGGACACTAAATGAAAAAGTATTTGGGTATCAGCACATTGATTTCATGTAAAACTCGGGGGGAGAATGGAGAATAGGGGTATAAAAAGTAGTCCACCACCAAAAAAACATCCAATGAAGGCAACCCTGTGATTTGCAATACTGTAGACTGTTGATGGCAGAAAATAATTAAGATTGGCATGGGCCAAGTACTCAACAACAATGGCATTTAAACAGGAAGACCAGAATGCACAATTTATGATGTCCTCTCATTGAGGGATTATGGCAGCCATAAACACTAATCAAGTTTCACTTTAGTCAGAGGAAAATCATAAGGTATGATTTCAGCGGGTTAAGGAAAACAAATACACAGGAGGACTGTGAAAACATTGTCTCATTTAATGAATCCCAGTTCTTGCTGATTCATTCTAGTGAGAGATGTGTCTTAAAATCCTTCCATTATGTTTTTAAATGCATTGGATTTTGTCCAATAAAAGATAACTCTGCAATTACATTCATGTTTGTATATTTAAATTAGCAAATTATGGCTTCTCAATATTAACACCATCCAGAATTTTAATAATTAAAATGTATTTGTATTTATTTAATGTTTGTTCTGTTTAAGGCATATGTATATCTCCGTTTGCTAAATAAAGAATGATCTATTGTTGTAACCTTGGATTTTGTGGTTAGTACAGTGTATCTGTCTGAAATCCTTGCTTTCTATATACCTCTTGTTTTAAAGTAAGGCAAGTTAAATATTAGAGCCTTGTAGGAGTGGTGGCCCAGAGCTCTTTCTTTGATGCCTGTAGATCAGACAAAGCTGTGCCAAAAAAGAAAGGAATTTCATTTTGAAGAGGCAATAAGGTTAAAGGGAAGTTCTTTTTAGCTGTCTTGACGGTGCAATTACACATATTTCGAAGTGATTTCCTAGCATTTAGATAACATCAACCAAGCTATGATAATTGTTTGCTACTTCATTACCCTGGTCACATAGACAGAGGCAAATGCATTTATAAGAAAGATAATACTCTGTTAGCTGGGTTCTCTTAAAAATATGTTTTATAATGGTACCCATTTTCTCAATATAGCTTGAAACCACTTCACAACAGTGTCCTAGTGTCCATTCTCTTCTTTTTTTTGTTTCCTTTTCCTACCAGTTTGTAGTCTTCATTTTATAAATTACTCTGCTGGTGATGCTGTGAATATAATGTTCTCAGTTCTTGTGGGACTGTTGACAGTGGATTTGACCTTTTACAATTCAAAGAAAAACCCTGTGTAAGCTCAAATGCATATTTCTTTCTTTGGTATTGTTCAGTAAATCTTTAACAGAAATCAGTGAACATTTTATTCAGGATTCTATGGTTGGTTGCTTTTAATGTAAGGTTTTGTAATTTAGAAGTTTGGTATTTTGTTTCATGCAAAGACCCTTTGTACTTCAACAGTGAACCATCCCTAATTAAGAGAAAAGCCTGTTGACTGCTATTCTAATTAACAACAAGTGGCTAAAATGAAATCTGGATTTTTTTGCAACACCTTACCTGTCATATGCACTGCATTAATCCTTTTCCTAACACACAGGCACAGTTGAAAGTGCAGTGTTTTCAAACATTTTGTTATAAACTATTCATAAGATTGTCAAAAAAACATACAGATGGTGTAGGCAGGTAAAACTATTTAAATAACAACTAAGTATGCTTTCAACAAAAAACAATCTTTCACTTCTTAAGAAATAAGCATGAAATAAACAAATACAATATGCAGTCTTTGTAATATATATTTGGCATCTTTTTGTTATGTCACCTTTTATGTTGCGTTTTGTTAAATAGCCTCCATGTGCTTTACAACAATATTTTATCTCAAACATACCTGTAAAATAATATGTTGTCATATAGATCATATTTTATTAACAGTAAGGAATATGAAGCAGCAAGAACTTAGTCAGACAGACTACAGTTATAACATGTGCACTGGGGCAGGGCCAAATACCTTTGATAACAAACCACATCCAGGCTGTTAATATACCTCAATACAGTGGATTCTCAAGTTCAGTCTTAGGGGACTCCTATGGCTGCAAGTTTTTGTTACAACCACTTCACAATCAGTGAGCCATTGTACCTCTAATTGATCTCTTTGTTTAATTAGGTGGTCTTTTTTCTTCTTCTCTTATTTGACTTTCAGAAAAGAGCAGTTGTGTGAGATTTAAATTCATAAGAAATTTGGAAATATTTACAATTTTGCAAAAGCTTTAAATGCTTAGCTCTGTCATTTTTTCTATTATTTTCCCTTTTTTCTGAGGAGATTTCTCCCTTAATTGTGTATTAATAATGAAGATGAACTGGGAGCTGAGTAGGCACCAGGGCAAACAATATGCTGAAATACTGCAGCTGCCACAGTGTCATACCAACTAGTGTCCTCACTAGTAAATAATAGCTTAAAAAACAGAGAACTTGAGAAAAGTGGGATGAAAATCATCAGTATATTGTTGTTGTTGAAGATAATCTTCTTCTTCTGGCTGCTCCCATTAGGGGTTGCCACAGCAGATCATCTACTTCCATATTGTCCTGACTTCTGCATCTTGTTCTTTTACACCCATCACCTGCATGTCCTCTCTCACCACATCCATAAACCTTCTCTTAGCCCTTCTTCTTTTCCTCTTGCCTGGCAGCTCTGTCTTTAACATCCTTCTCCCAATATACTCAGCATCTCTCCTCTGCACATGTCCAAAGCAACACAATCTCGCCTCTCTGACTTTGTCTCCCAACCATCCAACTTGGGCTGACCCTCTAATGTACTCATTTCTAATCCTGTCCAATCTCATCACTGATAATGAAAATTAAAAAAAAAAAAATAGGAAAGAAAACTAAATTATTCCCATGTAACATATTTAAATGCTCATCACTAAAAGTTTAGCAAATCCAGGTTTGCCATTTCTGGATTGAATCTTAATATATCTCATCTTAAAGCACACACTAAAATAACACACTCTGAGCCTGCACATCTGATTAAAAATATCTTAGTGCAGCAGTTCTCTCATTGTCTGAGCACTCATTAAAATCTTTGAGATATCTGGTTTAAATTCACAATGTTCACATACATTCATTATTTTTGAATATTGTAACGTAATGGGTTGAATCTTGCTCTATATTTAAATGGAGAAATGAGACACAACAAGATAAAGTTTTGGGGTCTCCCTCAGATTTCCCATTTAACAGCAGCATTGCTAATGAATTAACACAACACAAAACACCCACAGAGTTAGTCATGGAATGTATTTGTTGTTTCATGCTCTTTCAGCTGCGATGGTTCTGCAGGCTAGTGTGGCTACAGCAGTCATGGGTTCAAGAATTTATGCTAAGTTCCAGCCATTGTGGTGTTTTTATAAGAATTGTTGTATTCTCCTAAGAGAATATGTAAACTATATAATCATACGCAAGTGATTAGGAAACAACTTCAGAGCTTATCTATTGCTAATTTATCCCCAAGCCATGGGTTGGTGGTGTCACTTACTGGCTCTCCTGTTCTTAGGTTCTCAGACTTGAAGATCAATGACATGAGAAAATATGATGTCATTTCTAGCTCTGGTAGCTTAAATGGCCGACCACAACAGTAACCTGTCAGTGAACAGATCCGTGCATGCAAAGACATTTCTCTACAACAACAACAACCATTTTTGTCAACTTTGCTTTTTTTACCATCCAGTTACACAGGGTTTGCCTTCAAGGTGCCCCAGCCCTTCATCTTGTTTGTCTGTTGTTATTATATGAGTATGTATATATAAATACTATCAGAAAGGAACTGTCAAAGGGATGATTTATGACCTTAAGCCCCGCCCCAAAGGAAACTGTCAAAGGGATGATTGATGACCTTAAGCCCCACTGCCAAAATATGATTTATGAAAATATGAAAATATAATTTATGAAAATATGATTTATGAAATATCCCCCGTCCCTATGGGTGAGGAAGGGAAATGAGGGTTTGGACCACTGTCATAATTGATAATCTCTAAACCCCTACTTTTAGCGGGGTTCTTTCGTAAACCGAGCCCTTATCACGCCCCATTAACAATTCCCATACCCACGAGATATGCCTTTTTCTCTCTAACCACCTATAGGGTTAGGGGAGAGGCGTGTCACTCCCCACCCTTACTCAACCCGACTGCAGCAGGAGACGAAAGAGTTCTTGTATAAAACTCTAGTCATTTAGTGAAAACGCCATGACACACAAAAGCAGATAGAATGGATGGTCTTGTGAATGCTCCTAAGAAAATAAAAACAAACAGGGTTTCCAGAATGCTTGAGTTACAGGACCCTTGATTCAGCTCAGCTTGATATGATTCTAATTGTGCTTTGAGCCAGGTAGAAGTAAAAAGAAATACTCAGGGACATCTCACGGTGGTGGTTTCCAAGAAGGAGCCTATCCTTCCAGAATATAAAGAGGACAGTAACAAAGAGGGGGATGAGTATCAAGAAAATGAGATAAAGGAACGAGTGAGTGAAATTCATTTTTCTATAAAAGACTGGACTTTTTTAAAACCTCTTATTCCAAATATTGATGAGGCTATTCATCAAGGAAAACTGTCTGACCAAATGAAAAGAATTAAAAGAAAATTGGAGCCATTGTTTTCAGAGGAAGAGATTTGCATGTTGAATAAATGCTCGTAGGGGGAGGAAGAAAATTGGGAAACACCCACCCCTAAGTAAGTGGAGATAAATACAGAGATCTTTTTTCATAGATTACTTTAAACTAAAGCAATCTCGAGATGTCTTCAACCAACTATCCTACCGAAGCTGAACTCCTAGAAGCCGTTGATAGATGGACCAGTCGTCTCCCTGTTCTCTCGGACTCTGAGGTGTCAGAAGTCCTCCACACTTTGATGCATTTCGAAGAGCCGATCTATGGTAGTGTGGAACAGACATCACCGCTGACTACCTGTTGGCCGACTAAGCCTCAAACCAACACTGCCTGCTGTGCTCCAGACCAAATGATGACTACCGGTAACCTACAACCCAGTTACTCTGCTCCAGACCAGATGCTGACAGCCAACGACGTGTTTTGGCCGGATAACAACCAGCACCTCTCTGGCTATGCTCCTGATCAGGCATGTTGGTCTACGGAACAGTCGGCACCTGCCGATTGCCTGTTTTGGCACAATGATATCGTCCCCAACTCCGGGTACTCTGTTCCTAACAGCTCGCCTCCAGACCAGCCATCTTGGCCAGACCTTCTTATGCCTTCAACTGACCAGATCTATTGGCCTGAGCCTCAGTTACCTGCCCCTGATGATATGTATTGGTCGGGCAGTCTCCTGGAGAACCACACAGTACCTGACATTTTTGTACCTGCTAATTATGTTTCGAGGAGCCTAACGGGGCTGAGGAGATAACCATTCAGGCCATGCGGCAAGAAGAGGCCGTGGACAAACTGGTAGAGGCTCGGGCCGCTTGGAAAATATCACCCAAGGATGCTGATTATGAGGGTATGGACCTTGAAAAAACTGACGGACCCCTGGGTGAAGCATTTTGAAAGGCTCTGAAACTGGTCAAGAGTTTGATTGCAGCTCTGCTGGATATAATACAAGTAGTTGATCAGGACCTAAAAAGTACCTGTCAGGGGTGTTTCATAGATCTTTCCAGCCAGACACAGCATACATGTCTGTTTGAGCCTGACTCTGTTTATTGGGTTGGCCGTTTTCAAGAGGTTCTGGCCGTTTTCCGCAAACCATGACTCAGGAGCCTGGTCATAAATATTCTGGGTTGCTTCAACATCTTTCTGCCTTTTCACAAGATTCATGCATTTGTACAAAATGCTGTCGACGACCTGAAAAATGAACATTCTATTAATGAGGATATTGTACAAGCCTTTCATAACATGGACGATGACTCTTACTCAAAAATATGTGAAATAGCTGATGCTTTCTCTAAACGCCATTTTTCTGTACCTGATATGTCTGATGCACCTTTGGGGTTTTACGGGGAATACGACATGGAAAAATCATTTGAAGTGTCTGAATTGAATGTACCTGTGATATAACATGTTTTAACCATGCTGTTTAGTTGTAATATTATGTTTTGAAGTGGTTGGTATAAAACATCTCTGAATTTTAATATTGTTTTTGAAAAATACCAATAAGGCACCATTTGATTTTTAAACCATTGACATTTTTCTTTCACCGTCGATGACGGAGGGTTACATGAAAAAAGTTTATTATAACCTGGCAAATCCTGGCAGCTTTGGGGGAAAAGACTCTTTGAAAAGAGCTCTTGAGGTTTCGGGTCAGAAAAGTAATGACCATCAGGTGTCGGACTGGTTATCTGGTCAATATTCTTATACAACTCACAAACTCGCTAGAAGGCATTTTAGGAGAAATAAGGTTTATGTATATAGACTTGCAATGGCAGATGGGTTTAGCAGACATGACAAATGTGTCCGAGCATAACCGGGGTTATAAATCTTTGTTAACCTGTATTGATGTACTTTCTAAGTACGTGTGGGTACAGCTCCTGAAGAACAAAACAGGTAAGAAAGTGACAAGAGCCTTCCAAGACATTATGAGCGGCAGTAGAACTCCAAAGAAACTCCAGAATGATAAGGGGTTAACTTAGAGTTTTTCAACCGAGATTTTCAAAAGCTGTTAAAGAAGATCGGAATAAAACATTTCAACACAGGAAACAAATTAAAGGCGTCCATGGTGGAGAGATTTAACCTCACAGAAAAATGTAAAATGTAGAAATATTTCAGTGCGTATAATACGAGAACCTACATCGATAAATTGTCGGATCTAGTATATTCTTACAACAAAAGTTATCATCAAAACATAAAAATGGCTCCTTCTGACGTAAACACGTTAAATTCCCGGAAAGTTTTCAAAAACTTGTATGACCGTTAAAGTTCAAAGTAGGAGATACAGTTAGGGTGTTTAAAACCAGACATCCTTTTGCAAAAGGTTATGAACAAACATTTTCAGATGAAATCTTTGCCGTATCTGAGCTTGTACCTAGGACACCGTCTATGTACAAACTGAAAGATTACGATGGTGAAGAGATCATAAGATCCTTTTACATCCCTAAATTGTAGAAAATTAAAGTTGATTCCACAGACGTTTACAGGATCGAAAAAATACTGGCTAGGAAAATTAAGAATAAAAAAAATTCATTTTAGTCAAATGGCTCAGATAGCCAGAAAAATTTAACAGTTGGATACCAGAGAGCCAAGCTCAAGATGTTCAATAAAATCCAGAATGCTCATAATCGGCTCATCATTCTCTAGTGGTATACAATGGAGCACAAAAGTTTTTTTGTGACTCTACTGTACCTAGCAACGCTTCCTCAGACATTTTCCCTAATAACACAATTTCCAATTTCATGACAAAGCTTGCTAAACCCATAGAATTAGAAGGTTCTTGGGAAGTCGGTTTAGCAGAAATACAGTATACCATATACCGTGGAATACCATAGACAAACTGGATAATGAATTCTACATTTCAGCTCCAGGGAAAAAAAATATTACTACATTCTATGCGGGTATTACGAAGATATTCACGACCTACTGTCTTTTATGAATTCAACAACTTTAAGCCTACCCACTTTGACAGATGTTGCAACGAGAACTGTCCCTTCTGAGAATCCTGTGAAATTCAGTTATAAAGCGGTGGAAAGAAGAGTCTATGTTGTACTGGGTGAAAAGGATGAAACTACAGGTATACACTTAAAAGGACAGCTGAGTTGAATATTAGGAGCGCATCCTGATCAGACTCAGGGGTTAACTTACAAGGCGCCTTTCCCCGCTGGCTTTTACACGTTGTACATGTAATGGGAGATGGTATCTCATCAGAGAGTCGGAGACAGCTACGTGCCCCTTTTGAAGTGTGTTCATATACAGGATCAAGCAAATAAAATTACTACCATCACATACGACAAACCTCATTATACCCCAGTCAGCAAGAATCATTTTGACACAGTGACTATTGAAATAAAGACGGACCAGAACAAAAACATGCCATTTCAGTTTGGTAAGGTGGTAGTGAAGTTGCATTTCAGACCTGCCAGGCATTGTATGCATGATTGAAACAATGAGGTCTTACCAGGACCCGACACCATACATCCAATATTACCAGACCCAAGCGGGTAATGGGTTACCGGGATTCTCTGGATCCCCTGTAATGTATGGTGGGGGGGATTGGAGATATATTTCGAAGGTTGTTTAGAAGAGCTTTACCTCTCCTAAAAAACGGCTTTGACACCGCAAAACCACATATCAAATCCGCTGCTAAAAATATTGTAAAAGATGTGATCACCGGGGCTATATCAAGTGTGGCTGGTGGAGTCAGAGAAAAGCAGGAGGGAGCGGGCTTGATGGTAATTAGAAAGACAAAACACAAAAGACCCCCGGGATCGCTTGAGGCCTTGCCAGTTAAAAAGGTAAGACACATTATTTTTACAGCATTTTCTAAACGTCGTCAGAAGAAGAACAAGACTAAAGCAAGCAAAAAGAAGAGAGACATTTTTTAAGAGAAGATGACTTTCGTACACAGAATGTCCAAAGAGTGTGTCAAATCTGAACTGGACCTGTTTACTGTGCCTTTCACTCAAACGAGTGTAGATAAAAGTATATACATCGAAGTCCCACCTCTCTTGGCCCTCTCTGAAGTAGTGCCGCTAAAATTTTTCATAGATGAAAATGGGGAAGATTACCTTGATTTGAATAACACTCTTCTACACCTAAGGGGCAAAATAGTGAATGCTGACGGGACTAACATAGCTGCCGGCGCAAAGGTCGGATTTGTCAACAACCCTATAGCCAGTTTGTTTTCACAAGTTGATGTTACCCTGGGGGACCGCCTAATATCGCAGAGTTCAAATTGTTATCCTTACAGAGCTGTTTTAGAAGGCCTGCTAAATTACAGCCAGGAGACTCTTCATTCTCAGTTTGCTACAGGTCTTTTTTACAAAGATACACTTAACAAATTGGAAGAGACAGATCCTGATGGAAAAAACACCAGTTTTATTAAAAGAAGCGCCTATACGGCCGGTAGCAGGACTGTTGAACTTCTGGGACACATACATATCGATCTCTTTTTCCAGGAAAAACTAATATTGAATGGCATAGACGTGAAGATTAAAATGGTTCAGAACAAAGATGAATTCTGCTTAATGTCTGGTGATGCCGAATGTTACAAAGTAATTATAACGTCAGCCTCCCTGTTTGTAAAAAAAGTAAAAGTTTCACTGGCTGTGAAATTAGGGCACGCTCATGCCCTTACATCAGCCAATGTGTATCAGAGTATGCAATCAAGAAAACCTGTTTTTTGGGTCAACTACCAAATTATGTGGTGATTGGCATGGTGGATAATGAGGCTTTTTCAGGTTCTTATACAAGGAATCCATTCAATTTCAAACATAATGATGTAGAGTTCCTGGCTCTGTACATGGACGGTGAACAGATTCCTGCCAAACCTTTTCAACCTGACTTTGCAAGCGGCAACAGTGCCAGAGAATACTATAACTTGGTACTGGCCACTGGTAAGCATTTGAAGGATCAAGCTCTGTCTATCATCCGTTCAGAGTTCTCGCAAGTATATACTCTTTTCGCTTTTGATCTAACCCCTGATCAAGAATGTGGTGATCATTTTTCATTAGTTAAAACTGGAAACATGAACTTTGAATTACGCTTCCACGTCCCTCTCCCACGGACCATCAATCTAATAGTATATGCATTCTTTGACAGCATCAACAAAATCAACCGGTAACGTAATGTTCTGTATGACTATTAATAAACATCATGAACACAAAACAATTAACAGAACTACTGTCCCAAGATCTCTACACCGAAAGATATTTCTGCAGGGTGCTGGCGTGTGATCAACTACCAGAAAAAAATATCGGAGTGCCAGCCATGTTCGTAAGTGAATACTCACCGCCAAACCCAACCTGGGGAGCACTGGCTGGGGATTTACCTCAATGAAGAGTTTACCCCAGGGAGAGTTTTTTGATTCCTATGGAAATCCTCCAGACTTTATCTACTTCCCGAGTGACACTTACTGTTTCTTAAGCAAAAACTGCAAACAAATCATTTACAACAACAGGCAGCTTCAAAGTTGGATCTCGGACAAATGCGGCCAACACTGCCTCTTCTATCTGCATCAGAGAGGAAAAGGACTCCCTTACACCTCTGTGATAAAAAAGTATTCTGATGACGTGAACAATAATGATGCTATGGTCTCTAAATTTGTTCGTTCCTGGCTTCCTTTATCAGGACGTTGTTTTTATCGGTACCCTTGCATACAGAGATCAGAGACCTATAAATATTTCAATAGACGGTTAAAGGATGACACTCTATAATGACATAAAATTGCATTTAATAAACAAACAATTTTACAAATTAATAAGCAGTCCAATCCAGTCTTTTTTTTTTCGGTTTCCGTCAGTAGGAGCTGACTTCAGGTTGATGAACAGGGAGGGGGGCAGCAGGCGGCTTAAAATTTTCAAGGAGTTCTCTCATTCGTCATTAGGCACAACAGAAAATGGAATGTTCAAACCAGCCATGGCGTTTACAAATTCCTTCCAGCCACATGGCCGCCTATGCTTAGGTATTGTATGAGAGGGTGTCAGATTACGTACCAAATCCACCATGTTGGAGCCGACCAAAGGTTTACCTTCTAACAACAGCTCTCCACGATTATTCCAAAACGTGTGATTGGGATTGACAGACCTTTTATGTAAAACAAATTCAACATTTTTCTTTACTTTTATAGGCACACTTCTGAAAACCTCTTGCCAAATCCGGTCCTCAGACACGTTGACTATTCTAACGTTCCCCTCGACATTTTCTTCTTTTGGTAACATGAGTGTCAGACTGTTAGTTTCTTTATCGGTCTTTTTAACTAACGTTAGATATCTCTGCAAGATAGAGGTGTAAAGTTTCACCTTCTCGTCAGCCCCTATATCAAAGCGTTGCAGGATGTTTCTCATTTCCTTGTCCAGTTCAGTTTCAGTGGCGCTCAAGAGAGCGTTCGGATTAGCGCTCTTTTGCTGAAAAGAGACATTTGTTGCGTGGTACCAAATACATTTTTGAGCGTTTTCCATATTTATGCTCTAGAAGCTAATAAAATGTATATGAAGAGCCCCCAAAAAGCCTCCTTTCTGGTTCAAAATATCTTTCTTCTTTTTTAAGGTTAGTTTTCTGTCACTTATTTTTCTGACAGATGTTTTATGGTTCTTGAGTTGCTTAAACTTTTTTGGTGTATTACAAGCTATTTCAGACAAAGCATTAATTAAATCATCAGAAGACGCGTTTATAAGAATTTTACGGCGACGACAAGAGCAACGGAGTAAGGCCTTGAGAGGTTGTAGGTTTCTGCTTATTCTGCACAACATGCTGACAGAATATGTAACTTTGACTCAGAACAGTTTCTTTTATCTTTTGATGATGTACACAACAGGCCAATCGGGCGGAAACAGACCTGTTCTTAATTGCAGTTTATCGGGGGTCTGTGCTTTCAGATCCACTATGAGATAGCCGTAAGGTAATTTTGTAGCATCTTCGAAAGTTTCCAAAAAGAACTTAACATGCCCCGGATACATTTGGCGGGCCAAGCTGCTAATCTGCAATTTGTCATTGGGGTTTTCAAAAAGAGTAATATAATTGCCGTTAAGATTAATCTTGCTGCTTTTCTTTCCTTGAAAGAATAAATTTTGAACCAAGTAAATGACAGACAGATTCCGGTGATGAGTATATTTCGTGAACGCTTTTTCTATTTCCTGGCTTTCACTAGCCAATTCCATCAGATCATCTATAATGACCAAATTTATTTTCTCCGGAGGGAGAAGTTCGTCGTTGCATAAAGACTTCGGGATCCCCTCAATAAATTTTAACTGCTGAAATTTAGCCGATAGCTCGTCATACATTTTCTGCCAGGAACTATAAAACCAAATTATATTTTGAAAAGGTTGAGACACAACGTGATTCGAATGTTCCAGTAATTTTTTTACATAATAGGATTTACTGGAACAAGACGGGCCTGAAATAATTTTAGCGAAGGGGAGTGGAAGGCATGTATCAAAATCTCTTTAAGTATCCATAAGGCCTTGTGGTGTAATCTTTTAGGAGAACCCTCTTTTTATACACCACTCTGAATTTCTTCCTGAGTGGTCTGTTTTCTAAAGTGAAGCATTTTTTTTTCTATGGATCAGATTACCGTGAACCAGTAACTCTTGAGGAGGAGCTTCATGAGACGTCACAAAATTCTGATCTAGATTGGTTAGTGTTTCGAGGTTTAGAATTTTACCGGTTTCATGGTTAATGGTAATGCCTTTTACCTTCATACATGTTTTGCCTTGTGCTGTTTTATACCCGTACGTCTTTGGGCCACCTGATGCAAATTCTGTAATATAATCACAAGGATTTAACTCACTGGTGAGCTCTCCTAAATCGTCACCCTGAGGAGGATTGTACTGATCAGGTTGAGAAGTAAAAATAACCGAGTCAGAGTCGTGGTACAACACCCTTTCTCCCAGATTAACGACATCAATGCTACCAGGTAGGGTGTACTTTTCATCTGCGTACTTCCACTGTTTTTGAGCAATCTCATCACCGATAAATTCAAAATAAGAAGCAGTATACTATTTGGAGAAAATATATTGCAAGAATTCCTCACTGTCCTTGACTAAGCTAGTAGTAAGATGGAGAGGCTTTTGCCCAAATTTTCCCCAAAGAGAATTTAAAAACATCTTTGAAATCTGTCTCTTAGTAAGATTTACGGTGATACTATTCTAAAATATACTGGTCTCGGGAAGCCTCATCCGTACACCAGGTAGGATAACCCGATGCCTCCTGCTTGCCTTTTAGATGGAGCTTGATAAAGTCCGAGAATAGCTCAGAATTACGTTCAGGGTAATGCCAAATCTCATGTACTTTTGAAAATTTATAACCTTTGTTAATGGCCTTCACTATTTCCACACTACACCAAGTCCTGGTTAAAGCTCTCTCATCCTCTGTGTGACAACAGTCCACAGTCTGAGATTCTGTTTCCATGCAGGTGCGACAGAGGGTGAACATTAATTTCCTGCAAAACCTGAGAGGCAGGACTGGAAAACTGAGAACATGTGGAGGCTGGACAGTGGCTTTAATTAAGCCAAAATACTGATCACCAAATTACTGAAAAATGATGGTGGGATGACTGATCGGGTATATTTTTGTTTTATTCACCAACGGGTACAAAATAGTGAAATCATAATAGTGAATCTGCTCGTTGCCCACGGCCTTGTGGTACAATTTTATGGCGTTGGTACAGCTGCCGAACAATGAGTCCCTCGGATTTATATGTTGAGGGAAATCGCAATGTTTTAAGAAAGTTTCTAGCCTGAGGTCGTGTTTTTTCATCGTCTTCCAATCATGTTCCCAGATCACACGCACATCTAGACTAAATTTTGTCTGAAGTATTTCCAATTTTCGCATAAACTTTTGGTACAGAACAGCACAAGTCATGCCGGTTAAAGGATTGGTACTGTTTAAATCATAGCATTCTGGATAGCCATGATAAAAGCAGCCAGCAAATTCAAAGGCGGTTGGAATACCTTTAACTCTGGCATTGCCGTCAAGAAAAAAGGAACCCTTCTTTACTTCCCCAAGGCTTAGAGCATGCCGAATGTTCAACTTTTCTGTTTCACAGAGATACAATAACCGTTGAATAGATGCGTTTGAATAGTTTTTTCTGACTACTAATGTAATGGTCAAAAGAAATTATATCAATAGGTTTTGGAGGCATACAGTTTTGCTTGTACATGGCCATACATAGAGAGGCTAGGACCATGCATTAAAACGGGTCAATATTGCCAATTTTGATGACCTCGTCTCTAAAGTTGATGCAAGCGGTTCTAAGATTTTCAACATCATTTTTACACTAAAAACCCATCTCCTCTTTAAAATTAAAAACAGCATGTTTGACACTCTCATACCAGGTAAAAAATTCTTCTTTTTCTTTTGTCATCATGCTCTGGATGCCGTAGCATTCAGGCTCAGGGTAGGGTCCGATATAATCCTGGTTTTCAGCCTTATTGAAGAAATTGGGGAAATACCCTTTTTCGGCTTCAAACCCCATGGCTTTAGGCATGACACTCAATTTCATTGTTAAAAAATTCAAAGAATTTATAAAACATAATTGATAACCATCATCTGTGAAACACATCAACTTATTTCCTTCAGTGGTAACACGAGGGTTCACTCCATTTTCAATCAAATACTTCATTAAAAAGTACCCATTGTAACCTTTTGAATTGTGAGCTATGACGGTATAGCCTTCATACTTGGGACGACATTATCTGGCAAAGAACCGGTGTACACAATCTTCACCCGCCCAGAACCAGGATTTCCCCTGCAAGGACTTACAGTACAGTATACATAATTCGGAGTGTGCACACCCGTTTCTTGCTGACTTTCAAAATCATAAAACACATATTTCTCACACTGATCCCCAGACTTCAAGGTTGCTATAAAGCACTGATGGTTTTCTGCATAATTTTCAATTTTAGCTTTACAAACACGGCATTCCTTGGGACGACATTTATGGGGTTTTGAGGCAGCATTCACTGTGTAAGTTTTGCAACACAGGGGACACATTTTTGCAGTGTTGCAGGTCGCTTCCTTGTCATTGGTCTTGTCATTAAATTTAGGAATCGTATGCTGAATAAAACAAAATTGGGACCAGCAGTAACGGTTGCAATCAACACACTTGATAAGCTCTTCAGGGATCGGTCTGCAATCGGAGGAGAAAAAGACGTTGCAGTGGCCTTCACAGCGATGGCTAAGGTTTGAGTGGTAGCCTGTGTAACAGTAGCCACACAAGTATTTCACACCCAGAAAACCCTTTAAATTCAAAATGCCGTAGCAATGGTTGTCATGCAAAAACATAAAATATGTTTTAGGGTTTCTAATGCGGTAGCTTTCAAATTTTAAAAATTTTTCATTTCTTGGGCATCTGTACCAGATAACAATTTTAACGTCCAGCATGTTTTCAAATTTATGAATGTCCGCAAAGGACACTTTTTCATGCTCAGATAACCTAATCCTGCTCTGAATGTTGTACGCTTCACGCATGCATAACTGTACCGGTCTTCCATTAGGGTAAGCAGACAAAAAGCAAAACAGAGCTGATTCCTGTAATTATAAGAAATAATTAAATGCCTCATTTTCTTTCTGACTATTTTGTGATTGAGTAGAGTGGACGCCTTGTGAGCGACGTTAGCGCCCCCGCTAGGTGAGCGAACAATATGTATGACTAGCATCAGAGACTCATCTGCTAATACACTCGCGTGACTCTGGAGAAGAATCTCTATCTGTTGAAGAAACCCATCTACATTAATATTAGCTCCAGTCATCTGTATAAAAACACTAAGAGGTAAGGAATCAGCACACAATTCTAACTGTACAACATCTTGTGGATTTAAAGTATCCAAAAAACTATTCAGAATTCTTTGCAGTGTTTCATGAATACTGTTAAACACCTCCTCGTAAGATTCTAGTTCATAGGCATCAGCGAAATTTAAGGGGTGTCTTATTTCTGTATTATTAAACGCCGGTCTGTCGATCTGATGAAAAATGCTCTGCTTGTCAGCACTAGAGACAGCAGAGGCTCCAGCCTTATGGCTGTTACGCCTGAAGTAGAAGTGGTTGAGGGTTTAAACACCACAAAACCACCGGACATAACTGGCACAACTGAGGAGGTTGAAGGGGTAGTTACAAATGGCTGTGCAACAGGCGCTGAAGAAACAGTGACTGAAACAGAGGGCTTAGTTACAGCAGAGAGGACTGATGGGCATACTGAAACAGGAGGCAAGACTGAAGCAGAGGGGTTAGCTACAGATGGACATACTGAAGCAGAGGGATCAGAGGTGTTAGCTACAGGGACTGAAGCAGAGGTGGCCAAGGAGACAGTGACTGGAGATACAGTGACTGGAGCAGAGGATGCAGTGACTGAGACAGAAGTAGAGGGTACAAAAGGTATAACTGAAACAGACGTAACCGAAGGGGTAGCTGAGACTGGTGTAACCATACTCCGAGAGGAGACAGCGTTCTGGGTGGTTGGACCAAAAGGCTGAGCATTTGCAGAACCCATGGTGTTTGTTAAGCCATGACCCGTTTGAGCATTCACATTTTCAGTCAAAGACTGCTGAACCGTTGCTAACAAATTATTTAATGTCAGCATTTCATTGGGGGTGGCTACTGGACACAGGGTTTCTAAAAGGCTGTCAAGCTGGTCAAAGTCAATGGGAGTAGTAACAGGTAAAGGAACTCTCATGGTAGCTATTATATTATTCATTTGTGTCATGTTTTGATTTTGACAATTAATATAGTCCAATTCATTAAAATATCAGGGAGGAGTAGGCATTTTTGGGGATTGAATAGAGTAACTAAGTTTATTCACCATATCATGCAATAACCCACACCTTTTCCTGCTTTTACCATTGCAACTCATATTGCTTGCCATTGCTTGCCATTATTTGGGGAACAAGTTTTCTAAAATAGCATATAATAAAATAACCTTTTCACGTAAATCTGGAGAAAGGGGTAAAAGGTTTTAAAATCCAACAGAACTCATTTGATTTCAGCCTTCAGCTCAGCAGCCTTAGCCCCGACATCAATTCTTTCAGATTCGCTGACTATTTGGGTGAGAAGTTCAGGTGATGATACAAACTGCAGTGAATCCCAGAGTATCTGAGTCAGTAATCCTGACAACGAAGGTTCTGAAAAAGCAAACAAGACTAAGTTTTCTTTAAAAATAAACATTGGCAGTGCACTCGCACAATTAGTTCAACTTACCGGGATGCGTGAAAGAGATGTTCAATAATAGACTGTCCAAGGGCCTTTACGCCAATTCTAGAGGCTGACTGGAACCTTCGGAAGAATAACCACTCTTTGGAAGCGTTGAGTTTTCTGTTAAAAATTATATATTAAATTCCCAATGCCTTATTTTTCCATACACCCAAACCCTCAGGTGAAAGTAGTACTTACGGGGCTCTGGGGACGCTTTAGTTTTTTTGTCTGAGGTAAGATTTTTAGTCTCAAAAAGACAATCTGTGGTAGATATTAATTCTTCCAAATGCGTACTTGTTAGATATAAAGAAGAATACAGGTTGGCGTCCGATTCTTCTACAATTAAAATATATAGTAATAAGTTAGCACATACACGCAAAGAAATTTCCATTAAAATTATTAAATCTGTGTGGTCTTATAAACAACATTTTGATTTAAAAGTATTAGAATTGACTCACTTTTTGAGCAACTAACAGGCCAGAAACTGCAACCTTCTGAAATAAGAAAAATACTTCATTTATAAGCTCTGAGCATTACAAATACTTTCATATTTCATTTAAAAATCAGAAAACCCACCTCCTGGTGAGAAGGTTCTTGGAGATTGCTCTTCGTTGTTGGAACTATCTGATTTGAAAATGGATTTATAAAAGACAATCATTTCATCAGTTTGAAGAGAGATGATCGTTAACAGCATATATTTTGATAATCTACACTAACCAACAATCACAAAAGTATTTTTTCCATTGTGGAAGAAAAAAGCGAACTTGGCTATCTTTTGGAAAGATCGCCGAGGCATTTGTATGCTGAAAAAAGTTAATGTATCGATAGACAGTAATACAGAGCTCTTTATGCTGCCCATCTTGCTGTCCCAGCCTTGGAAGGGCAGAGCGAAACACCCTCTAAGTTTGGGAGAAAGCTCATAGGTGAAAAGTTGCTGCTGTCCCTCCTCTGCTTGGCGGGGCCCCTGTGTACCTGCAAAGAATCCTCATTTAGACTACCCCGTCTGTAAGTGCAACATCTTAGCAATAGGAAAAAGCTCCCTGTTATGTTTCATTTGTTTTACCGAGAGATCATTGTGCTAAACGCAGATGTTTTAATAACTTTTCTTACAATTTGACTGTGTATTTTGGTATATAAGAGAGATTTATTAGTAGGAAATAGTTAATCTAATAACTTTGTTTTCAGATCAGCTGAAAGTAAAAAATCTTTTTGACATTTACCCTATTAACCCAACTGTATTTTTTAAAAAGAATGTTAGGGCTTAATTTTAAAAGATAAACGTGGACAGGATATGTACACATTTCAATACGACTATAATATTTTCTTAATTTTAGAAAGATACACATACAGTACTTTCTTAATTTATTCAAACTAGTGAGCAGAGACTTATGAGATTTAAAGGATAACTCTATTCTTTATTTCTTACAAGTTTTGGCTATCTTTAATGTTTAATCGTATGATAATAAAATGTTGGATGTACGTAAGCCTCCCCATTCCCCCAGCCTCTCGTAAAACAGGACAGACCATGCTTTGATTAATCATCCCTTTAAGGTCATCAATCATCCCTTTGACAGTTCCTTTCTGATAGTACTACTACCTATGCAGTATATATATATATATATATAAAATCCAACAAGACTTTTATTACCTTCACCTGTGGGACATGTCTTCCCCATAATCCCCACAGGCACAACACAGTCCCAAAAGCACTTAACTCAAATAATCACAACACTCCCGTTTGACACCACCACTCCTCCGTGGCAACCTTGAGTGGTGGTTGCCGGCCCTTTTTATAGCTCACCCGAAAGTGCTCCAGGTACTTGATCACCTGCTTCTGATTGCACTTCCGGGTGGGGCTGTAGAGTTGTCCAGGCCGGCTCAGGGACCAATGCAGCACCACCTGGCGGCCATCCCAGATCCCAACAGGGCTGTGGAGAACTCCATCTCCCATGGAGCCCTGCGGGAAACTGAGGCACCATCCTTAGCCAGGGAGGCTGCCACCAAGCGTCACCGGGGGAGGTATTGAGCAGTCCATGATTGTTCACCATGGGACCCGGCCACCCACCACAATATATATATGTTATGATTTTCTAAATTTAAGTATTCACAGAAATTAAATTTGAAGGCAGGTTATTATAGTCAATAAATCATTGTCTACAATTTCCTGCAATAACTGTCTTTTAAAACCTGTTACATGTACTCCTTACTTTTGGAATGCTAAATAAAAAAACATACATTTTGATCAAAGCCTGTACTGAATGCTCTGAGCCTATACTCAGGGAGCAGTTCTCTACAAAAATACACTAAATTGAATTCAATTGAATCTGAGATTTTTGAGAGAAGACGGGACAGAAAGAATAGAATGAAAGATAAAGTGGACATAGAGACAGCAACATTTCTTTTTTTTATAAAGTCCAGGCAATGATAAATGTGAAATCAAACACTTATGTTGCAGTATACTGTTATGTACATGTACTGTCTTTTTTAGTAGCAGACACCCAATACTTTTGTAATGCTCATGCTAACATTTTTCAAATATTCTATTTTGTACAGGACTGTCATAGCTTATTAACTCAAAAAATTATGTAAAGACCCACAGTGCTGCTGTGTTAGATTTTCTCTTATTTTTTTGACTAGATTGCCTGCTGAGCAGAGCAATATCACAAGCCCTAAAAGTGAGATTCACTGTTAACTGGTGTAGTCTGAACAGGGAAATCGATTCATGTGGTATTGTTCGATTAAATCTTTTCATATTTAAAGGTATAGAGGAGTATTTTATTATTATCATTATTGTTGTTGTTGTTGTTAATAATAATAATAATAATCAAAACTCTTGTAGTAACAGTCCCTGACATTATTTATTATCGCTGTAACTGACTTTATTGTGATGTTATATGTTACATTTAATAACATAGTTTAAATATTTATCCATCCACCCATTTTATGAACCTGCTTTAATCTTCACAAGGTGCAATAAGGAAACTGTTTTAGTTGTGTCACTGGTCCATAAAAGGGCACACTCTTTTGTTCATCCATATTCACTCATACCAAGACAATTAACTTTGCAACCAATAAACTAATGTAGATTTTTGGGATATGAGAAGAGTATTAGAAGAAAACCTGCAGAGAATTAAGAAGGTGCTGTACATTTTCCAAAGTGCACTCCTATCTGTGAATTCATATATGCCAGTTCTTAACTTATCATTGGCTTTGGTTGGTCCTCTTCCAAACTGTTTTGTAATTCAGCTTGCCATGATTGAGGAACACAGGTGTTTAAGTACACAAAACATACGGGCAGACAGCTAAAAGAAAAAAAGGGAAATTTTCTGCAGTAACTGATTCAACACGTATTAAAACCTGACCACTAGGCCTGTGAGTCAGCTTCACTAAAAACAGCATGGTCTCAGTCAAACATGATTTCACAATTCTAGTTATCCTGCACTGTAATCATATGTTATTTGACCTTGAATATTTTGTTTGATTTGTAAAGAACTCAGTAATGATATTTACTGTAACAGACACTATATAAAATAAATAGAAACTTATTAATAGTAGCTTCTCAAATGTAGACCTCACAACTCATTCCTAACATATTAGTTATTTTTAGTTTTGCTACAAAAATTGTGCGTATACAATTTTCCTCCTTATCCATTGAACCTAAGTAATCCAGATACTGTACATGTTATTCAGCATGAAACGTTACCTGGGCAGCATTGGGCACAATTTAGAAACTGGATTGGTCACCAAATTATCACAGGGTACACACTTACACCCACACCCACGGTGAAAGAATTGTCTATCACTGGTCCATTTTTTTATACTCCACTATCAAATTAAATTGTCTGTCTTTGGAAAGTGATGCCCATATGCAGTTAACATTTTTCCACAGTAATTATATTTGTTTAATGTTTTTACTTTGTATGCATTGAACAGATTATCAATATAAAGAATTACAGATTAAAAAGTATATTGCAACAATGAGTGAAGGGCTAACCTAAACACCTTTGTAAAACACTGTGATATCCAGCAGACAAGACTTCACTCCTAAACATTAACATAACAATTTAGGTATAGTAAATTAATGTTTTACAAGGATTAAAAAACACACACACAGAGATCAGGACTGCCAAGATATGTCTTTGCATACTTACTGTATAGTTGTCCTTCAAAAGTATTTCTTTTTCTATGAACCATGAGTATAAAAGACGGTGAAGGGTTAAAGATAATGGATAGAACAGTTTGTTATCAACACATACAAAAAATGTATGGCATTGGATTACACCAGACAAATCAGTTTCAAAACATTACCTAAATAAATAAACTTCAAAATATTTCGTATTTGCACAAATATAGAACATTTAGGTTATTTCTTCAATAATATAAGGCACATTCCCAGTTTTGCTTTGTTTTTTCTAATTGTGTTTCTGTTTACCATTTAAGGCAATTAAAATGACAATCTCAGATGCGTCTCATTCTGGATGACAGTCATTTTGCCAAAGTAACATAGCTGAACTACATTCAGAAGTTTTTAATAATGTATTTTCCTTAGTTCCAGCTGCATCTAATTTGAACAGCAGTGGGCTAAGATAAAACGAAATGGTCCCTCACAGAAAGCAGTTTAATAAAACATCCTGCATTCTTCTTTACACCACCATGGTGTTATCAGTTTCTTCCCCCCTCTTTATCCCAGTGGCTGACAGCCTGTTTTTTGTCACTGAGAGACATCTTCAAACACCAAAAAAAAAAAAAGATGGACTGAAATGAGGGTGGATATCAGGGAAGTGTTAGCAGACACTCCAATTGAATCCATCACTCAGTTGGCAAGGTTTTTCCCATTAGAGGTGACTGAAGCCAAAGATGTTGGACATTATCTAATCTATCATACAGTATTAATCTCATCTCAATGTATCTACTGTATGCAAGACATAGCATAATTTACAGAAGCTTAAGTTGTTAATTAGATTAAAATCTGAAGAAGCAGCCAAAATCCATTGTGTGACACATAAGCGTAAATCCATTTCAGAAGGTTAGCTGTTGAAGACATGGACAGAGTAGACAGCAGAACACATTTACTTTTCATTTAAACTAATATCCTTAAATCTTACTACAGTGTTTTGAACTGGTATGCAGGGCAAACCTTCTTCAAAAATAAGTTTAAGTGAGCCAGCATCCAGAGTAGACATGTATTTGAACACTGGGTCATGGGACTGTCACTTTGAACTAAATGCATGTCAATGAAGAGATGCAGGATTACCTAGTAAAACAGTTTTTTTAGGATCATCTCTGGTATTAAATGTCTGATGACCAAGTAAAGTGTCACCTTTCCATAAATCAGTACAACTCATGTACTGTAAGCATAAAGAAAAGAGCCTGCAGTGTTGTAGATTTTACATTCAGATATGATTATCCCTACTGGTTTAAGCATTAGATTTGAATACCATATTAATACTGTTTTATTTAGTAAATGTGGTTCTTATGTTTTCCTTCTTTAGCCTTACGACTTTGTATATAACCAAATGATTCTTTGATGAATAATTTTGTACTTTCAGTTTGCCTCCACAATATCCCTAAAATACAAATTAGCAGACATAAAGTAACATTTTAGCAAAATTCAGTACTTTTATATTTTCTCTGACTTGCCAGGAAATTCAAAGACACAGTGATTAGCACAGATTCACAGCTCAGTTTTCTTGTGGAAGTTTCTCCTTGTGTCCATATAGAACAGGTTTTCCACAGACTTTGGCTTTCTCAAACATCCATCAGCCATACATGTTAGGTGTATTGGCTACTCTAAGAAGACCTGGTTTGAATGGCCGTGAGTGTCTGTCCTGGGTCCTACCTGCTACCTATATAGATAGATAGATAGATAGATAGATAGATAGATAGATAGATAGATAGATAGATAGATAGATAGATAGATAGATAGAAGGAATCAGCAGATCTGCATCTCTTGGAAAAGCTTGTATGTTGCTATGGGAAACAAAAGGTTTAAAAATAGCGTGTTGTTTTTCTTTTAGCTCTTTTCAGGTACTTTTAAAAGGTATGGCTGCTATACAAAATGCAGCCTGTTACACGCACTTCCACTTTTCGGCTTTGCAGTTCTTTGTACTTGAAGGTGCTGGACCTGGCTGTGTATTATTCATGTGCTCATTTAATTAGATGTACCAGGTTTATACCACAATCCAAGAACCTGTCATTGGGGTTATAGATTAATGTCACATTGCCACTCTTTAGTTGCCAGTGTAAACATATAAAATATAGCATCTAGTCTGGAGTTGACTCCGACACTGTGCATGTTACTGTTACAGTAGGTGTGGGTTGTAATGTGACTCTTATTCAAAAACTAATAGAAATTGGGAGGCAGAAATTGCTTGACATATCCTCAACACTTTATCCCTTGCTTGAGTCTTCCTTTTTATTAAAGTATGATCCTGCAAATTACTTTTCCAAGTCTTTGGATTTCCTTATAAGCTTGGCTGATATAACTAGAAGTATACTGATCACATAGAAATTACACTTCTGAATTATGTATTTGAGGTTGACTGTGTAATTGACACTGATTGTTGATAGTCATGCAGATCTCACTGAGCTTTTTTGTTTCCTGTTGTATTCCATCTATAATGGATCTTATTCTATTATTTATTATACACTCTGTCCATCTGTGATACTCGGCAATATCTATATGCCCATTCTGTCAAGTTCATGTTTTATTTGACAATTTGTATAAAGCCAGTTGCATTGGAATGTTTATGTGTACTTCTTTAACAAATAATAAAGATACAATATAAAACTAAAAATTGAAACAATTCTCTGTAACAGTCTTTCATGAGTACAGAAAAAATGATAAAACAGCAGTTTATCATAATTTGCAATCATGCGTATCTTTGAGACAGCCAGGGCATTTAATTGTCAGTGACACATTATATGGTTTATTTTTATTTACCTGTCGATTCAGGCTTTAGTGCAGTATATATACAAGGGATTTTGGGTTGTTATGTTATGGAACTAACCTTATTGTCGGTGTATTATCATGCCTTACAGTGATGCCACCACTCTGGACATTTCCTATAATATAGCAATAACTACTCAAGTACAAGGCTTTACTCATCCTGCATATCCATGAATATCTCTGACAGTGAATGAGCCCTTGTTCATTTGCAAAATGACCTGACAATTGTGTAGTTCATTCATTCACATTGAAACCTACTTTATCCAATTCAGGTTTCATTGTGTGTACAAACCAGATGAACAGAAACCTGTAAGTCAAGATTTTTAAAGCAGTAAACAATTTTTATTTCAGTGATGTATGAGATGTCTCTTCAGTACACAATAAGTTATTTTGTCATATTGGCCACCTCATTATTATACAGTGTTGTGGTTGATGTTGATCAGACTAATGTTGTTGCCATGGGTTGAAACCAATTCAAATTTAGAGTTGAGGCAATGGCCTTGAAAGGTCTGGTATTCATGATCAGTAAGGTTTTGTTTTGTGCCATTGTCCATTACAAAATGCAGTATTCATTTACCGATTTACCCTGGCAGAGATTCATAACTTTAAAGACAAGGTTAGCATCCACTCTCTGCCTTTAATTGTGGTACAGACAGAGGTCTGCACTATAAATAGTATACTGATACACTGTATAGTGAGTGTCTTCTCTTTTAAGCTAATCAATCGCAGTGTTTGGGGTCAAAGAAATAGTGATTTAATATTAAAGCAACAGCAGGTTTAAAAAGCTTGTAAGCTATTGATGTCTGTCATTACTCACCTCGTAATCCCTTTGAAACCACAGAAGTTAGTGCTACATGGCAGACATGCAGACTTTCTATTTTGATCCCAAACTGAGTGAAAGAAAAATCCATGCTTACTATATGGTCTTAAAATATTTGTTTCTTTAAAACTAGGGTGTTGTTCCATGTTAGCCATTATGAATGTAGTGAGAAGTCAAGTAAAATGACACCTTTTATTGGCTAACTAAAAAGATGTAATCAAAAAGGGGCCCGAGTTGCATCAAAAGCATAGTGATCACATGCATTGTGATTCTGTATAGCAACCTTCATGCTGGAAACATTCTTTGATTGAATTATCAAGTCACGTACTAGTTCCTTCTTTTTGCACCTGGATATTCCTGCGCTGCCTTTGGAAATCGTATTAAAATCCTGATTACTGGCCTAACCAACCCATTGGATTTTAGTGTGTAAAATCTATTCACTCCACAACACTTTCGTGTGTCATTGAAGCTGGAGGGGGTTATAAAAATCCCTGAAAGAGATTCAGCACATGTTTTAGAAACTGTTTTTAGACAGTTTTCCAAATGAACAATGAGAGCAAAGTTTATAAGATTACATAGATATGGTTCATATATAGATCCTTGCACCCATCTTTTGCTGTTATAATTTAATGCTTTGTGAGAAATGCTGTCATTAGAATACACATTGTAAAATAAGAGAGAGGGAAGGCAGAAAAAGAGTTGGGGATCCACCCTGTATATTGTACATAATTGCAAGAAAAAAATAGCTCCAGAGTACTGTCTGGGTCAACATCCAAATAGGGACAGGGTAGGAAGGGAAGGTGCTTGGCTTTTATAGTTGTAGGGAAGGAAGAGGTCAGTCTGTGAGGATTCAAGCCAGAAGTGAGGTCAGAAGGAGGCATGGCTAGGAAAGGAGTGCATGAACTGGTGATGTTTTACGCGGGCTTCTGTTCAGGTGATCTGTAGAAGAGGGAGAAGAAAGGTTAATGCACTTCGTCGATCCCTGCAATTGTTTTTTTGCCTTTAGTTAAGCCCTTAGCCTGTCTCCCAAGCGCATGTGTGTGACAACATTTAGTTTTAGGTGCTTTCCACATGTGTTTTGTTTTGCATAATAAATGGTATATCAAACTTCTGATCCTTTCGTGTTTATTCTGCAACAGAATACAGGAACCATGGATGCAGAGGGTCAACTATAATGTTTATGCAGGGAAAGAGTAAGAGGAACCTGTCTCTTTTGCAGACTTCCTTAAAAAGAGAAGCTCATTGTTGACCTGACCAGCCATCAGCTTTGTAGTGTTTTTGACAGTGTGCTTTGTGAACGACCTGTTTTGGTTAGAAAGGAGAAGAGAAAAAATGAAAAGCTTTTTTATTTGTCCACCCCTTTTTCATTTTAAGACAATATGGAATGCCCAGTCTGAAGCAATTAGCATCATCTTTAAAATGCCATACTCATAGTTCTCTCAGGAAAAACAGCAGCTAAAGACCAACCCAAAAGGCTGGCTCCCAACAACATCAAAACCTTCCCTGATTAATTCTTCTATTTCATTTTCCCTCACTTAACCTTCCTTGATGTATAAGCATCTGTAATATCTGCTGTGGTGATTTTATAGTTTCGGCGTAACACCGTTTTACAATGAATTGTATGAAGTATATACAGATAAAAATTAACAGCATTTTTACAAGATAGCTGAAGCCAATGATTACACTAAGAGTCTAACAACCGATATAATTAAATAGAGATATTTTGGCTATTGTTTGGAATCTTATTGTTATGATCTTTTTTATTTATTTAGGAATTATCATATTAAAAACTTACCGATCTCAAAGTAAGTAAAGGGCTTCAATAGAAATTTAAATGATGCCACAATCCCCAGAGTAGCATGCCAAAAGGCAGTTGTGTCTAGAGCAGAGTCAAGTTACACATTTCTCTTTGTTTTTTGTTTTCTAGACCATGATCATTAGTATTTATTTTTAAAAAGTATTAACTTATTTTTGTAACATATGTCCTTTATATTTGGTGGACTCTGGATACTTCCAGACATCTGAATTCACAGAGCCCACTCTGTCCTGAATGTTAGACAGCAGCCTTCGATATCTGTTCATTGCTTGTGAGAGATCAGCAGGGTCGCACCTTCAGAGACTTTCAAATTGTATTGCTATGTGATCTCAGCTCAGTTTTATTTGAAACAGTTTCTGATGTTAGTATTTCTATTCTAAATAGTGATGTAATGCCATGACCTTTTCTTATGGTCCCTGTTTTGTAGTTTCTCAGCTTGTAGATAATGTAAATATGAGGAGCGGACAGGAGACTTCTTGCCTCGTGCATGCTGGGGACAAACCACAGGAATAAAGGCATTGAGCTAACTGGTGTCAGACCAGTACTGATTCTCTTATCAGTAGCAGCTGGATGATGTGGACCCCTGTTGCACTGAAGCCAGTTGGGGAGGAGGAGCTGCCAGTTTAAACAAACTCTGGTACAAGCCTGAACTGCTGGGCCTGACCGGGTCATGCTCCTGGGAGAGACAAACAGATGTTTGCATTGTGTTTTAGCAGCCAAATATGATACAAATCTAAAGAATTTCACTTTAAAAACATAGGGGAAAAAAAGAAAGAAAAAAGTCCCTACACAGCAGTTTCAGACAAGTCATGTCTTCTTAGCAAAAGACATCTGGCTGCTGCAGAGAAGATGCTTGTGTTTCTTGGACAGAAAAAGAAAATGTACTGAAATGAAATGGAGGCAAAAAGAGACGGAGTGCAAGATGTAAAGGCTTAAACTCTCTGCACCTTTCCAGACTGTGGTTTTTGATCTTTTTATATGCTGCCCCTATTGTGTTGTCCTGCCCTACAAAAAATACAAAACATATGCCATGGCAGAGATAATTTTCAAAAACTACGTTTTTAACGAGGCATTTTGGTCTGTTAAACAAACAGATCAAACAAATAAGAAGCAGCTGACACGACATAAAATAGGTGGACATTGTACAAAGTCAGTTCTGTCTTAAGTCTGAATTCAAGAACTACTGAGTGCACATACTAAAGTGAATCTAAAATAAAAACAATCGATTCAATTGATTTTTTTCATATAAAATATTATGTTTATGGGATGTAGTTTTAAAATTGTTTTTTTCCTGTATAATGTTTGCTTAATTGTTTTATGGTTCTGTAATTATATTTTGTTAATTCTTTCAGTTCTAGGGGTTAATAGGTTGGCACTGTAAACTGCAGAAAATGATATATTTCTTACAAGATTTCTTTACCTGGTGGGGATGCCAAGTTTAATGGTGCTCAGATGAGGGTATGGTTCAGAGTAGGGATCTCCAAGCTATTACTAGGCAGCAGCAATATTTAGGCTGCATTCACATGCTATGAGAGTTTTTTAGAGTTCCCACTCATGCACGTCACCTTTCCCGTTTTGTTACTTTCACATAAAGTCCCTTTTGGATTTTGGAGGAAACCTGAAGTCACTGCTGATTTATTAGTTTGTCCACAAAAAGGATTTAAAGATAAACTTAATTTTTATGTGGTTAACAAGAGAAAAGTAAATTCATCAAAACTGTGTCATGTCTTTTACAATACAATTCATCCACAAAAATGCTATTTCTAGCTGACCAATTAATAACCAGAACAATAATAATTATGGAAAAAGTAGATCAGAAAATGAATGAGAGTTACCTAAATGCTTTTATTGGAAATACAGAGTCATGGTCAGAAACAAGCCAGAGTTGTTAACAAAAGGGGAAGAGAAGAAACAAACCAACCAAAAGGCAAAGCAAAATTGAAAGTTGAAAAACAGGCCAAAGTTGATAGCCAAACCAGAAGCACTAGGCCTACTTAAATGAATGTACTATCTGTTACTACAATGTTTGTTTGTTTTTGAATCCAGCCAAGGGATTACGTTCTATTTATACCTTACTACAACTAATATCATAGATGTGACAAAAAGGTTCATGTGACACAAATCCCGGTCATGAAAACAAAAGATCAATTAAAAAAGAACAAAAAACAACAAGCACAGAGTAAAATATGATTACGTTGACACCATCTAAAGCCTGACACCTTGGTTATAAAAACTAAGTGGCTTTTATCTTCAAAGGAAAATTCTCGAGCATATTGGAAAATTAATATCTTCGAAAAAATAACTTCAGTCAAACACAGATTGCAATTCTCTTGAATTCCTACAGAAGATTCTTCATAGTTTGACTTGTTGGAATTGTGACAGATAGGGGGCGCTATCGCTCCCTTGAACCCTTGACCAACCCTTGAAACTAGGTAAAAGTCCAAATGTTGACTTTATTCAAACTGCACAGTGCACAAAGCACCCTCTTCTCCACAATACTCATTCAATAACACAATATACTAATGAATAAACTCTCCACCACTCCCAAACGCATTGCCACCCTTCCACCCAGCCCAGCTCGTCATCTGGGAGTTCCCACAGTCCTCTTCAAGTCCTTGACCTGGAAGTGTTTCGCCCTCTCTGTCCACATGACTAGGAACACCTCCAGGTCAGATAAAAATCCTTTTTCTTCACCCCGGAAGCATGTCATTCCTCTTGTCCATGTGACTCGGACGTACTTCCGGGCCATGGGGAAAATAATCTTTGCTCCTTCCTGCAGCTTCATCTACCAGCCCATGTGGTATCCAGCAGGGCTGTGGATGAAAACTCCATTGTCCATAATTCCCTGCTGGTATTCGAGGCACCTCCATGTCGCAGGGAGGGCTCCATCTGGCGGCCTGGGGGTATTGGCTGACCATAGACCACAGAATATAATTCAGAACACTCATAGTATACTTTCTGTGTAAAATTAGCATTTATTAAATCTTATTAGTTTAAAGGACATCAGAAACTGGGAAAAGGATGGACTTCTGGTTTTTAAATCAAGCAAGCCGGAAAATAATATGATATAGATGTGTCTCATTCATTTGTATGAAACTGTGTGAGGCAGTGTGAGAGATAAACAAATGCATGCAATTCATTTCTCATTCACAAATTGTATCTATATAACATGCTAATGTTTGTCTGTCTGTCTGTCTGTCACGTGATTACTCATGAATTAATAGAGCGAGAACCTTGATCTAGGTCTTGATTTAGTAGTTTATGACTGATTTGATATGTTCCTGAAATTCAAAAAAATATAGGAATCAGCAATCTGGTGGACACTTTACTGATGGGCAGAAAAGTGTATTGTAAGTAAAGCATGGATCCCCCCATGCCCATCTATTGAAAATCCCCCAGGACACAGTGCATTTGTGTTCAGAGTTCATAATAAGCCAGGTTCTTGCAATTATAAACAACAGGTGGAGAGCCTACTGTTTTTTATACCTAGACTTTTGTAGCATTTTATCTTAGTACTGAAGGTCTGCGTGTTTCACTAGTATACAATATGCCATCTGACAAAAAGTCTAAATATTTTAGTTCCACCCAACTGTTCTATGCTAAAAAAAGTTCTGTACGAATCTTCAGTCAAAACTGTTCCTTAGCACTTTGAGCAACCTGATTTCAGTATTGTGTCCGTTCTAAACTAAATTGAGTGAAATCTAGTGTGCTGTCAGATGGTATGTGTTTTAGAGATGAGTATGCTATTGCACTGGCTGCGTATCCTGGATAGTTGATCAAAGTGAAGCTCTCAGTTAAAATGAAAGCCCAGATGTTTAATAGTAGGTTTCATAGTCTGCTATTATGGACGTACAGACTATAATAATGTTGTTGCCAACCACGTCTGGTACTGAACAATGTGACTTCAATTTCTTTTCCCAGAGATCAGCAGTAAAACAATGAGTTTGTTGATTTTGTTTAATGTCACAGAGACTTTTCCTTAAAGGTGTAGAGCAATGTTCAGGCATGTGGAAGGCAAGCACCTTTTTAAACATGGCTACACATACTTTAGCACAGATTTAAATACGCATCTACTATATGTTTATTTTTAGCCTTTTATGACTTTCTTTTGGTATGGTGCAAATAAATTAAGCCTTTGATTGCTTATCTGATGTTATTTTTACTAATTCTCCTTTATCTTTACTTTATACAGTTGAATGTGTCTTAACCTTTCTCATTACAACACAAAGAACTTATTGCTTGACTTACTTTTTCTTTATAATATGCTTCTCTGTCACATAAGTGCCATTTTATTCACATTACACACCTGAGCTTCACTTGTTGCTTATATTTTTGCATAATGAAGCTGAAGATTATCTCCTTTTTCTCATAACATTGCACCGAATTTGATTTTCATCCTGTTCAGTTCAAATAATGTATGTACAGTATATTTCATTTTTAATATTATGGTATGCATTAGGTTTACCGTCCTTTCTTTTTGCATCACAAATCTGTTTTATTTTGATGTTGCCCTTTTTCTTGACATCACAGAGTTTGTTTTGTTGCTCTTTCTGTTTGCATTACACATCTGCCTTAATTGTTACTCCCTTCTAGTCATATCACTCATCTTAATCTGTCTTACTTGTCTTTCTCTTCATATCCTTCTTTTGAGTTTAATATGTTACTCTGGCAAGTACTTTTCTATCTGACATTCATTTAATCCCTTGAATTTTCACAAAAATATAAATGAAAAAAAAAATTTTTTGATTTTTTTTTTTGAAATAGCAATTGACTAAACTAGGAAAATGAATGAAAACTGTGCTAGGTAAAATATATAAAATAAGTATGCAGAATAAATATAAGATCTATTACATGAAAGTCAAATGTCGACGTTAAAAGGAAAAAAGGCAAAGTTTATAACAATAACTTTATTTTTCAGCTTTAAATACGTAAAAGCTGCGGTGGGCTGGCGCCCTGCCCAGGGTTTGTTTCCTGCCTTGTGCCCTGTGTTGGCTGGGATTGGCTCCAGCAGACCCCCATGACCCTGTAGTTAGGATATAGCGGGTTGGATAATGGATGGATGGAAATATGTAAAAGGCTTTTGTCTGATTTTTTTGTTTTTATCTTTGCTTTTTTTTCTGAGTGATTTGGAATTGTATTTAATTTTTTTCCACGCACACACACGCAATGTGGTTACTTAAATATATACAGGATAGGATCTAAAATCCTTGAAACAGAACTGTCTTACATAGCTTTTTACGTGTGTTGCCACTCTGTAATTTGAGAGTATTCAGTCTGGCAATATGGTGCAGCTCTAGTTTGTGGAAGACAGACACAACTAAAGACATGAGCATAAAATGATGGTTGTCAATTTCAAACTGTGTTTCCTTGATGTGCTCCTTGAGAAAAAACGCATCATCTGAACCAATCTCAGCCCGAACAAACTGATTGATCAAAAATACACTAACAGCTTGCCCTAATGTCGACAGTCAGAGAACACGCTCAGCTACTTTGACCACCTTGACTGTACCCTCAGAAGGAATCATCAAACCTCCTTTGTTTTTTAATGTGAGCAAGTGCTAGCTTTGATCATATGATGATGGTACAGCATCTGCTACCAAACTAGCACAGCACACATCACAGGACACCTTTCTCAAAATCTGTTGAACGACAAACCCGCGTACAGCGGTTTGCACAATCCCAAGCAGCACATGCATGAGGCATCTTTATCCACTACTTCACTCCACAGCAGTGCCACTCGCAATATGGTGGCAACGTTGACGTACGATGCTGCTGGTCATGCAGCGTCTACCTGTATATGTCTATGGTTGCTCTAGGGATTCACACAATCCCTAGTGTGGCCATTTTTTGTTGGTTTTGAAAGTTTCAGTTTACAAAATATTGCTTCATTTTCTGACTATGTTTTATGATGAAAATTGTTTCTCTGGTTTCTGGTTTATGGATTTCCCAATTACAGTTCTTGCCTGTGTCTTGACTTTGTTTCATCTCCTGATTCCTTATGGCAGTCAATACAGAAGTCAATACAGAAATTAGTTAATTTTTGCAATAAATATGGTGGTGCCTATGTGTCCATGTACAATAAAACCATGCTCAATCAAGAATATTACCAACAAAATGATGACATGCTGATGTCACAGAAAAAAAGTAAAAAAATAAATTCAATATTAAAAACAGAAATGTGGCATGTTCAGAACTGCGAAAAATTTAAATAACATAGTTTCATGACAGAATTGGTTGTCAAAATCAAAACTTTAGCTTAAAATTTAATTCAAAAGAATTATTAAAAAGTTGATTAACTATCTATAAATCTTTCCCTAATTAAGTTGCAAATGAAAGAATTATTTTTAACGTGTACTGCCATCTTAAGTACTGGCAGTATGATGGCACTGTTAGCATGGGACTGGAGACGAACATGGTGACAGCAAGCAACATTTTTCTCTTCTCTATCCTAATGAAAAAATTGATTACTAAATAATAGTAACAATTAACATTTAAAGTTAATTTGGAATAATTTTTATGTATAAAAAACAAGATTCATATACACCACAGTTTTCATCCATGTATTTTCATTTTAAATAAATAGTGTCCTGTAAAGTGTAACTCCGATGTTGATAATCAAACTATTATCTCTTAAATTAGCATTAGAATATTGGATACATTAGTAAGAGATTTCCAGTCGTCTGATAATAGTTTTTATCAGTCACAAAATGTACCTTACTTAAAAATAATGAAAACCTAGGAAGGCTAGATAGATTTGGCAAACAAAAGATTACGGCAGCTGCCTTGTTTTGTCTGTATGATAAGGTAGAGGCGAAACTGGACCTTCATCAGTTATTCTGACAGAAAATGATGTTACCCATATTACTGTTTATTCTGAAGCAGCATGTGACAACAATTTAACCAAAGTACACACTCAATTGGGATTATTTAATCATGGGTAATCCTGTATTAAATACAGTATATGTCAAATATATTTACTATATATTTAATACATATTTGTCAAAATACACTTGTTTTTCTATTATATCCTAAAATATTAAACCATATCTGAACTTCGGTAAAGTTGGTAATCCCTCTAATTGATTATTAATTGGCCTTTTCTGTGTGTTCTTTGACAGTACGTAATGGGACACTTATTCATGGATTTCTTCATGGAATTGCCCTCTTCCAATGGTTCTCCCACAGTTTTTTAGGATAGTGGATCTATTATATAAGGCAGTCCATTTTGTGCCAGTAAAGTAAATCTGCGTACTGAGGAAATTTTCCGACTGCATGTTATTCCAGCTGATAGTGATCTTTCATAGAGCTTTCTGCATTCATTACTGTTAATTTAAAGTAACCAGAATAAGGAACACTTTTTTGTGTTATTGCATTTCTTTCTTTTCCAGGCCAAATATTTCACATATGTGTTAAAAAGAGTAGTTTTATATTCCTGTTACCAACCACTGTTTTTTTTTTCTTTTTCCACAAACACATTGTTTGCAACTTGTTGGAAGGTATTGTAAGTTTTAGTTGCATTTTTAAGAAAGTTGTAGATAGCAATTGTCATGCATTGTTATTTTCATTGGGCAGAAGATTTAAATCTCAAAAAAAAAGTTTGCACCATATTGTATTGTTCTGTATACGATTTTCTGTAATATCGTCTTCTTTTTTGTTTTAAGGTTTAATTTCTTTGGTAAGTCAGGTTACTGTAATGAAGACAATAGACAATTGAGTAATACGTTCAGTACATTTATGTCTCATGTTAATGTTCTCCAAAATAATTTTTTAATATTTTTGCTGTTTCTTGTCCTGCAGAAGTGTTTCTATCTTTCTATGTTTCTCTATTTAAACATGCAGCTCCTTACACATTCTGACTCTGACCTTCTATACCTCTTTCTGGTATGGTGTGCAGTAGTTATGAATGAGGACTAAAGAAGGAGCCTGACTGTCATCATATAATATGTTAAGTTCTGTAGTTTGTTCAGGATGGTAAAAATTATAGTCAAGGGAATATTATAAATAAAGATTGACATATATTCCTCCTTTTGTTAGCCTTTCTTCACTTGCAGCAATGCCACATAAAGATCTTTCAATTTTCCATTTGTTTAAAGACAATACAGTGCCATCCATAATGTTTGAGACAAATACACATTTTCCTTGATTAACTCCTCTGCACCACAGTTTAAAATTACAAATCAGACAATTCAGATATTATTAAAGTGCACATTGTGGAAATGAATGTAAGGAAATGTGCATACATTTTGGCGACACTTTTTATACATGGTCCTTCCATTTCAGGGCACCAGATTTTTAAGGGATCTGTATATACGAGGGATATCCAAAAAAAAAGGTTACAACAGCTGTTAAAAATAGAAAAATGAATATATTTCAACCAAATTTACAGGGTATGTTCCAAAATATGTGTTTATTTCTCAACATAATCGCCGTCAACTTCGATGCACTTCTTCAGCCTGGGCATCAGCTTTTTTATACCCTCATCGAATACGCTCCGCTCCACCTCTGAAAGCCACTTCTCCACTGTCTCCTTCACCTCCTCATCATTGGAAAAACGTTTTCTACCCAAGAATTCTTTCAGTTTGGTGAAAAGGTGAAAATCTGAGGGCGCAAGGTCCGGGGAATAGGGTGGGTGGGTAACAATATCCCATCCAAAGGACACAAGCAGGTTCTGAGTCACACGAGCGGTATGGGGTCTGGCATTGTCGTGAAGGAGGGACACACTACGAGTCAGCATTCCCCTCCTTTTGTCTTTAATCTTTTTTTTCAATTTTTTTAGGGTCTCACAATATGTTTCAGCATTGATGGTGGTCCCTTTGGCCATGAAATCCACCAACAAAACCCCTTTTCTGTCCCAAAAGACAGATGCCATAATCTTCCGCTCTGAAAACTGAACTTTGAATTTTTTGGCTGATGGGGAATGGGTAAACATGCTGACGTGACATTACCTCAGGTCCATAAGTTTCCACAAGCTGACGATGGATCTCGGCCGAGGATTCGTGACGCAAAGTGAGGAACTTGATGACCGAACGAATCTCGCATCGGCGGTAGGTGGAGCAAACGGCCTAAGGAGAGGTTGACGAACTCGCTTGCTGTGATGACATTTCACAACTGACTGACGCGGTCCCGGGCTTATTTTGACCATTAGGACCCCCCTACACGCAGGTATGCCAACCTTCGAAAAAAAAAATTCCCTGCACCCTCCAGGGCACTTGCAACCTTTTTTTCTGGATATCCCTCGTATATATATATATATATATATATATTAAAATATGCATGCTTCCATTATCAAAGAACAAAATCTGTGTATTATGGGATTATGTTTTCATACTTTTGGCACAATGAGATTTTACCAGGTGGCTCTGTAACATAGAATTTCAGATTCTGAGATTGTCAGGCAGTTATTCGTTAAAGAAGAAATGGAGAGAGGACAGCTGAAGTGTAGCAGCATGTCATTTGGCATAGAGGAAGAGGTCTTGTCTTTTTTTGGAGGATATACTTAAGGGGGTGTTTTGCCATACAAAGTATGTTAACCTTTCAAACATGAAGTTTGAATAAGCAATGTTGTAATAAAGGAGAAATCACTTGGCAAGAAGCATGTGTGTATGAGGAATATTTTGAGTGATGTAAAAAAACTGGAAGATGTAAAAAGGAAGGAGGGGAAGATAGAAATGTAATTAAAGAAACAAACTGTCTGAAACCAACAAACATCAGAACCAGAAACTAAACCCAAAAATCATACTTAAAATTAATGTTCCAAAAATCCTAACACAGGCCTGAATTCCTTAGCACTCACAAGCTCTAATGATTGTTGTTTAGAAAAGATCCAGCCCTAGGGTAACACGCTACTGTACACAATTGCCTTATACAGGCAAAATGTGATGACACATTGTGTCACGTGATCACTGTGTCTTGTTACATGCAATGAGCCCAGGCACTTCATAGATAGCAACCAAATGGCAGCAATGATTAAAAAAAAAAAAAAAACTGAAAAAAAGGTGAAAATAGCATACACAAAATACAGACTTCACATCCTGAGGTTGTGGGTTCAAATCCCGTTACTGACCCTGAGTGGCCATGAGTAAGTCACTTCACCTGTCTGTGCTCCAAATGGAAAAATAAAAGAAGAGTTAGCTAATACTACAATGCAAGGAGACTTCGACGGATAGATAGATAGATAGATAGATAGATAGATAGATAGATAGATAGAAATGCATTTGTCCCCAGGGGTAAATTTTGCTTTAAACCATAACTGTTTTCTTTTTTATGTAACTACATTGAATGTTATCTGTCATCATTATCCAAGGCTGAAATTTACTTTCATTGTTTGTGTTGTGTAATTAATTATTTATAAATATTAGTGCACAAGTGGTGTTTGTGTGGTTTTACATTTATTCCTGTCTTTGCACTATATGTATTTATTCATAGTTCATGTTCAAGGCGGGCGGCACGGTGGCCCAGTGGTAGCACTGCTGCTTCGCAGTTAGGAGACCTGGGTTCGCTTCCCGGGTCCTCTGTGCGTGGAGTTTGCATGTTCTCCCCGTGTCTGTATGGGTTTCCTCCCACAGTCCAAAAACATGCAGGTTAGGTGGATTGGTGATTCTAAATTGGCCCTAGTGTGTGCTTGGTGTTTGTGTGTGTCCTGTGGTGGGTTGGCACCCTGCCCGGGATTGGTTTCTGCCTTGTGCCCTGTGTTGGCTGGGATTGGCTCCAGCAGACCCCTGTGACCCTGTGTTCGGATTCAGCGGGTTGGATAATGGATGGATGTTCAAGGTAGCACATAGTCTGATTAATTGCAATTTTTGTTAACAGTTTATTTACTTCTGTTGATTATTTCTATGGTCTATGGAGGGCGATGGATGGATAATAGTAATGGAGCTGGTCTGTTCTCTGCATATATTTTGCATTTGTTCCTACCATTATGAATTATGGTTTTGTTATCAGTAGAATTGATCTTGTGCAGTTTTGTTTGATTTTGTTATGAATTTTACTTTTTTAAATTATTTTATTTGTGACATAATTTCAGGCAACATTTTGTGGCTTCAATTTTGTGATTGTAGCCTTTTATATACATGTAATTACAACACCATTATTAAGTATGTGCTACCAGTACATCCCATATAATTGTGTCAGTTAAGATGACAGCTTTTATATTTCAAAGAAAAAAACTTTTTTTGCTAATTATTCATACTTTCATTCCATTATTAGTTATGGTTTTGACTGTTTGCTCCCATTTGTGAGCCATCTCTTGTTTTGGTTCTGTTTGTTTGTTTTTTTTGACCTTTTTATATGGCCATCTTTGACTTAAATGGCCATCTTTGACTTAAATGTTTCATTTAAGCACTCATTTATGCTAATACTGTACCTCCATGTCAAAGATTTCTTTATTTCATTCCAGATCTTACTAAAGTACACCTTGGACATGTTACCTACAGATAAATGGGTCATTATGCAGCATTATATCTGTCAAAAAAGTTGTTGGAGAAATAGTTAGAAATTCTTCCTAGAAATGTCATGGTTGCAATGAAAGCAATTGATGTCTTTATTATGTAGTTCTATTTGGGAGCATATTACAGTTGTGTAGTTGACTAAAAGCAAAAGTGTAAGTTAACTACAAAAAGTGTGAAACTTGTAAAGCAAATACGCTTTAGGTCAGACCTTGTCATAACAAAAACCCCCCTAACCCACAACATACATACACATGTACATTTCATACACTTAAATAGACATGCATGTTTATGGTGGGACCACCTGACACTGCAGCTGTACATCTGTGTTCCTAGTATTTAAGTAAAAGCAGCAGATGCTATAACTGCTATGGCACTGAATCTCTTCCTGTTATTTGGCTTGCTCTGTTCCTTTGTGGATTTCCTGGTTTAGACCCTCTGTTCTTGATATAATATATGTATGATATACTCTTTCCAGATTCTGATTTTGGATTTGTTTGCTTTTATGTTTTGCCTTTCAGTTTTTAAACATTTTTGCAAGTCTTGCATTTTTTTCTCCACTCTGTTGTTTGTTCTTGCTTTATATTTATTGTAATGTTTGTTGTTCTTCCCCAGTCCTAAATGACTCTCAATATTCAGAATTAGTTTTTTTTTCCTTAGGTTTCAAATATAAATCAAAAATACACCTCCCCTCCAAACTCAAGAACTCTATTTTTCTGTTGTATAGGGCAGCCCTAACAGCTGCTGATTTTTCTCCTCTTGATAACTAATCGTCTGATAAAACAAATACATAATCATGAAATGCATTGTCTGTGGAATGGTCACTATGATGAGTAGTTTACCAAGACTGCTGCATCTCTAATGTTTTTGAGGGAGTCATCATTCCATTACTGCCATTTAAAAACTAAGAACTTTTTTAAATACCAAGTGTTTGCTCATATTAGAGAGTGTGGGACAGCCTGCGAGATCACTAATGTAGTAGTAAGTGGCTTCACACTCGAAGGCTTCAAGGCAGTGCTAGAGGATTCCATACCATTTCACTGAGTTACTATTCACAGGGCACTTATCAGTACACTTTATACAGGTAGCCCATCATTTAGATCATTTCCTGTGCTGCACCAAAAATGTTTATCCTTTCTTAGACAAAGCTTGACTCCTTTGTGAGTGAGCCACTATTTCAGGTCAGTCTTTTCCTAAATATTGTTCAAAAACACATAGAGAACACCTGCAACAGTTACATTGTTACCCCGAATCAAGAAACCTTTAATTTCAAAGCCTTTAGCTGCCATAGGGTCACACTAGTGATTGGAGGAAGAGCACAACAGACAGGAAGCAATGTCTTTTCTTGATGAAGCAGGTGTACTCCATAGGCTTCTCAGATATTGGGCAGTAACCAATGGCATGGGAGGAATTGACACTGAGAAGGAACCTCATGTCATTTTGAGCAGGAGGGACCTTCTTTCTCTTTGCCCAGGGTTTCTTGCTCTTTAGTGGGTTGCACAGTTGCAAAGTTTTCACCCCAATTCTCTAAAGTGGTTAATTAGCCTTGCTGTGTTGGTGGATCATTCTTTCAATGCCTATCAACCAACTAAATTAAGTCTTCCATGTTCTTCCTCCCTAGCAGTAGAGTGTTGTATTGTGTTAGCCATAGATTGATACAGGAGAAAGTAGAGTGTTCCATATTTTTGCATTTGTAATCTATTTAGTTAGCCAATAAAAGGTGTCATTTCACCCTACGTTTTTCCTCCCATATTTCAACACAGACTTACAGAAAGATTCTGGCAGTGAACACACCAGGTTTTCTGAGCGCTATGTAGTTGTTACTCTCCTAGTTTTGGGATAAGATCAAATACTTTACAGATTATTTAGGAAAAAATATTAGAGCAGAGCTTAGAAGTTTTTCTTTATAATATTTGGATTTTTGACTCTTGTTTTGAACTTTATTGATAGGCTTTTTTTTGCCTTTTTTTGGCCAGTAGATTATTTGCCTGGTCTTTGATATTTCATTTGATTTTGCCCTATAGAAATCCCTGGAGATTTGTTAAGGCCCATGTGCCTTGCTGATACCCTCAATGTCACAATTTTATTGTGTGCTTTGGGGAGGAGAGAAGTGGCAAGTAAAATCACCTGATAGTCAGAGACCAGATTCTTTATACAGTATTCAAGTCTGTCAAGGTTACTTAAATAATGTTCCTTATTTATTTATTAATTTATTAATTAATTAATTTATTTATTTCTATCTATCTATCAATCTATCTATTTACTTATTTATTTTTTCTGTTGGTCCAGTGATTCTACAATTAGAGATGCATTAGTGCTTTGTTCTTTTCTTTGTTTTTTGTGTTTTTTTGACTTTGCTGCTCATTTATCTTATTAGTTGTTTTCCATCTATAATGAAGTCAAAAGGGATGGAGCTCAATTACAGCCTATGGCTGTCAGGCGCTAAAGCTATTAAAGCTGTAATTACCTGTCTGCTATAAAAAACACCTGCTTGACACAGTCCTCTGGCAATAGTTGCACTTTCTGCTGTGTCACTGGCTTCCATGTATTTCAGATGGTCCTATTGGTCTTTATCAAATACTTTTTTCAATGGGTTATAATTTGAAATATGACTTGTTCCTAGTTAAAGGTTTTTTGTTGCTTTCCAGAATTTTATGTTTCAGCCAAGTAATGGATTTTAGTAATTTTAGGGATTAGATTAGAAACTTTATTTGTCCCCCAAGGGGTAATTAAAAATTTTAGATGCTCCTGTCATTGGTCAAAGTTATGACACGAGTCAAGAGGAAATATTAGGATGCCCACGGACCACCCCATTTATTTATACATATAGTAACTAAAAGTAACATGCACTCAATGGTGCAATAAGGAAGCAAAAGAAAATATAGTCATAACTGTGGTTTTAAAGGCTCTGGAGAGTGGTCAGGCTTCAGGGTCAGAGATCCATGGCATGGGTGGCAGGGTCGGAGCTCCATAGCACGGGTAGCATATTTTCTGCATGAGGTACCTCCTTCCCAGGATCACCTTGGTTTTACATTTCCTGGAATGGAAGAGCTGGACACAGGTGCCTTCAATTGGCATCTTGTCTGAGCTGGGTGACAAAAGAGACAGATATGTCAGCTAGCACATCCCCAGGGTACTGGCGTGGTAGCTCTTACCTCTGATGAGCCCAGAAGGTGATCCTCTGACATGCATGCATGACACTCCCAAAAAAATAAATACAGTAAAACCCTGATTATGCGTCAGGGGTCAGGACCGAAACTGTGACGGATAAGAGAAAAGACGGATAACAGAACAGCTACTTTAAAAATGATATACTGTAGATTAGTGAATAGTCGTATTTATTTAAACAAAATATAATAGAGTATTAACAAAATTTATTAATTCATATAATATTGTAACAACCAGTGTAATAAGGAAACACAACTCTGAAGTACTGGAGTTTTCTTTGTTTTTCTTGGAGTCTTTGTTCCGTAAGAAACGGTGCCCTGTCTTATACTCAATAATCTGGGTTACGGAGCACACTTCCTAAACAATAAAAGAAAGCTTTCCCTACCAATCAGTTTATCTTCTGCCACTCACATTCTTTTTTCTCCATACTGCAAACACTCCTGCTTATTATCTTCCGACTCTTTACTCAAAACTTCCTTCAGCTATACCTTCCTTTTTCTCTTAACTTCTCCTGTCATTCATCTCCTAAGAGGTGTGTCCACCCCTTAAGAACAGAAGCCCTTCACCCAGCCCATTTACTTACAGCATTCATTACACACTTTCTGTTCCCCAACAGCGCATCACAAGCTGCCTGCATGTTACAATGTATTAACAAAATGTAATATATGTAACAGAATTTAAAAAGAAAATTTCAATACAGGAGAACATTAAAGTTAACACATTAACATTACCGTCAGTGGATTCCATTTTCAACATGTTTTTCAATTTTGTTAGCATCACACTTTATATCGTTCACTGTTGTTCTTCCTACTCCGTAAACTGAAGCAATACTTGAAGCACTTTTGCCATTTTGTAAACATTTAATAATTTCAGTTTTTTTCTAACAATTCTAACACCACACACTTACATTTATCAGCCATAACAATATATAGTAGATTACTTATAATAAAGGAGAAAAGCTACAAAATGCTAATAAAACTGAAGTTACGTAACTGACACTGTGATTTCAGAATGCGGCGTGACACGTGATGCTGGGGAAGAACACTATAAGCCCAGAACAGAAAGGAGAGCTGTTCCAATGTGCACAGCTAACAGTGTACTGCACGGTAGTAGTTTTTTTTTTTGGTCCTGACGGTTAATGGATAATCAAGGTTTTACTGTACATAAATATAATAAAAACAAACAATAACTCCCCAAACACACATAAAACTTCTTACTTGGTTAACAGAGAGCTGCTGCTGTCAATAACTGGCTTGTAGGTGGCAGCAAGATAAAGTCATTAATATTTGCATAGAGCAGGTCCAGCTTGTGCTGCCCATTAATGGGACATGCCTAATAGACACTTGATTTTGTGTTTGAAATCACCAGCATTCAGAATGATTCATCATTAACCAAGAAAGCCAGGAAACTCACTTTCCTGGGCAGTGACATGGACGAGTTCAGTCTGCATTTCAGCCCTGCTATGTTCTGAATTATTATTGTGTAACGTTAGAACTCATTGTGCTTATTTATAGAACTCTTATGGGTGTGTCTACTGACTGTAACAATGTTTTTTATATGTTGGCTTATATTTTGTACCTGTTTTACAATGTCGTATCTTTCATACTTTGTCAGATAAGCCAAGTCAAGTCAGACATTATTTAAAAAGTGCATTTACAACCGACAAAACTGAACCTAAGTGCTGTACAAGAATAGGTAAAACTGAAAATAAATTCCCTCTGAGACAATAAACATCTAATTAACTACCTACCTATCGATGCTATGAATACATACCAAGACAGACTTAATTTTAAAAGATTACATTTTCTTATTTTCTACAAACGAAAATGTGTACTTTTCTTTAACAAACTGTAGTTCCTGAAAAGTTTATGCAATTTTTTTCACCATCTTTTCTACTAGCCCTAGATGTTCTTTTGCAGAGTGGAGTTGTTGTCCATAATACTTTATGTTCGCAGTCTGAGTTGTTTGTCATATTGTTTTTGGTATAAGAAAGATCTTATACTGACAAAGTATTAACTCAAAACTATTTTTTATTAAAAAGAGTACTGCAAGAGCTTTTTATCATCTTCCACCTAGACACTGTTTTAATATTAACCTATCCATGATATGTCTAAGTGAAGAAATTTCAACTTGTGTCAGTTAATTTTGCAAAATGTACCCTGTTTTACTGTTTTTTCAAAGCATTAATAGCAGAATGTAAAAAGTGGATTTGGAAAATGGGTGGATGGATGTTTTAAGTCTAATGTAAAATAACATGGCACTCATTAAAGACCCTGCACACTAACCACACTCATAAACACTGCATGCTTTAAATGGAAATATAATGTTTAATCAGTTTCACCAGTGACACACCAGCTCTGATCTCCATTAAAGGCAAAAAGGCAATATTTGCATGATGGTAGAATAATTATAGGGGTTTTGGCATCCGGCCGGGGCTGGAGCCCAGCCGGGATGCCCAGGAGGACCGGAGGAGGGCTTGGAACTCCTCCAGACCCCGAGGGGGCATCCGCCCTGCTTATGTTGGGGGCCACGGGTAAAGGGCTTAGAAGCCCAGCCCTGTAGGGACCCGGGGCCACCGCCAGGCAGCGCCCTGGTGCCTGAATCACTGTAGTATCCGGCCGGGGCTGGAGCCCGGCCGGGACGCCCAGGAGGACCGGAGGAGGGCTTGTGCCTCCTCCAGACTGCGAGGGGGCGTCCGCCCTGGTTATGTTGGGGGCCACGGGTAAAGGGCTTAGAAGCCCAGCCCTGTAGGGACCCGGGGCCACCGCCAGGCGGCGCCCCGGTGCCTGAATATCCCTGGAGCCCAGCACTTCCGCCACACCAGGAAGTGCTGGGGGGAAGACGACAGGGGACACCCGGACGGCTTCCGGGTGCACAGCCGGCACTTCCGCCACACTGGGGTGTGGCTACAGAGGAATGCCGGGAAGCAGCCGGAGCCCATCCGGGTTCCTGTTTAAGGGGCCGCCTCCCTTCAGTCGATAGCGGAAGTCGGGTGAAAGAGGACGGAGCTGGAGAGAGGACTGGAGGCAGCCAGGAGAGAGGCACAAAGACTGTGAGGCCTAGACATTGGGGGAATCGGTGCTGGAGGCACTGGGGTTTTGTGAGTGCACAAAAATTGTACATATTGTAAATAAACAGTGTGTGGTGGACCCAACGATGTCCGTCTGTCTGGGTCCGGGCCAGCGTCCACAGGGTGTAAGATTAAACACAATCCGTAAGGTAAAAAGTTTCTGCTCAATGGTCTTCCTTTCCAGCTTGAACTTACATGAAACTGAAACCTGAATTATGCAGTGGAACCAAAAAGTTATAGCATTTCTGTTTTTTTCTCTCTCTCATCCATAGATAGACATATAGAGCAAGAGTACAGTATTGTGGTTAACATGTTCCTGATCTAGACTTCCTGCTATCAATGTGGCCCTCAAGGGCCTGGGCAGACAAATATTTGCAAAGGCATTACCTTCCTGTAGAAGGAAGGAAATAAGCCTCTCATGTCCCATTTCAAAGCAGGCTGAAAATTATGTCTATAATAACTAGATATAATCTCAGCAGTTTGTTTTATGGTCTCTTCTCACGTATTGTCATTGGACTTTACAATGTTTTTCTGTTTGATTTTACTGTAAGAGGCCGCCTAATAAGAAGTAAATACTTCTTTTTAGACTCAGGTTACACTAGTTCATTGAAATTTCTTGTTTGGTCTGGCCTTTAATTAACTTCCATGTGGGACATGTTCCCCACGCTTTTAGAAATGTCATCTTTCGTCCTCCACACTTTCAAAAGTTAATTAAGCATTTGAAAACCACAAAGATATTGCAAATAAAAATAAAGACCTCATTCACTTGCAGCGTGTGTAAGGTAATGAAAACCAAACCATCAAAACCTCGCTTGCAACATTCTGTTTATTTTTGAGCATGGAATAAAGTTTCAGATTTTTTCTCTTACATATTCTCTATATGCTGCATCTACTATTAATAACATTATAAGGTGTTTCAACAGAAATGTATTAGAAAAAGTCACATGTATGGCATGGCAACTGACATGTCCAAGCTTAACTTTTTTAAAAAAAGGGCCGAGGTTGATGAAAATTTTAACTGACTTCTCTGCTTCATCTTTCTGTGCTGTTTTGAATATGCACCTATAACAAATAAAGGTTTGTACCTGTACAGCTTGTAAACTGTTAGTATGTTCAGTATAAGTTCTGACCAGGGAGAAGCACACTAAAGAAGAAGGCCATTGTTCCGTCTAAAAATGGTGAAGTTTCCACCTGTTAAAAAAGAAAATGGAATCTTTTAAACAAGTAACTTTCTTCAGGTTTCTTATTAAAATTCCTAAAATTATGTCTAAACAGTCTTGCCAGTGACACACTAGAGATGATCTCTAAAGGGGAAGGAGGACATATACTTTAATAATGGCCATATAATAGTATTTGTATCATGTTAAATATAATCAGCATGGTAAAAAGTTTCTGCTGAAATGTCTTTCTTTCCAAGTTATGGCAGCACTAAATTATAAAATACTTCATTTATAATTAAATATTCTGGGACAGTTTTCAGGAAGTCTTTGGGAAATGCAGTGTGAAGTTTGGGCCAAAACTGTATATCCAACAAAAGCCAAAATCATATTGCTGAAAGTGAGTTGTTAGAAGCAGGGAGTTACAATGTAATTTATAGATGTTTATGAGCTCAGGCAGACATATCTAAAGGTATGCACTCATATGTGCATCTCTGCTAAAGCAAATAAATCTTATGGTTTTTGGTTTAATGTTATAAAAATGTATCTAGGATTAATCATACTGTAAGTTTCAATATGATAATAAATTTATTTTTTATATCATTCATATTTCTTGACCCATATTTGTTTCACATTCACGTGCTTGCATTTTGTTTCATGCAAATCTCCTAAATAGTACAGTATTTCATTTTATTGTGATGTCAGTCACCTATAAAAAGGGACAAAAATTGTGAATAAAATAGTCAATAAACCGTATCAGTCTAAACTGATCTGAATATACAGTCAGGTCTATAAGTATTGGGACAGTGACACAATTTTCATAATTTTGGCTTGATACGCCACAGTGGATTTGAAATGAATAAATAATTACATTATTGAAGTGTTTCAGCATTAATCCAAAGGGTTTAACTAAAATATTGTATGAGCCATTTAAGAATGACAACCATTTGTATTTATGGTCCCCCATTTTCAGGGGACAAAAGTATTTGGACAATTGACTGACAAGCCAGGTGGGAGCAGTTCCCTCATTATTAAGCAGTAAGAAAGTCTGTAGTTGATTCCAAGTGTGGAATTTGCATTTGGAAGCTATAGTTGTGAACTCTCAATTTGAGGTCAAAAAAGCTGTTGATGCAAGTCAAAAGAGGACATCATTAAGCAAAGAAATAAAACAACCCATCTGAGAGATAGCAGAAACACGAGGAGTGTTCAAATCAACCATCTGGAATGTTCTTAAAGAGGAGGAACACCCTTGTGAGCTCAGCAACACCAGAAGACCTGGACAACCATGGACAACTGTGCTTAGATGATGACAGAATTTTTTCCTTGATGTAAGAAAAAAAAACAATTCACGACATTTAACCAAACCAAGAACACTCTCTGGGAGGTATGTCTATCTGCCAAAGTCTACAATCAAGAGAAGACTTCATGAAAGTAAATGCAGAGGATTTGCCACAAGCTGTTAACCACTAATAAACCTCAAGCATAGGAAGAACAAATTAGACTTTGCCAGAAAATATTTTTTTAAAAGACCAGTCCAGTTTTGGATTAATTTTCTTTGGGCAAATGAAATTAAGATTAATATGTACCAGAATGCTGGAAAGAGAAGAGTATGGAGAACAGAAGGAATGGCTTATGATCTGTAGCATACCACATCATCTGCGAAACATGGTGGCGGAAGTGATATGGCATGAGCATGTGTGACTGCTAATAGATGTGGGTCACTGGTGTTTATTGATGATGACTGACAAAAGTTGAGGGAGGATTTCTGAAGTGTACATGGCTATACTGTCTGCTCAGATTCAGACAAATGCTGCAAAACTGATAGGACGACGCTTCACAGGACAGATGGACAATGACACATTGTGACAGCAAACCAAGTACTTTTGAAGGCAAAGAAGTGGAATCAATCAACTCAACTCAACTGCATTTTGCCAAGACAAAATAAGCAGTATTTGAAGTCAGCTGCAGTAAAGGCCTTGTAAAGCATCAGTAGGGTGGAAACCCAGCACTTGGAGAAGGCCATGGTTTCTAGACTTCAGGCTGTCATTGACCATAAAGGATTTTCAACCAAGTGTTGAAAATGATCATTATATTCATACTAGGGGGTTCACCCTCTGCTTGCTTCGCTCACCAACCCCCCAGCCTGCACTACACAGCAGCCACTTCGCATCTCTGCCACTCGCGTTGGCTGAACGCACCTGAAGGAGAAGCGATCGCTCCTCTGAAACCCCCTCTTAAATGGTGATACAAAGGGAAACAAATACAGTTTTTTTTTTTTACCTCCTCTTTGCACGATCAGCTGCTGGCTTGTTGCTGCTGCCGTGCCGTGTGATCTGCACTTCATGCAGCGCTTCGAACATTTAAAAGCCTGAACAGCAGTTGTGCTACTCTTTGTCTTTTATTTCCAGCCCCAGGCATGGTTAAATCTCTTGCCACAAAGTCTCATCTCACGGGACATGAGTTCTTGATACTTTTTTAGTTTATAATTTAAAAACGGAGTAAGAATCTGAAAATCTGACAACATCACATTAAAGTTCGATAAATTCTGAAAAGAATGGTACCAAACATATACTGTATATGTAGGTTTTAAAATAAGCTCGATTTAAAGCGTGACAAAAAAGTGACATAAAATCGTTTCACAAAATTTTACAGGTCTTAAATTTCATGCTGTTTGGCTTGCTCTCTCTCTTAGGGGTGGGGATCGATTTGTTCTTAACTCAAATTTTCTTTATGTAAAACTTGATTGATTTGTATGGAATGCAATAAAACTAATTAAAAAAAATCATTGCAGGATTTTATATTTCTAGAGTAGATTTATGTTAGTTGGTCCAAGTACTTTTGAGACCCTGAAAGTGGGGGGACCATGTATAAAAATGGCTGTGTTCTCTAAAGGACTTATACAATGTTTTTGTTAAATGCTTTAAATTAAAACTGCAAGTCTACATTTAAATCACCTCTTGATTGTTTTATTTCAAATCAATTGTGGTGGCACACAGAGCCAAAATTATGAAAACTGTGTCACTGTCCAAATACTTTTGACCTAATTGTAAATGCGTTAATTTGACATTAGACCATTCATTTGTTCATTATTCTGGGAGACTTGTTCAGTTTGAAAGTTTGAGAGCTGACACAACATGTACTTAAATTTGAAAACAGAGCACATATTACAGTGGTGACACAAGACTAATATTAAAAATTCTCCATGACTGTAGTATTTAAGGGTCCATAAAAATTAAAAATTAACTTTTAATACTTATCATACCAAGTGACTTCCTATTCAAGTTTAAAAGTTGCCAATTAAATGACATTTTTTCAGTCATCACAGGTAAAACTCAGTGCCAAGTTTAAATTACAGCTAAAATAGACTGAAAGAAAATCCTTTTTTTTTGTTTTTACTGACAGTCACAAGTGTTTTGCTTGAGAATGTGAAATGAAAGCAAATTATATTTTATGTCCAGATAAACAAACAATGAGCATGTGAATAGTTTATAAAGAAATTATGTAATTTTGCAATTTGATTTAATCAATAAATATTCCTAGGTATGAAATTTGCTAGATCATTTCTAATTTAAACCTTTCCCCATGGTTAAAAGAAAAATTATACTTTTAAATGCTTTTGGGTATTTCTGCTTCAACAAAGTAAAATAAAACATGACCAGCTTTGGATGAATGTACAAACAGCATTTGTTGAAGTGGTTTTATACATTGTATTTAGGCTTGCATAATATTCTTTTCTAAACAAATTCAAAATTATATAAAAAGCGTAGCAAAATATTACGCTAAATCTGCATTATTCTTGTGATAATGATTGGTAATGAATCTCTTGATTCAAATGATATCCTATCCAGAGCTGGATTTGAATACTGTTCTAAAACCCTAATGAAAAAAAAAATGAATTTAGAAAATAAATTAATGGATGGAACTAAAAATTTGACTCTTAGCAAACTTGGCTTTGTGGTTTTCTGAACTAAATGTTTGAAATCCTAAAAGATATCAAAATACATTAATTCATAGCATTTCTCCATGGATCTAATTTCAAACCCACTTAATCCAGATCAAGGTTACAAGTGGCTAGAATATATCCCATCATAGTCATGCTCATTTATACAAGATAAGTTGTTCATTTCTTATGCTGATATGGTGGGACCCAATTCAATATTCCTATTTGTTCAATTAAAGCTTCTTATTAAAAATGATTTTAGTTGCATCAGTTAGTTAAAGCCTACAACATTAGCTAGATGGCCTGAATAGTTTTATTCTTACTAGTACTCTTTAAGTTATTATGTTGTAAAAGGGTGTTTCTTTATTTTTTTCTAAATATATTTTTAGTACTTCCATGACTTAATAAACACATTTTTGCTCCTTTTGATCATTGGTGCACATTAAGAGATGTGCTGCTCTTAATTACTTCTTTAGCACTTCTTGACCAGAGGAAATTGGTGGATATTCATTACTTGGGTCAGCCAAGAGCAATTCATGTCCAAGGCAAGCTTTGAAAGCGTCCCTGTGACTAAAATGAAAATAACAGACAGAATGTTTGTATAATTAACACTGAATCTATGTTATATTATAAAGAAGATGACAACATATATTTTTGGCTAAGAGAGTGTTAATTAAATTATTTATATAGAACACTTACTACCCAAATGCTCATCATAATTTTAGAACAAGTAATTTAATATTATAAAGATTAAATGTTTTTTAGTACTTTAGCCTGTGGTGTGAATTTTATTTGGGGCAATGAGATTTTTAGCTGGGAAAATAGAGGATTCATTTCTTGAATACACTAAATCCTGGAAGACTATTTTGCTGAATCTGCAAAATAATAAAATACGTTAAAGAATTAATTAATCACTTTTCTCCACTCATTCACTGAAAGATGTAAAAATAAATTAATAACTTTCCTCCATTCATTCATTTTGAAACTTTTTAAATACAATTTTGGGTTAAAGGTGTCTGTGCTTATTATCTCACTTATCTGCCTAAGTGAGATAGTTGGATGAGATACAGTAGGTAGCTTATCCTTTCTCACCCATGCAGGATTCAAACCAGTCAGCACAGCAGTTAATTATATTGCTTTCTCATTCACACTTTGTCAATTCAGAATTTTCAATTAGCACATCCTTCATATCTTTGAGATGTGAGAGGAAAAAATGACTGCTCCAAGAAACTCTCAACAAAAAGACATTGAAAGTGTGTAAATTCCACAGAAACACATAGTAGACACACATTTCAGACCATGCTTCTGGAGCTAGGAAGCAACTGTGCTGACCACTGCACCAGTATATTAACCCAGATGGATGAACTAATGGAATTTAATTTTGCACAGGTTTAAAAATGGTTTAATGTTGATTGGCCACAACAATACACGCTTTCCTACTTTCAGGAACTTTTGTCAAGACCTTGTCAAGAACTAAGGACTTTTTAGAAACTCAGGAACTTTTGTAGCAATCTCACTTCAGGAACTCGGGCCATTTGTAGTTCCTGGTAGATAGTTTCTGGCATTCCAGGGTATGTACTTGTGACAGGTGTCCCGGTCACACTCACAGGACATCTAACTTAGACACCATTAATATATCCGACTACGCTACCCAATTTTATTAAGAGACTAGGAACTCTTGAGATTTACAGAAAATAGCACACAGTTTAAGTTCGGTGTTGAGTAAACACACAATGAAAGACACACCAGTAATTTCAAGAAAAGCAACAGTAACTTCTATTACACAAGACAATAAAGTAAATTAAAAAAATAAATGAACATAACAGAAAAATCTAATAATATTAGGTTCGAAATTCCTTTTTTTTTTAAAAAGTAAAACACACAGGCCACACTCTAAAAGTCTGTTAAAAACAAGAATTGGAGGATACAACCTTTAGTGGTGCACAGTCCAGTTTGTACACTGTGTTACCCCAACACTTAATCGTTCAACTGTCCACGGATGAACTCTGTTCACCGGACACTCGTTTCCCAACAGAAGTTGTATCAAATCGTTGAATCCCTGTCAGCGTGTTTTCGTCATTCCTTTTTTTTCCGTTCTGGACTCCTTGTGTTGCTGTGATCTAGGTACGCCTCATTTCTCGTCTGCCAGCTTTGCTTGGTCCTTTCATGCGGCTTCCTTCTCTCACTGGACCCACAACCGGCGTATCCTTGTGGAGCTGTCTCTTCCTCCCTGGAAATGCTGCCGTCCTTGTGCCTCACATCGTGTCAGCCAGGTACCCTCGTCTGCCTACGAGCCCATGTGCTCTGTCCAAGTGTCTTGGCAGCATTCTCAGTGGACCGTCCCTTCATTGACTTTTCCTGCCCAGAAGTTTAAATCTTCTTCAGTCCATGCCATTATCAGTTCTGGACAATCGGATTAAACAATGGCACATCTAAATTTCCTGGGTTTAACAATTAATGAAAACACAAGTTAACAAAATGTATTGTTACCAACCATTAATGAGTACAGATCTGCTGATTAGAAGCCAATATCGTCAAACATGTTAATTTCCAAGTCAGGTAAGTACAGACATCCTCCAAGGAAGGAGCAGTTCTGTTATCACAACTTGGTATTATTTGTAATCTCAAGCAACCAAAAACTTGGTGACTCTTTTGCAATACAGCAAATACCTACATCCTGCAGACAGCCTTTTAACTTCTCACCCCCAATCCCAACAATGGGTGCCTAATGGAACCACCCAGTGTACAAAAAAATGTCCCCCTCTGACATCCCCCCAGACTTACCAATTGTCAGTCCCGGACAATCGGTGTAATCTTCTTATTCTCTGAAACGGGCTGGGGGTCTCCCCAAATTTTGATCTGTGCAACTCCACAGCTTCTCTGTCCGGAACATTGCCATTTTCTCTGGGGGCTGGGTTTCTCATTGTTCAAAACCCATATATGGGAAGTCCAGGTAGAGATGGTTCGGCCGTTGGGGTAGCTGAAGTACTTAGTGGAGACAAACAACAAGGCTTTAAAGCATTACGGTGCACATTTTTCTCTATACCTCCCCCTTCTGGTCTCACTTTATACACCACCAGAATCCCCTACCTGGACCAGCACCACATAGAGTTCTTGGTTCCACCAACCGGTCAGCTTCCCTTGTCCTTGTCTACCTCTATTTCTCAGCCATACCCTTTCTCCAGGAAGCAATGGAACAGCCTGAGCATTCTTATTGTACTCAGTTTTATAATTTTTTTGCTGCCTTATCCATCTTTCCCTTAGCAATCTGACCTGCGTATAGTAGCTTCTGATGTTGTTCCTTCACCCATTCCTCCCTGGTACTCCCAGACTGCAGCCTATCCACCTCCAGAATCACATCTGTCGGGAGTCTCAGATGGCGACCAAACATCAGATAAGCAGGAGCATAGCCAGTAGAACTGTGAACAGTATTATTATAAATTAACAATAACTGGGGTAGGAAATGAGGCCAATGACTCTTCTTCTCCTCACGCAGGGTTCTTAGCATACTCAGCAGGGTCTGGTTAAATCTCTCAGTCATACCATTACCAGCTGGGTGAAAGGGAGTAGTCCTACTCTTTTTTATACCATACAGCTCACACAGCTGTTGCATTAGGGTGGATTCAAAATTGGGCCCTTGGTCAGAATGGAAATGCACGGGGTACCCAAAATGTCGGATTACATTTGCCTCTAATGCCAGTATTGTAGTCAGTGCTGTCTGATCTCGCTTTGGCACTGCCCATGCATAACGAGAAAACACATCAGTCATAGCTAAAATGTACTGATAGTATTCTTGTGGCCTTCCTAGGGAGAACTAACAGGAAATTTGGACAGTGAGTCAGCATTTACATTCTCTCTACCACAACGGTACCTCACCTCGAAGTCAAATGATGCCAACTGGGCCACCCACCGTTGCTCCACTGCTCCAAGGCGTGCTGTCTGCAAATGGGAAACAGGATTATTGTCCGTATACACAATGCATTTAGCCCCCATCAAATAATCTTTAAATTTCTCAGTAATGGCCCATTTTAGTGCCAAAAGTTCCAATTTAAAAGAACTGTAATTTGAATGGTTCCGCTCTGCAGGGTGTAAACTTCGGCTGGCATATGCAATCACTCTTTCCTGGCCCTCCTGGACCTGTGATAAAACTGCACCCAGTCCATGATGACTAGCATCTGTATATAAGATAAAAGGCAATGTAAAGTCTGCAAATGCAAGGACAGGGGCATGTGTCAGAGTAGTTTTCAGTAAATCAAATGCCTGTTGACACTCCTGTGTCCAATTAACCTTTCTGTGGCCAAGTCTTTTATCTGCTGGGGCTCCAGTGAGCAAAGTAGTCAAAGGCCGTGTGATCTTTGCAACGCCTTTTATAAAACGGCAGTAATAGCCTACTAGGCCCAGAAAAGCTCTTACCTGGCTCACAGTCTGTGGTGGAGCCCATTCTTGCACCGCTGTCACCTTTTCTGAATCTGGCTCTACCCCATTCTGGCTGACAGCATGTCCTAAAAAATTCACTTGATTCTGGAACAGTTTACACTTAGTAGGGTGCAGTTTGAGGCCATGCTTCCATAGGCACATCAATATTCCATCAAGATGCCATAAGTGGGTGGAGATGTCTGGTAAATACACAATGATGTCATCTAGGCAGACCAAGGCTGATTCTGACAAGGGACCTCGTAGGCACTGCTGCATCAGTCTCTGAAAGGTGGCTGGACCATTACAAAGCCCAAAAGGCATACGGTTGAATTCATATACAGTAGGCCAAGGGGTGTGGCAAAAGCTGTCTTCTCTCGATCATCTGCACCTGCCAGTAGCCACTGGCTAAGTCCAAAGTGGAAAACCACTGTGCTTTGGTGAGGGTGGTCAGAGTCTCTTCAATTCTAGGCAAAGGAAACGCATCTTTATGAGTCATCGTATTCAACTTGCAATAGTCTATGCAGAAACGCCACCGACCATCTTTTTTCTTTACCATCACATTTGGGGCTGCCCAGGGGCTAATGCTGTCTTGGATGGTGCCACTATGTAACATTTCATTCAAAAGTACCTTCACTTCCTGGTACATGTTGGGTGGTGTGGCAGTAGACACCAGGTAAAAGTCCAAGACTCTTTATTTTTCTTTAACACAGTGCACCAAGCACCCTGCACACTACTCATAGATTTACAATACACTACAATATTCTCTCCTCCTCGCCCAGACACTTCGCCCTCCTACCTCCCAGCTCAGCTCAGTGTCTGGACTGGCCCATAGTCCTTTTATACACCCTGACCCGGAGGTGTTCCTGCCCAATCAGTCCAGAGTTCCTTATTCCTTCCGGGTCAGGGTAAACAGTCCTTTTCTTCAACCCGGGAGCACGTCGTTTCTTCCTGTCACGTGACCGTGACGTACTCCCGGTTTATGGGGCACATATGAGCCCACGAGCCCCCCTACAGCGACTCCCAGCGGCCCCCAGGGTATCCAGCAGGGCTGTGTATAAACACTACAAGGTCCATGATGCCCTGCTGGAACTCGGGGCACGATCCTGCTGTCGGGAGAGCTCCTCCTGGCGGCCTGGGGGTGAGGACCAGAATAAGAAGCCGGCAGTCCTCCATAGTGGTAAGGGACAAAACCTCTCTCACACTGGTGGGGCATCTCCTGTCAGAATCCAATGTTGCACCAGGTCAGTACACCCAAAATCCTCATCACTCAATGCAAAAGCCTTGTTCCATTTCAGTAGTAATGCCTGTAGCTCTTTCTGTTGTTGTGTGGTCAAATCCTCCCGCAGGCATAAACTAGCCAGCTCTGGGCTCAGGGTTGGTTGATCAGCCATATCCTGCTCCACCAGACGCACATGCACAACCCAATTTTCGATTGCTTCCAGAACCACTTCACTTGGACCCCACAGCTCCATCTCATCTAACCAGAACAAGCGACCCAACTTCTGGTATTGGCTTATGAACACAGGGAAAGAGTTCAAGTTGCAAATATGCACAGGTATGCGACCTCCTTTTACCATTGAAACTCTCAAAGATGACAGTTCAAACAGGGGTTCCACAAGCCCACAATAGTCTGATCCTCCTACACCGGAAGACGCTCTTCCCCACACCACCACTTCACTTCTGGCAGGGACCCTCACACCACGGTGGCCGGCAAGTCATACATATCCATGGAATCCATCATTTGCCCGATATGTCTCAGTGCATTGACACACAGCAAAGGCCTTAGACCATGCTTTTTGCATACTGGGAGCTGCTTGTGCCAGCACAACAGGGGATTCTGGAGCCTGAAAAATTGCATGCCAACAAGCAGAGATTATGTTCATTCCAATCAGCAATGGGCTTGTTTGGACCTCATCTCTCACAATTACAACCCCTCTGGCTGATAATTTCACGGGAGCCATCTCAAAATCCATTGTGGCATACCCTGTATAGGGGATATCCAACCCATTGGCAGCTTTCAGGGTTAGAAGAAATGGGGCCTGCCCAGCTTCTATGTTATCTGCAAAATGTTGTTTGAAAAAGCTCTCTTGCATCAGGGTAACCTGGGATCCTGTGTCTAACAGTCCATTTAATGTTTTGCCTTCGATGGTGACCTGTAACACCGGACACTCACCAATAAGAGGGGATATGACCTTTCGGGGATCACTCTCCATCCCTGCTACCCGGCCCACAGCTGCAGGGCTTAAAAGTTTAAAGTAGAGCACCTACTAGAGGATGGACAGTTCCATGCTAAATGACCTGCTTGTCTGCACTGATTACAAATGGGCCTACCTTGTGAATCCCAGGCATAACGGCTGTTTGCACGAGGCCTCCTATCTGTCTGAGAGTGTACTAGTGGTTGGGCACATCAACCGATGGAACTGCTGGCCTCAGTTCCTTCAGCAGCTCTTGAGTCTATTCCTTCATTTGTGTTTTCAGGTCACCCAGAATATCTGCCTTGAATGCTAGTCTCCAGTCTGCCTATGAACAAGAGTTAATTGTATAGAACTCACCAATAGCTCCTCAAGTTGCTTCCCTGTGTCCCATATAATTACATTACCCTTCCAGCAGCAGGTCCTCTTGATGCACTTCCCCAAAAGTATTATCTGGGTTGTGGCGCACAAATGCCAGTAGTTCTTGTTGCAGTCCACTGTCTTGGAGGCCCAACAAGAGCTGATCTTGCAGCTGTATATCGGAGGGGGCTTGGGCTTGACTACGCCGTTGTAACCTGCAATAAAGTTCCCTCAATCTAAGAACAAATGCCCTAAAAGGTTCGTTAGTCCTTTGTGCACAACTGTAAAATTGGGACATCAGAGTAGCTAACAGGACTTGGTCACCATATAATCCATCTAGAAAAAGAAAAATCTTTGTAACCCTGTCTCTTCCACACTCAACACACTGACTTCCCGTTTGGCATCCCCAGTCAATGCTCCCATCACATTACTGACCTTTTGAGGTTCCCCATATTCAGCTGCTTCTAATAACCCCTGCATCTGTTCTTTACACTCAGCATATTTCAAATCACCTTTTTACCCACTAAACCTGGCAATCCGAGGTGCACCGGCAAAAACAGGCATCATCATGATGATAATAAAAAAAAACAGTAAAACTACCCCCACAAAATCAAAAACTAAATAAAAATGATTTAAAAAAAATGCCTAGTACTTCCAAGTGTGTTACTCATAAGCCCAATCCTGCGGACTACTGCCAAACTTTATTACTTATTGTTCAACCAGGAACTATTGTGGGTGGGACTCAGGCAATGAATTGTGCTAATTGGTTGACTACAAGCACTGGAACCATCTTACACATCTGTTAGTAGTTTGGACTTTGAAAACTTATCAGTGAAGGTGGAGAGCTGCACTTCACACCATATCACTCTTGATAGCCACCTCCCTGGTGCACTGGGCCATGCACCATATTGAATCAATAATCTCCACTATGAACTCCTCCGCATCACTCTTCTTTGCACATCACAGATTTTGCATAGAGGTTACAGTTCCTGTTGTACAGTGGGAACACATCACATGAAAATGTCCAGGGACCACAAGTGTCCCAGGACCTACATTGTACAGGAACTCATTGGTTCCTGAAAACAAAGTTCCTGCAGTGGTAAAACAGCTATTAACAGCTTATTTTACATACAGTAGTCAAACAAGATGGAGGTTAAAAAAGAACTGATTAATGTTTTTAAATTTTCATGTAACTAACTAGAACTTTTTATCTCTGATGTGGTAAGTTTAATATGTAGCTTTTGCTGCTCTTTGTCATTTTGATCAGACACTACTTTTGGAAATACTAGAATGCATTTCTCAAGTGTATTTCAGCTGCATTTGTTTATGATACTATCATTTACGTAAGCAGCTTTATCTCTCATTATGCTAATTTAACCAGTATAAATTTTACTTTTCTAGATTCCTTACCTTGACTTTTTCATCTAGCTTCTTTTTCACTATTCTGTTCAGGCAGTTACTTAATATTGAACATAAAGGGGTTTTTAAATTGTTTGTTCTGCCACTTGCTATTTATAAATAAATGATGTTTGTAAGTAGTTGATAATGATATGACCTATGTGAATTAAAAGTGATGACTAGCATTAAAAGATAAATGAGGTATCTTTAAGTTGATGTTATTTCTTCATAATCGTGGTATATGGTAATATGACACATAAAATTGCATTCTATAAATTTGAAAAAATAACTAGCCTGTTTCTTTTGCCATTTATAATGGAGACGAAGGGTACTGAAGTCAAAACATGAATTAAATGTGGATACATTTCTCAACATGTCTGCATCTTCTGTGGCTCGCTCTATAGCATTAATTTGGCACACACACAGTCAGCTGTGCTTTATGGAGTTAAATGTTATGCAATGTACTTTCGGCCCACTCTTGCCTACAGGAATTCCGATGTCTTTTAGCTACACTGTACACACGCAATGAGCTCCTGTGTATCTGACATGCTCTTCTTTATAAAAACATCACTAGCTGCCACAAGCCATTAATGTATTAAGGTTACATCCTATGGATTTAGATGACAGCTTGTACGTGTAAACATTCTGTGCCTAGTATGTCACACATATACAGATATATTCAGAATGAGTGATGATATGCATAAATTTTAACCCACTTTGAACTCAATGGCCGACTTCAATATTTGTTATTGAATGTTGACTTTGTCAAAAGCTTGCTTATATGAACATTCTGTTTATGAAACAAACTAGCAAAATACCCGCGCTTCGCAGCGGAGAAGTAGTGTGTTAAAGAAGTTATGAAAAAGAAAAGGGAACATTTTAAAAATAACGTAACATGATTGTCAATGTAATTGTTTTGTGACTGTTATGAGTGTTGCTGTCATCAAGGATTTGATTATCATTATTTCTTTCAATCAGGTTCGTATTTGGAGGATGTGTTGTGTTCAAGTTACATTCCGTGTTTGTCAACCGTTGTAACGATAACAGGTTTCATTCATCGATTCCTTTCTTACTGCATCAATAAACAGCTCGTCTTCCTCTTTATTTGAGACATCACACACTGCATGCACAGGTTTTTTTTACACTGTCTTCCTTTAGCTGGACATTGACTTTTTCCACCATGTGCTTTGTTTCCGCAGTAGCTGCACTTATGAATATGTTTGTATGCGTCACTCGCTTCATATTCTTTTGCTGCCTTCTCAATTGTGTAATGCGTTTTTTGTTCAGTGCTCTTTGGAGCTGTTACTTTTTGTCTGCGTACTGCATTCACAGACTTAATTTAAAGTTACGGTTTACACCGTGCTTTCTTTCCGCAGTAGCTGCACTTATGAATATGCTTGTATGCGTCACTCGCTTCATTTTCTTTTGCTGCCTTCTCAATTGTGTAATGCTTTTTTTGTTCAGGGCTCTTTGGAGCTGTTGCTTTTTGTCTGCGTACTGCATTCACAGTCAGTTCACGTGAGCCGCTCAGAGTACATGCATCGAAGGTTCTCAGCTGTGCTTGTGCTATCTCGTGCGATGTTCCGATGTTAGCTCAGACCCGGCAATGCGTCTTCTCATTAAACTTGTATCTCGCAAATGTATTCATCGTAGGCATGACAAAGTGAGTGAGTCAGTCAGTCAGTCAGTGAGGGCTTTGCCTTTTATTAGTATAGATGCAATAGAGTACTATTTCTGATAAAATTTAGAAAACAGTTGGATACTTCATAGTATTGCACTTGTTAGGGTAAGTTTGTTTTGTTGAAAGGAAGGATAGATTATTGTAAAGTACTGATGCTTAAGTACTATGTAAATTCTGATTAAAAATATACTTATTGCTTATCTCACAATAGCTACATCTTTAAGCGCTTGTGTTATTTGAAACATAAAATATCAAACAGTTAATGATAACTGCCAAGTTTTCCCACCAAAGACAGAAGGTAAAGTTTGTTGATTCCATAGAGGTTATGGACCTGACAGATTGTTCTCCTAGATATCCACCAGTTGTGGAACCTCGTGGAACCTCTCTGTATCCTAAAAAGCTGAGGTGTAATGTCAACACTGAATTTGCCTGCATGGCTAAAGAAACAGAGCAAATTTAGCACTAGGATGATTCATGATTACAATAGAAATAAAAGCTTATTTTCATTTCGCAACACATATGCCTGAGAGTACATAGGCAACAGATTACAGCAAACAGAACTTCACCCTGCACAACACAGGATCAGCGCAAGATTGCAGTATACCAAACACAGGTAGGATTGAGCAAACATGTGTAAGGTAGCACCAGTAAATGCTTGCAATAATGGTACTAGTACTGAATGTACAGTTGTGTTGAACTGACCTTCATGAAATAAAAATAAATAACAATAAACATAAGATATTAAATAATATATTTTATGTAAATCAGCCTACCACTGCATGATTATTGCAAGCTGAAGGTAAACAATTGGAGATGTTAGCATATTTTCATATAACCTAACCTGTGACACAATGTCAAGAACTGACTAATTTAAAAAAGTAAAAACTCAATCTGTGTAAAGAACTTAATTTAGCATAGCAAGGAAAAAAACAGAGAACTAAACAAATGGACATTGTCTCTTGTGGTGTAGTGTAATAACTGTACTTTCATCATTGCACAAATATTTCTTCTGGTATTATGTTTGTTTTATTTCATTTTGTCGTGGCATATGTTTTTGGGACATCACAAGATGTAGGTAGTGAGTAATTGCCAATAAGTCATGATAAAATTCTCACATATCTCATCAACAACAACACCAACAGCATTTATTCGTATAGCACGTTTTTATACAAATGATGTAGCTCAAAGTGCTTTACAAGAAGATGAAAGAAAAAGGAAAAATATAAAAATAAGATTAGGCAGTACTAACTAACAAAGAATAAAGAAAGTTCTGATGTCCAAGAAGACAGAAAAAACAAATAACAAAAAAAAAAAACTGAAGAGGTTTGGAGAAAAAAAAACAAAATCTGCAGGGATTCTGAGGCCACAAGACTAGCCAGCCCCCACTGGGCATTCTACCTAACATGAACAATCTAAATCAGTCATCATGGTTTTCAGGCTTCACGTGGAAGAATTTGATGTTAATGGTCATGTGGATATCTGGCCTTCAATCCATCAGTCTAGGGACTGCATGGTGCCTTGATCAGGTGGTGGTGGCGCAGGTTGCCACCACAGAAAACCGGAAATAGAACAACAGAGAAAGTAGGGTTTGGTACAATGGAAAATAAAAATTTATGTATTAGCATAAATAGACATAAAAGTAATTAACAGCTTCTGAAGCATTAGATTTAGTTAGATATGTCAAGCAAATAGTTAAATAAAGGCATTAGTCACATTCCATTAGTTAATTTCAATGTAAAATTACCAATATTGGGAAACCTAGAAAGATAGAGCAGGAAGAGAATGACGTACAGAAACTACCCAAGGACAAAAGAAGGGGGAATAAGAAGAACACCTGTTGTTTGAAGGCCAGGAAGCAAGGAATGATACCAATGATGAAATACAGAAAATGTTGATGGTCATGGTAGGCACGTGAGAAGCCAGCTGCAGAAAGGAGTCAGGAGATAATAATGGTTCCCATGAAAACTTGGGAAGCCAGCTAGCCAGGTGCAGAAGGGAGTCAGAAGGAATAGCGAATGAGCTGTTTTGAGCGAGGTCAGGATGATAGGAAATGATTATAAAAACTGAAATTTTTGAACTGTTCGGGGCTCAGCTCGATTTGGCCGAATTGGGTTAAGTCTGTGTGATTGTTTATTGCAATAAAGCTATATACTCTGTTTGCCTATCCTCTGAATGTAGAGCCTTCATTTCATGTAAACTCCTGACAGTTTTTCGCTTCAACATAATTGGTGACCCCGACGTGATGAAGGAAAAGGCAGCTGCGGAATCCTGAGGATTGGATGGTGCTCTGTGAAATGAACACAGACGGTGGCCACACAGAAAGGTAAGAGATATTTCGCTAAAGTTGTTTGTGTAAGATTCAAAGAGCGTCCGCCCCTCCAACAGAGACAAGCGGCAGAAAGCCTCTCTAAAAAGAAAAAGGTAGGACAAAGGGATGGGCTCACAGACTTAAATGGAATGTATGAAGGCTGTACAGCTGATGTGAGTGTGATTGTATAAATGTTAGATGCAGTAAATAATGGAAATTAAGGTTTAAATGCTCCGATCCGGGAGATGGAGGACGGAGGGCTGCACGAGTAACAAGCGTGCTGAAAGCCTATCAAATACTAAGGTTACCGTGACAATGACCAACCATGTATAAATAGGTATGGAATTCCTGATCACCCCTTGCTGTGGCTGTAAATGTTCTCCAGTGTAGCGTGAGCGGAAGGCATAAAAGAGGCAATAAATTGCAGGCCGCCTGCAAGCCGCTTTCGAGAGAGAACCAGTCTTAGGGAAAAGCTGCAGCAATAACTGTGCTGACAGCTCCTTCTGACTGTGCCCCAGTGAAGGAGTTAGTTTCAGGTGCAACTGGAGACCTATCGTTACCGCTCCGGATTAGAGACGAGGGTCTGCTACGTGTAGGCGAAAAGTCCTGTTCGGAAACTGCTTCGTCATAGGGAGAGCTGGTGGAAGGGATCTGCGTGGAGACAGTGGGTTGAGTGTGCTAGTATAGGGGACAGATAAGGGAATAGAATAGTTTTTTATTTTTCAATAGGTTAGGGAAGGCACGCAAGTGCAAAGAGAGTGTGGAGCGCGACCGGCGACAAGGCAAATGAGAGCACATTAGTGCGGGTATGTGTGGAGCACATTAAAGAGATGCAGTGAGTGAAGCACAAAGGTGCAGAGTGTAGAGCGTTTCTGGCTCAACGGTGCAAAACTAGAATAGGGCAAGGATACGGCACTAGGGCAAGCACACAAGGTGCAAAAAGTATGAGTGAGTACAAGTGTGGAATTTAGGGAATGTACAAAGTATATATGTATATGTAAAAATGTGTATAGCTTTTTGTATATACGAATAAAGGACTATATTGCTGTAAGAGCACAGAGTGACAAGAAGGGAAACCTATGCGCGTACAAATTAAAGTAAATAAATTTCACACTGTGGGAGGAAAAAAAAAGTTTTCATTAGGCATAAAAAGAAAAGGGCTATTTTTTAGATTTGTAATTTTGGACCTATACACCGTCTGGAGACGCATGTGGAAAAAATATTGTTACGGAGGATATCGGCTATGGGGCAGAAAAGACAGGATTGGTTTGAACGTTTTTACAACATGTATTCAAAGGAGAGTAAGAGTAGTGGAAGTATGGTTGATGGGAAGCAGGCTTTGGTCTAATCACCCATACATACACATAGAGTGGGACGATTTAGATAAGATCATTATAGATTGTTGAGGAAAAAAGAGAAAAGGTAGGAGGAGCTACAGATTAACATACAGGAAAATTCCTGTGTGAATACTGGAAGATTGAGACTCAGGAGAAAAATATAGTGCAGATTTATTACTGTGAATACAAGTTGTGGGTGAATTAGGCATTAATTTTTTATGGCAGAAGAGCATATCACTGAGAGGATCTTGCAAATAACTCATGGTGTGCACACACACTATTGGGACGAGGATTTTTACTAATGGAGGGTGCTAAAGATTTTTTACTGAGAGCTATAACAGAATCAGAAAAGATGGTATAGAGTATTTAGGTTTGCACCACTAAATAGCAAAAGCAGCTAGGTGAAGTGTAGGCAGACACACACATATATATTTTAATTGTCCCATCCCTGAATAAAGTATGATTGAGTGAGTGACTGCATGAGCACCGCTATCTCTTAGTGGTAGTAAAATAAGCCACAGAATTGGGGACAAGTGTGAGTGTGAAAGAGCTCTGGGACCCAAATAGTGGGTAATGAGAAACACAGTAAAGTAATCAAGCACATAACGAGTGTGAGTGGGATTTTGTAATTGAGCACTTCTTTCATAGAGATACATTGAGAGATTTTTTTATCAAGACAGTGTCACTGTTAGGAGTTACAGCAAATAAATATATGAAAGTCAAAGTAGTTCAAACAAGATAAGTATAAATTGCAAGGATTGTATATATGTATATAAGAAAAAAAGTTGAGAATGATTGAGTAAAGTGGATGAAACTGATTTTGTGACTAAAGTGCATTTGAAAGAAATTGATGTGTGCTGACTGCTCGTGGTCAGTATATGGAAGGTGAAAGAAAGAGAGAACGCGGAATACACTGCAAGAATGAATATGCAAAGACCAGAGAACACTAAAAAAAAACACACACACTTTAAGTGGGAGCTGGTTTGCTTGTATTCAGGAAAAAACTGCCAAAGAAGTAAATAAGTTTAATTCACAAAATTTCTCAAAGATGTCTCAAAGTAGGTTTAAAGCCATGATTTAAATATGTTTCATTTGGCTTTGGTTTAATTTTTGCAGTGTACAAGGATTTGACAGAAGAAAAACAGATATTTATAGACAATGAGATATTTGTTGTTAAGAAGCATAACTGAAGTTGGCTTTGGAAAGTGAGGAATTGGGAAGGTATTGCGAGAGAATTTGAAATAATAAAAATAGAAGACCAGTGTTGAAAGAGTTAACACCATCCGAAAATTTGTGTTTTTTGAGTTAGTCCCTACTGAAACATTATTAGAGCCATATTTACAGTTTGATGACCAAAATAGCCTTGACAGAGGAGTAGGAGGAAACTATGAAAAGTAAAATTAAGTAATAATTAAAGTAATTTTTCTAAGTAATAGAAAAATTTGTAAGCATATGTGTGTGAATGTGTGTATGTTAGTATATATTTGTGGGGAAAGAATATAATTAGATGCGCTAAAAAGAAATGTGCACTGTATTTGACTTCAAAGGTACCTGGCGCTCGCTGATGCCTGTGTGTGTGTGAGTGTGTCTGTGCTGAAATTCCTCAATGTGTACGCGCACGTCTTTTCCACATGCAGCTGTGGCCTTGGTGTAAAGTCATTTCTAACTTCTTATCTTCTTACTGGTGCTATGTAAATTGAAAGAAGCTTTTTCAACTGTTTGTATGTGAGCATGGACAGACAATTTGTGCGTGTGGAGAAGGAAAACGAAACATGGATGCCTCTGGGTAATGTGGTCCATTTGTAATTTGCTAAAATAGATTATGCACATAAAATTCTTAATATTGGATGTAACTTTCCAAAGCTCTGAGGTATTTTGGCTTAAATAAATTTGAATATGTGTAATATTTGATAAAATGAAAATGTCTCCACTTTTAATTATATTGATGTTTATAAATATATACGGCATCTTTCCTTCAGACCCTGATCAAGTCTTAAGGAAAAATGTTCTTTTGATAACTATAACATACAAGGGAGACAATTTCTTTCAATTTTTTCTGTCCTTTTCTTTTTTCTTGTGATGTGTGTATGTGAGGTTGTATTATGGAGATTATTACAGTGAAGTGTGTGGTGGCACAGTGGTTAGCACTCATGCTAAGGTTTAAGCTTGAAAGGTCAGAGCAGACTATACTTTCTGAGAAGGTTGGCATCCTTCAACATCTGCAGTAAGATGCTGCAGATGTTCTACCAGACGGTTGTGGCGAGTGCCCTCTTCTACGCGGTGGTGTGCTGGGGAGGCAGCATAAAGACGAAAGACGCCTCACGCCTGGACAAACTTGTTAAGAAGGCAGGCTCTATTGTAGGAGTAAAGTTGGACAGTTTAACATCTGTGGCAGAGCGACGGGCATTAAGCAAACTCCTGTCAATCATGAATAATTCACTGCATCCACTGAACAGTGTCATCTACAGGCAGAGGAGTAGCTTCAGTGACAGACTTTTGTCACTGTCCTGCTCCACTGACAGACTGAGGAGATCGTTCCTCCCCCACACTATGCGACTCTTCAATTCCACCCGGGGGAGTAAATGCTAACATTTTTTTTTTTTTTTTTTCATTTTTTCATTTTTATTACTATTTAATTTAATATTGTTTCTTTGTATCAGTATACTGCTGCTGGATTATGTGAATTTCCCCTTGGGATTAATAAAGTATCTATCTATCTATCTATCTATCTATCTATCTATCTATCTATCTATCTATCTATCTATCTATGTATCTATCTATCTATCTATCTATCTATCTATCTATCTAGCTATTTTTATTTTGAGTTAATATTCTTTGTGACTGTGTAGTCTTTTTCTGGGAATGCTGTTTTGCTGTGGTATCGTACCGCGTGGTTTCTTGATAGTTGGATTTGTCCTTATTATCGCAGAACTGGATCGCCACGGAAGCTTTTTCCTTCTTGTCACTGACTCAGTTTGCCAACGGAGTCTCCTTGATCTGGAAACCAGCTCCATTTGGAGCTGAGCAGGATTGTGGTATGTTTCCTAGGTTTATCACCAGCTAGCGCCATTAGAGGCTGTTTTATGTTTGTTTGTCCTGATTAGTAACGTTAAGTGAGAGTGGAACTTTCTCTTCTTCAGAGTCCATTTCTTCCTGATTCCTTTGCTGCATTGTTTCCAAATATAGTGTGTGAGTAAATAGATGTCTTGATGAGTGGTGGCTTGAGATTGGTGATTTTGTGTATGTTATATAGTGTATTAAAGGGATCCCTTTTGAGTGCATTTTAAACAAGTTTAAGTGTGTTTGAGAGTGTTTGTGTTGAAACGTGGTGTTGTTTGAAAGGATGAGATGATTGACATTAATATTAATGTGCGTAAGAATATAAATGTTTGTTGAAATTAAGAGCTTAACTAAAAAGATGTGAACAGGCGGTGTAAAAATGTCTCCAGATTAGGCATGATACTGTATGAGAGCCCCTTTCATTTGAGTACTGGCCAGGCTCAAATGCAGGGAGGATTTTTAATTAAAAAGAGTACATTTTAATGGGATGAGACATTCTTTAAAACAGTAATGAAGCTGAAGAAAACCAGTGGCTTCCATTCCAGATAGTGATCCATGCTAAGATATGTTATAAAGAACAGGGAATAAGGGAGGTTAACTAACAGAAAGACAGACTGTGCTTTTTGAAGTCAACATTCTGGAAAACATGCAAGAAACATCTGGAAGATAACAATGAAAGAGCGTGCAAGATCAACTGGCTTTGGCAGAAGGTTATGGGGAGAAGAAATCAGTGTACAGTATGTAACTGTAAAGGAGTATTTTCTTAGTTTGAAATTCTGGGAAGGTTAACTAACAAAGAAGCAGATTCTTCATTCTGAATATGGGTGGGGTGTGCTAATTTCCTAGACGGCATTAAAAAAAAAACTTTTGCATTATAGGGCATTTTGATATATTGATTTCTTTCCTCATCCCCTTTTTTATAATAAGTAACTTGCATATTGTAAATGTGAAATAGAATGGAATGCTGGTGTTTGTATCACTATACAGCTGATGAAAGGTTTACTTTTATAATTTGATGTTTTAATGAAACATTGAATGAGACATTTTTATTAAGATTCTAAAACCTGTGATCCAAATGTACTGTATGTGGTACTTTAATTAATAGTAATGAAAGAAAAAAAAAATAATACTTGGGATATATGTAATGAAACTTTAAGCTTTTACATGGCAGGTTATAAGGGATTAGAGGTGGAGTCCAAGATCATTTTTGTAACCTTTAAAATAATTTAAGAGACTTTTAGTGGGAAGGGATAAAATATTTTACTTCACTGACTTTGTTAATCTTAGATATGGTCCAGATACACACAAATATGAACATCTTGTGTAAAAGGAAAAATGTTTTTAAGACTTTACATATTTGAACAATGCCTTATAATTATGGGAGAGGAAATGTGGAGCCTAACTGTTTTTGTTATATTTAATGTCTAAAAACAATTAAGAATTTACACGTCCAGACTGTGGATTTCTTTCTTGACTCTGCTTACTATGCTGACTATGAGATGTTCTCTGCAGGTCGCTAGTATACATTGCCATCCATTTAGGGGAAAGGTACAGTGAACACGGAGACAAATTTATATTTATAATAATTTGCTGAAGTCTTCTTGCCTTTTACACCAACCTTTACAGCACATTGCTGTTTAAGAAATAAATACTCAACCTTCTCTTTCTTTTGTTTGTTCTCCATCCCTGGACGTATTTGTGTTCCCTGTAAGAGAGTTATAACATTCAGCTTTTATTAAATTATTATATTAATGGGATCAGTTTCAGATACCCTCTTGCTCCACATCTCCTCTAATTATAATTGACACAAGTGTCAATAAAGGGGGAAGTAAATTTTTAATTTTTGAAGCCATTTTTTAATTATTATGGAACAAAATGCAGATCATTTGAATATTATGCCAACACTATTATGAGACCAATTTTTGTAATGATTCATTATTGAGTACAGTTTCCCTTGATATATATTAAGATTGACTTTATTTGAATAATGACTTACTTGTTATGAAGGACATGATTTCAATTGAGTAGATATTGCAACTGCAGCCAAACTGGAAACAGCTATAAAGGAAGGCTTTAATTTAAATATTTATTTTTGAATATGTCAAGTTGAGAGGAAAGCTGAACATTGTGCTTATCAATTTCAAACTTTACTTTGACTATTAAAAGCAAATTGATTTAGACAAGCACAGACTGGATTGAAATGACTGTTTTATCGCTAGCAATATTTCTAATAGGGGTACCCCCAACAAAACAAATCTGACACCTTATTTCTGGGATCCATAAGTAGCTACCAATGAAGAATTAACATGCTGACTATTTAAGTGAACATTTTTTAAGTCTTTACATCTGCAGGTGAAAGATGTTTTTTCCTAGTAAATTATAGATGACAGCATTTAAAGTTGAACCCAGAGATTGGGCTGTGATAAAGGTCTGCAGATAAGCTAATCATCCGACTCCAAGGAGAACCCAGCTGTACCAGAGATGGGTTCAAGTCGTGGATCAGGCCATCGACCAACTGACTACTGGATAACATACTTCAATTCCAGTCCAAGGCATCATGGATCCCTGCTGCTAAGAGCTCAACTGTGCTGGTGATGATTGAGCCCAAAAGATCATTGTGGATTCCGATTCGTAGATGGCATCCGTCTGCTTTGGTTCAAGACTTCTAGACATGGTCCTTTTTACCTTGCCACACTTTTACTCTGCAAGACTCAATGTTCTTAGCTGGAGACCACTTTAACTGTCCACTTGTTTGACTAATAGCAATATCTTTCAAAAAGTATTTGAACCATGAAGTTAGGAAAGGTGTAGAAGGAAAAGCTAGTTATCTGCAAGCAAAAGCAGAATACAGGCACTCCTAAATAATATGCATTTAATGAATGTTTGCATTACTGGGAATACTACATGATTATTATGAATTCAAAGTGGTTAAGTATAGATATTTTTAGATAAGCGCTTTATATGCCTATTGATATTTAGTATGAGATAATAAGTTACCTTTAAGAACCAAAGATTTATGTAATTTGGAGTTAATCAGAATCTAATCTACTATAGCATAAAATATCTATTAGAGATTACGTTAAGTGACTGTCGCTGCAGAGGCATTCCACCATTGCTAGTTAGGGCCAGTCCAGTTTAGATATTCTAGGTTATTGATTATAATATTATAACAAATACTGTAGAGCTTAACACTTAGATACATTTATTAATTGAGAAGAATAATAGTAAACTTATGGGATTGTACACATAACTAGTATTTTTGGAGTAAGGGACACTTACTGTAGGTCAGAACATCCACAACCTTTAGAACAGAAGGATACAGTTTAGGCTGACATGTTGATGGCGATACAGGACAAATGATTAACATTATGGCTTGTTGAGTATATGTATTATAAAAGATAGTGAAATGAAGTAATAATTTGACCCATAGAAGATAGAGTGTCTTATACATGTAGTGATGAATGTACGGTCTGTGAATTAAAAAGCCCAGATGAAGTCTGAAGATCTCAGAAGATTTGAACCCTTAATAAGAAGCTTGGGTGTAACCCAGCATTTCTCAACCTTTAAGTATTTGCGACCCGAGTTTCCATAACAGTTTTAATCGCGCCCCCCCCCCTAACATTTTTTTGAAATGTAGATGCATATTTTATTATACCTACTTAACTTTTATCGACATTTATCTAACTCAATATTTATTGTTCTAGTATCAGAATGTAGTTTAAGTTCATTTGTTTAGGTTTCAACAGATGTTTTTTTCATATTTTTGATTCTTGCTTTCCTTTTTTCACATCTTCGCGTCCCCCTTTTTGTTACTTCGCGCCCCCCCAGGGGGACCCACCCCACAGGTTGAGAACCACTGGTGTAACCCTTGAAATCTGAATGTGACCTCGGAGATGACCCAGTGACTTGCATTTTGGAAAGTAGTGCTGACATCTTCCGAAGGGAGGGTTGACACCTACTGTCCACAAAATAACTGCATTAATGTGATAAAGGTGGTTCAAGTTTGAGACCACAGCGGGGTGTAAATTTGGGCAACTTTATGAATGAAAGTGTTAGGATGTGAGTAGGGTGAGGTGTGTAAGGACTTTATCTCTGATTATTATTGTGCACAGCAGTGGCAACATAAAATTGGGAACTTTTCAGTTTTTTAAGATAAATACAGTGCATCCGGAAAGTATTCACAGTGCATCACTTTTTCCACATTTTGTTATGTTACAGCCTTATTCCAAAATGGATTAAATTCATTTTTTTCCTCAGAATTCTACACACAACACCCCATAATGACAATGTGAAAAAAGTTTACTTGAGATTTTTGCAAATTTATTAAAAATAAAAAAACTGAGAAATCACATGTACTGTACATAAGTATTAACAGCCTTTGCCATGAAGCTCAAAATTGAGCTCAGGTGCATCCTGTTTCCCCTGATCATCCATGAGATGTTTCTGCAGCTTAATTGGAGTCCACCTGTTGTAAATTCAGTTGATTGGACATAATTTGGAAAGGCACACACCTGTCTATATAAGGTCCCACAGTTGACTGTTCATGTCAGAGCGCAAACCAAGCATGAAGTCAAAGGAATTGTCTGTAGACCTCCGAGACAGGATTGTCTCAAGGCACAAATCTGGGGAAGGTTACAGAAAAATTTCTGCTGCTTTGAAGGTCCCAATGAGCACAGTGGCCTCCATCATCTGTAAGTGGAAGAAGTTCGAAACCACCAGGACTCTTCCTAGAGCTGGCCGTCCATCTAAACTGAGCGATTGGGGAAGAAGGGCCTTGATCAGGGAAGTGACCAAGAACGCGATGGTCACTCTGTCAGAGCTCAAGAGGTTCTCTGTGGAGAGAGGAGAACCTTCCAGAAGGACAACCATCTCTGCAGCAATCTACCAATCAGGCCTGTATGGCAGAGTGGCCAGACGGAAGCCACTCCTTAGTAAAAAGCACACGGCAGCCTGCCTGGAGTTTGCCAAAAGGCACCTGAAGGACTCTCGACCATGAGAAACAAAATTCTCTGGTCTGATGAGACAAAGATTGAACTCTTTGGTGTGAATACCAGGCGTCATGTTTGGAGGAAACCAGGCACCGCTCATCACCAGGCCAATACCATCCCTACAGTAAAGCATGGTGGTGGCAGCATCATGCTGTGGGGATGTTTTTAAGCGGCAGGAACTGGGAGACTAGTCAGGATAAAGGGAAAGATGACTGCAGCAATGTACAGAGACATCCTGGATGAAAACCTGCTCCAGAGCGCTCTTGACCTCAGACTGGGGCAACGGTTCATCTTTCAGCAGGACAACGACCCTAAGCACACAGCCAAGATATCAAAGGAGTGGCTTCAGGACAACTCTGTGAATGTCATTGAGTGGCCCAACCAGTGCCCAGACTTGAATCCGATTGAACATCTCTGGAGAGATCTTAAAATGGCTGTGCACTGACGCTTTCCATCCAACCTGATGGAGCTTGAGAGGTGCTGCAAAGAGGAATGGGCGAAACTGGCCAAGGATAGGTGTGCCAAGCTTATGGCATCATATTCAAAAAGACTTGAGGCTGTAATTGCTGCCAAAGGTGCATCGACAAATTAATTTAAATTTTTAGATTTTCTGATGTTTTAAGTTGTTTATAATTGTGTCTTTTATTTATTTATTTATTGTTTGTTCGGTGTCCTTGAGTTCTCTGAAAGGCGCCTTGTATAAATAAAATGTATTATTATTATTATTATTAAAGTATTGAGCAAAGGCTGTGAATACTTATGTACATGTGATTTCTCAGTTTTTTTATTTTTAATTAATTTGCAAAAACCTCAAGTAAACTTTTTTCTCGTTGTCATTATGGGGTGTTGTGCGTAGAATTCGGAGGAAAAAAATGAATTTAATCATTTTTGGAATAATGCTGTAATATAACAAAATGTGGAAAATGTGATGCGCTGTGAATACTTTCTGGGTGCACTGTATGTGTGCTATCTGTGTCGCCACCAACAGTATTATTAATAGGTCTGATTATAGATGAACATACAGAACTAGGTATATTAAATAGTCATTTCACCATATTTAGGAACTGGGACAATTCTGAGATTATGTGTAACTCATCCTACACTTAGTACTGGCTTCATTTGAACCTAGGAACACGGGAAGCTATGTTTGTCGATGCAGGAATTAATCTCTTGATTGCATCGTTGTGTCCTTGAATGGTATTTTGCTGCTTATTGCCAGTTTTCAAATCAATTGTTGCCAAAATTGCTGTCAAACAAATGTACATCCAAGTTCTTGAACCATGGACATTTTTAACTACAGATTTTGATTCTCTTCTTTGATGACAATTTGGATAATGAAATACTAAACTAAAAGGTTCCCTGGGTGAAGTGCTGGTAACCGCTCCTCAGGGAGGTGACCCTTTAAGGTGTGCAAAGTACCTGGGTTGAAGAAAATGTAATTTCTGTGAAAACATATTTTCTCCAAAAGAAGGAAAAGCACTTATTATGGACAATTATTTTATTATTTTTATAAGTCTTATGTATGTATTATTCTCTTGTAACCTTCATGTATTATGTTATATTTCCATGTTACTCAATTTTATATGTACTCATGATTGACTATGCATATTTTCGACTATTAGGATAGGGCCAAGAAGTCTTTTACTCTCCTCAGCTGATTGATGGGGGGAGATGTTTGGCTCCAGTGCCACCACAGGAGTGGTACGGGTGTTGAAGATTAGGAAGAACTGTAAGGGGTCTGTATTAGGCTTCAAAGAAGATTTGAACCGACATCCCCTACCTTTCTTTTGGAATTTCAGGTTAGGTGGTGAGGTTTGAATAAGCCTCAAAGGGAGGATTTATGGAAAATAAAAATGTATGTATTAGCATAAATAGACATAAAAGTAATTAACAGCTTCTGAAGCATTAGATTTAGTGTAAATTAGATATGTCAAGCAAATAGTTAAATAAAGGCATTAGTCATACTTCATTAGTTAAGCTCAATGCAAAATTACCAATATTGGGAAACCTAGAAAGATAGAGTAGGAAGAGAATGACATACAGAAACTACCCGAGGACAAAAGAAGGGGGAATAAGAAGAACACCTGTTGTTTGAAGGCCAGGAAGCAAGGAATGATACCAATGATGAAATACAGAAAATGTTGATGGTCATGGTAGGCACGTGAGAAGCCAGCTGCAGAAGGGAGTCAGGAGATGATAATGGTTCCCATGAAAACTTGGGAAGCCAGCTAGCCAGGTGCAGAAGGGAGTCAGAAGGAATAGCGAATGAGCTGCTTTGAGCGAGGTCGGGATGATAAGAAATGGTTATAAAAACTGTGATTTTTGAACTGTTTGGGGCTCAGCTCGATTTGGCCAAATTGGTTTGAGTTCGTGTGATTGTTTATTGCAATAAAGCTATATACTTTGTTTGCCTGTCCTCTGAAAGTAGAGCCTTCATTTCAGGTAAAGTTCTGAAAATTTTTTGCTACGACAGTACAGATAGTGTAGCCATGATAGAAATGATAATTAAATACATGTGGAAAATATCAGGGTTACACTAAAATGAAGCTATGAGAAAGCCATGTTAAAATAATGGATTTTTAGCAGTTTTTAATGTACTTCACTGTAATAGCATGGCGAATTTCTATCGGTAAGCTACTCCAGATTTTAGGTGCATAGCAGCAGAAGGCAGCCTCACCACTTCTTTTAAGTTTAGATCTTGGAATTTATAACCAGACACTTATTTGAAGTTCAAAGGGTATGATTTTGAGTGTAAGGAGAGAGACATTCCAAAATATAGGATGGAGGGAGATTATTTAAGGCTTTGGAAACCATAAGCAGTATTTTAAAGTCAATTCTAAATGGCACTACCAATGTAGTGAAATCAAAACTGGGGAGATGTGCTTGGATTTTCTTTTCCTAGTTAAGATTCTGGCAGCTGCATTCTGCACTAGTTGCAATCAATTGATGTCTTTTTTGGGTAGTCCTGAGAGGAGTGCGTTATAGTAAACTAGTCGAATAAAAACAAAAACGTGAACTAATTTCTCAGCATCTTGCAAAGTTATAAGGGATCTAACTTTTGTTGTATTTATTAAGTGAAAAAAATGCTATCCTAGCAATATGATTAATTAGTGATTTAAAATTTAGGTCAGAGTCAATAATTACCCCTAAATTCTTTACCTCTATCTTATCTTTTAAGTCTAACAGATCAAGTTTATTTCTAATACCCTCATTATGTCCATTTTTGCCAATCACTAAGATTTCTGTTTTCTCCTTATTTAGGTTAAGAAAATTAGTACTCATCCACTCAGAAACACAAGTAAGACACTAGGTCAATGAACCTGGAGAGTCTGGGTCATCAGGCGCTATTGATAAATACAGTTGTGTACTGTCAGCATAGCTGTGGTAGCTCATGTTATGCCATGAGTTAATCTGACCTAATGGAAGCATTTAAGTCGAAAAGAGGAGTGGACCCAGGAGAGCTCCTTGAGGAAGAGCATATAGAATATAATGTGTCTTTGAAGTATAATTACCACAACTAACAAAGAATTTTCTACCTGTTAAATAAGACCCAAACCAATTTAAGACACTGCCAGACAGGCCCACCCACTGACTAAGATGATTTATAAGAATATTGTGAACAATGGTATCAAATGCGGCACTCAGATCTAGGAGGATGAGAAGAGATAAATGGCCTCTGTCCGCATTTATCCGCAAGTCATTTACTGCTTTAACGAGTGCAGTTTCTGTACTGTGATTTGTTCTAAAACCTAATGAAACTTGTCATGAACATAATTTTTATTCAAGCAATCATTTAGCTGCATAATAACTGCTTTTTCTAGGATTTTACTTAAGAAAGGTAAGTTAGAAATAGGTCTAAAATTTTCAAGAACAGAGGAGTCAAGATTATTTTTCTTGAGCAGGGGTTTAACAACAGCAGTCTTAAAACAGTCTGGGAAAACCCCCCATATCTAATGATGAATTTACTATGTCAAGAATGCTATCAACTAGCATGCTTGATACTTCTTTGCAAAAACTTGTTGGTATTGGGTCAAGGACTCAGGTGGAGGGTCTCTGCTGAGAGATTATTCTATATAAATCAGGTAAATCTATCCTGGTGAAAGAATTTAATTTGCTTAAAATGGAATTTCGGGGCATAATAGAATCAGTATTGGGGTGATGAATTATATTTTTTCTAATATCATTAATTTTGTGATTAAAAAATATAGCAAAAGCTTTAAGTTACAGTGATTGAGCATATTGGTGTTTGCTTTTCTCTAAGGAAATTTATGTTTTCTCTATGAGGTTTTGTTCCATTGAAGACTTACAAACTAAAGCAGGGAAATGAATAGCACCAAACTGAGAGAAAACATACAGTACATGCAAGTCTACATTAAAAAAAAAATAGTTTTTGGTATTCACTTCCTTTTTCAGTATGTGTATATAATTGTATTCCCTTTATTGAATGAGCTCCTAACTGATACAGCCAATACCAAATACTTGCCTGCATTAAATTTCGAGTTGCCTTCTCTAGCCATTGCTTGGAGAAGTCTGACTGCAGGTATTGAGATACTGAAAATACTGTTTCATCAAGAAACCTTTGCCTTGCTTACACTAGTAGTGTCTTATTTTCTTATTGATAAGAAGAGGTTTTGAATTCTGATCCTGCATATTGAGATAGTTGGAAAGATGGCATTTCCAAGTGTTAATTTAGTCAGTCATTATGCTAAGGCCCCATCTGAAGTACTGATATACTAGTTGCCCATTTTTTCTTTGTTTTACCTAATTAATGAACCTAGGATAATGAGTTTTTGTGATTTACCATAAAGTTGTTGCAAAGCAAAACCTACAGTTAATTTACAGCAGAAAAGGAAAATAGACTAGTATTCAAAAATTGCACATATATAAACTGCAGTCTTCTAATGCAGCAAGTTAATAAACTTTTCAACTCAGTAAATCTTTAAAGAAAGTGGGAAACACTCTGACTTCATTGTTGCAGTGGTAATGAAAGATATCAGTTTAAATTGTTTCTGTTAATGACGGAGTGCATTCTCCACTCACAGCTTTATTTCACTTACCTTTTCCAAGCCAGCCATAAAAAGGAATGGGTCTGTAGCATTCATTTCTTCCTCCATCCTACTATTAATCACTACTACTAATCACCTCCAATGCAGCAGTGCAATAGATGACATCTTGTGCAATAGTGTTTCATGTGCAATTAAGGTGTTATGTTGAATGTTTGTGTTCTACCTTATTTCTTCTTATCCTTTCTTATCCTTTTGTAATTATATTTATTTATATTTTGAAACCGCAGGAACTGCACCTAATTTTGTTGTGTTTGTTACAATGACAATAAAGATATTCTGATTATTCTGATTCTGATTCTATTCTTCCAGATGAGCCCAGGAAAGAGCTGTTAAACCAGTACAGATCATGAGAATGTCTTACTTCTATTTTATTTTTGTACAGGCCACTGACTACTGAGGTAGCTAGATGTATAATCTCAATGAAATACAGTAAATATCCTGTGTTAGAGTGGGCATTAATATAGCAAGTGTGAAAAAATCATCAATATGTTGTTATAATCTGTGTTTTTAATTGGATTGCAAAAATATATGCTTTCTTTTTTCTCTATTTACAGATAACTTTATTTTTAATATTTTTTATTTATGCATTATAGCAAATGGAGGGCACTGTTGAGAAAGCCACAAACCCAGAAAAAAGCTAAGGAGGCCAAAAAGTATATAAATACAGAAGCAATATTAGTACCTTTATTGGCCTTCTAAAAATATTCCCTTGTCTGTTCTGTGAGGTGGCTTGTCCACTTCTGGCAAAGGTACCACAAAAAAAAGTTCTATCTTCACCTCCTGTATTGTATGACTATTCAGCTTTCTACCTTTCAAACTGTTGTCTTGCTCACCTCCAATTTAAATGACTTTTTGGCTAAAGGCAGCTGTAATGTACCAGCTAGGAATTATGTCCAAGAACACCATCCAGAAATGTTCTGGTAACTAATTTTAGGGCTAAAGTACAAACCTGCTTTTATTTGTACTCCACACATCAAGTTATTTAATGTAACATCCTATCAGGTTTCTTAACGTTTTTATATGTATTGTGTGGAAAGAATATTCCTTGACTAAGAAAAAGGTTTAGGTCAGCTACCCGTATACTTGGAGTATGGCTTTCCAAAATAAGCAAAACAAAAAACATAAGTATGTGAGTCCAAAACAGAACTGGTTGACAGAAGGAATATGGTGGCTTTTAAAGTTAGGCAGGGGAAATGATGTCATCTGGACAGGAACATGAAGTGATGCCATCAGGCCAGGAACTGGAAGTGATGTTATCGAGCCCATGAGGAATTTCCCGTGTTTGGTCTGCAGGGACAAAAGAGAAAGGATTAGCATACTCTGCCATCCCCTGATTTGGCATGGAATAACCTTCTTTCAAGCCCTTAGCTGCCTCCCATCAGGTCGGGCATTCCTGACCGAGAAACCCCAAGAAAGAGCATCACCATTGGCTTGGAGAGGACCCCAGCCTGTGACCTGTGTCCGTCTAGAGGATGAAAGGCAAAGAAAAGTTAGGAGCCTTTAAGATTGGTGCTGATATAAGGGCCTTCTTTAAGTCACTAAATGCAGTTTCTGCATTAGCATCCCATACCAAATGTGCGGGGCCCTCTTCTTGGTCAGATCAGCCAAGGGCACCTCTCTCTGGAAACCGGGTGCAACACGGTGGTAGTAACCTGCTAAGCCAAGAAAGGCTTGGACTTACCTCTTGGTCCTCGGATGAGACCAGTTCAATATGGCATCTATTTTGGAACACTGTGGTTCTACCGTACCCCAGCCAACTAAGTAGCCTAAATATTTGGCTTCTTTTAACCCAAAGAAACATTTCTTTCTTAATCTGATGACCGGCTTCTGCTAGTGTCCGTAATACAGCTCAGACCTGCTGTAGGTGTTCCTTCCATGTGCTGGAAAAGATGACTTTGTCATTCAGGTAGGCAGCACTATAAGAGTTATGAGGATGTAGCACTTTACCCACCAGATGCAGGAAGGTTGCAGGTGCCCCATGTAACCCAAATGGAAGGACACAATACTGCCAGTGACTGCTAGGGGTACTAAACACAGTCTTAACCTTTGCAGAGTCTGTTAAAGGAATCTGCGATTACCCCTTTGTCATGTGAAGAGTGGTCAAGAACTTAACCTGTCCTAGCCGCTCAAGGAGGTCCTCCACTCATAGCATTGGATAGGCGTTGAATTGGGAGACTTGGTTAAGCCGCCAGAAGTCATTGCGAAACCTACAACTCCCGTTAGGCTTTGCGACCAAGACAATAGGGTTGAACCAGGGATTATGACTGTCCTCTATCACACCTAGCTCCAGCATACTTTTGATCTCCACTTCTACTTTTTTTGCCTCGGTAAGCCAATATGGGCATTCTCAGACGATCATCACGGACTCAGTCACAATGTTAATGCGAATCAGGGAGGTCCATCCAGGTTTCTCATTCCATCACTTTCGGGACAGACAGGATAATAGCTTCTAGCTCCCATCGCTCTGTTGGGTGGTTAAATTAGGGCCGAAGTTAAGGTCTATTTTATGACCAAAGAGTGAACGGGGCTGTCCAGAGGAGGGATCTCGTTCCCTATCCTTCCAAAGTTTCAGCATGTTCACATGATATATCTGCTCGCTCGGCTGGCGATTTGGCTGTTTCACCAAATAATCGACAAGCCACTTTCTCTCCTTAACTTCATACAGGCTTTGCCAGTTTGCCAGTAATTTAGAGTAGTACCATGACCCAATCTCCTGGGCAGAACTCCCACAGAGACATGCCACTGACATAACAGCAGACCTGAGCTGCTTGCGCCTTATCCATGTGTGTTTTTAGAATGGGTCGAATCTTTGCGAATCTATCGCATAACTGTGCAATATACTCTAATATATCTGTGGAGGGGAGGGCCTCCTCCTCCCAGTCTTCTTTTAAAATGTCCAATATGCCCATGAGGGACACAACTCTAACACCATCTGATTCTGGTTAGGTTTGTCACACCATTTGTTTCATGTGTATTAGCCATGCGCCACAAACAACAGTGAAAGTGGTTATGCAGGTACCCAAAGCAATGCTTGCTCGATTGGTTGAGGAATGTTATGTGCGAAGTCAGCACCACCCCTGGGGATGCTCTGGATTGGAAGTAATGGAAAGCAGCGTGCCAAAAAGCAGACCCTTCATCAATGTGGGACAAATGCTAGGGAAAAGAAAAAGTAGAATTATAATATTGACATCAATAAGCAAAACTTTAAAGACAGCATCAGGATTCTATATACAAAATATCAGTTGGAAAATATATACAGTTTCTTGTTTTCTTAGCTGACCTTAAGAGCACCAACAGTGGGTTTTCTGATAAAAGATTTGTAAATGTAGTCTGACAGGCAGATCTAGTTAGAGAATTCCACAACTTTACAGTGACAAATGTGAATGATTGTTAAAGTAGTATTTAAAATGTGGGAAGATCAGCATGGAAAATCTCATGTTTTTCACAGGGTACAAAGAGATGGCAGGTATTCTTAACTTTTGAACTTTGCAATACCATAATATTAGACAGGAATGCCATAACTCATTTTATGTTATCATTGGTTTGGTCCACCTCAGGACCCAAAATGTTCCTGTAATCTGTGCAAAAAGATAATTGCATTTATCCAGCCAAAATGTAATGAGTGTGTAATATAGTATTTCTTGATCAGAGGAAGATGTAAGGAAGTCTAGCTACACCCAAGATTAGAATTTCAGGATGCTATCAAGCATATTTCAGGCATACTTAATCTGAAATAGTCAGGCTTGTGGAGTTGAGGTAGTACAAGAAAGGAGAACAAGCCAGTACTATCTCTCAGAATGCTTAAACTGTGCTTTATTTTCCCAGTTTGTTTACTTTGGCTTAGAAAGTATGCTCTGTGAGGTTACCCACCTTTTTATTAAAACCTTATTTAACATGTAATGGTATTTCCTCACAAGCTTTTGCATACAGGGCATCAGGGTCCACTTCTGAAAGAATACAGTAACTGTTTACTTAGAATAAATTACAAGCACCTGTAAGACCTAGAATAGTTCAGTTAAAATGGAGCCCTGAGACCTGACTCTAAATCCCAATTCTCCTTCCTTGAGTTGGCGTTTCCCTTTCAGAACATCCGTCTCCCTAACAGAATGAGAATGAGAAAAGTATGTCTCCTATGAAGAGTTCCCTTCATGCAGAGCTACATTCCAGATCTTGTGTTGGAATGGTGATGGTAAAGCTTGTTATTCAAAGGGAACTACTATAATTAATCATTCTGTTGTAACAGCTTCTCTGCTTTAGACTCCAATGAAAATATTAGAGATGTGCAGCAGCAAAATTTTAGGTTAAGGAATCTGAAGCACAATAGGAGGGACATAGGTAACAGACTATAGGTATAATGCTATAACAGCCACAAAGGATGGATCAAAAGGATTATGTGCTTTAGCAGATAAAGAGAAGAGATCGTGGATGAATTTGATGGACAGATGTATGATGAAATAACAGAATGCAGCAAACATACCTCATTTTTGACACTTGCTAAACATTAGTTATTAAACTGAATATAATGAGGCAGCTTAGATATTTTCCCACTAAACTGCTCCATTATTGATCAAGACTTACTAAAACCTTGATGCCCAGTGTCAATAGATGGGTGCAGGGGGTGCAGACCTCACTGGGTGACATTATCAATTGAAAATAATTCATGCATTTATTTCGAGTAGGATTGACTACTGCAATGCGGTGTTTACTGGATGTCCAAACTGTTCTTTTACAGCCTCCAGTTAATCCAAAATGCTGCTGCAAAAATTATTACAAGAACAAGAAAATACGTACACATAACTCCAGTTCTTAAATCCTTACATTGGCTCCCGGTTAAGTTTAGGGTAGATTTCAAAGTCCTCCTTTTATCATATCAAGCATTAAATGGCCAAGGTCCGGCTTACTTGCCTGAAATTATCATGACTTACAAACCAGAGCGCTCATTAAGATCTCAAGATGCCGGTCTGCTTATGATTCCAAGGATTAATAAAATAACAGTGGGAGTTCAAGCTTTTATTTACCGGGCCTCTAAACTGTGGAATTGTCTGCCTGCTACTATAAGAGATGCCCCTTCGGTCTCAGCTTTTAAATCCCGGCTGAAGACTCACTACTTCAGTTTAGCATAGCCTGGCTAGAGCTGCTGATTAACTGTACAGACTGCATCTCTGTTGTTAGTCATTAGCACAAAGACATAAGTAACATGATAGTTATAATTGAATACTAACCCTCACCTATTCTGTTTCTTTTCTCGGTATCCAAATGTGGCACTTAGTGCCACGGCCCACCTGCCAAGTTGTTTTGCCTGCTTAAGGTAAAGTCATCCCTGATGGAGGATTATAGGAATCGTGGGGTAGAGGGGTCCTTTCATCAGATTGGCTGGCCCAGCGTTGTTTCAGCTGTGGAATGACCAAATGGGGGAGGCAGCTTGATGGATGAGGTCTTCAGGACTCTAAACAAATCCAAATTATATTATGTGATATCATCTACTGTTAAATTCTGCTCCGTACTTGTAAAATTTTTATTTTTATACTGTATTAAGGATTTGTTCTGTTCTGTGTATTGTATTATATTGTATTGACCCCCTTCTTTTTGACACCCACTGCACACCCAACCTACCTGGAAAGGAGTCTCTCTTTAAACTGCCTTTCCCAAGGTTTCTTCCATTTTGTCCTGACAATGTTTTTTTTGGGAGTTTTTCCTTGTCTTCTTAGAGAGTCGAGGCTGAGGAGCTGTCAAGAGGCAGGGCCTGTTAAAGCCCATTGCGGCACTTCTTGTGTGATTTTGGGCTATACAAAAATAAATTGCATTGTATTGTATTGTATTGTATCAATTGCTGTGAAACCAAAATAACTGTCTATAATTTTTTTGTGCAGTTTGTAAGGCTGAAATCACTGAATGGGACCATGCCCCCTCCTCACTGTCAAATGAAACGATGGAGTGTCTGCATGCTGAAATCAGCAAGGAGGAATGCTTAATGCAATGGTCACCATGTGCCATTATTAACGGGAATTAACCATTCTGCATTAAACTGCTTGGTTTCTGCATGCTGCATTGTTTAAAATATGATCAACTCTCTCTTAAGGAGCTCTGTTCATTAAATCTCCCAGTGGCCTGTGGCCATCTCCCAGTAATCTAATGCCATTGTACTCTGGCCTTTGTTACTGCACTAGGTGACACCAACCCTAGTGATGTCACTGCCATCGCCCACCTCTAATCCTTTTACATTGCTTTGTCCCGCTGCCAGTTTATTGTTGCCTGACTCACCTCCCAAACCTAAATTGTTGTTGCTCTAGCAGTCAACACCTTTATTTGTCCCACACCGGGAATAACTGTCAAAATAATTCTATAGTAATTTCCAGAACTGCTGGTTGCCTTTCAAAGTTCTTCTTAACTCATGTATCACCCAATGAGGAAAGGATTTGGAGGTCACTTATAGTCCACAGCAGCTTCTAAAGTGGTTCTCCTCTAGCCTTTTTCACTCCAACGAATACACATCTTTTATCCTATTGTTTGTAAATGCCTCCTCTATGATTATTACCTTTATGTTTTCTGTTGCCACCCTATGGGCAGAACTTGGTGTTAACTGAAATGTTCTAGAGAAAAATGCTGTGCATTGCATGAGACTTGCTCAGTACTGCTACCAAGAACAGTTAGAGAAGTGCCCAGATCTGATGCTAGTCACCATGAATTAACAAAAAGGGTTCCTCACTTGTTGACCTACTTAGAGTTGATCAAGAACAAATTAACCCACTTAGTTTCATTAGAGGAGATCTTGAATCTAAATCTCTCAGAATTCAATATCAGATATCCCAGATCTTGTGTGTTATTCTGTTTGTATTGTATAAGCTGACACACGTTTTGCACAAATGCCACAGTAAAGGTTTAAAATGAGTTATAAGTTATGTTATTTAAAAAAACAATTCTTTATCTAACATCAGTAGATAACACATGCTGGTGTGCCTATGCACAGGTGGAGTATCTTTGTTTGAATTATTGCTACTCCCTGAGGTGCATGCCTCGCTAAAACCCATGCTCCTACATTGTAACCGGATCTTTGAAAACTTTCATCAAATGACACAGGTTTAAATCGATTACTTGGCTTGGCTCACCCAGCAAGGGTCCTGAGACGCTACACAGTTGTGATTTCAATGGCCTGTGCTGCCTTGCTTTCGTAAACTCCAGGTCAACATGTGATTTTCATTGCTGCTGGATGGTGGACATGCTGTGCTGCACAGCTGCATCCAGGGGGCAAGGAAATGAAGAACAGTGTTGTGCAGGTGGTGACAGGTACAAAGAGAGCACACACTGGCCCCTCTCAACACTCCAGCACTGTTACCCTTTAACCTTCTGAGCGGCATAAAGGGCTCAGCCAGCCCCCATTACTCACCATTTAAGTTGTTTGAAATTTCAGGATGTCAAGGTCAGAGTAAGCTATGGATTTCTGCAAGCTTACTTAAGAAATCTCTTTTTAAATTGATTAGGCCTTAAGGAATCTTGCTGCAAAATAGCAGAGCTGAAGCCAAAACACATGTTGTACAAGTATAGTATTTAATAGGCAGCACTATGTACTGTAAAAATTAACATCCAAGCAGTATGGTGAATGCAAGAAAACTGTATTTCAGGATGAGAAAAGACAGATTTAGTTAAACAATGAAAACATTGAATGAGGGCCTCTCCATTTTGCAAAAAGAATGACGTTTCAAGAACATATCGGCTTGATCAAAAGACAAGTCATTGATCATTTTTTAAAGAGTAAACATATCTATCCTTACAGACATACATTTTCACCTTCACATTGAAGGTGAACTGACTTTCCTTTCTTGTTACCTACCACCTCTGCTTCATCTCATCACCCGTATTGAAGTGGAACATCAAAAACAGCTTGGCTTAAATTGCTGCTCACTTTTCTCACCACCTGCTAGTATGAAACTAAAAGATATTCACTCTGAGACCTGCTAATGTATAATATTAAACTTTAAGATTTTTTTTTATTGTCTAAAAATTATAACTGAATGTTATTCAGCATTTTAAGATATACAGTATTCAATTTTTACTGTAAATTATGGACTGCTTTCATGTCATACATTGCAAAAAATGCATATGCAAAAACTAGACAAAAAATCTTTGGGAGTTGTTTTGCTTTTATTTAGCAAAACAATCTGCCAATGGGGTAAGCAAAATGTACTTGACAAGATTTCTTAAAGTAAGCTAAATAATTATCCATCCATCCATTATCCAACCCACTATATCCTAACTACAGGGTCACGGGGGTCTGCTGGAGCCAATCCCAGCCAACACAGGGCACAAGGCAGGAAACAAACCCTGGGCAGGGCACCAGCCGACCGTAGGGTGCACACACACACCCACACTAGGGACAACCTGCATGTCTTTGGACTGTGGGAGAAAACCGGAGCACCCAGAGGAAACCCACGCAGACACGGGGAGAACATGCAAACTCCATGCAGGGAGGACCCGGGAAGCGAACCTGGGTCTCCTAACTGCGAGGCAGCAGCGCCACCCACTGTGCCACCGTGCCACCCCTAAATAATCATAAATACAATATTTTAATAAGTCAATAATTCTTACAATAAAGAACACAAAGATTTAATGTGAGGATGTAAATATATTTCACTTGCTTAGATTTAATTTTTTGTAGTGTATTCTGCCTAAGACTATCCACTTTCAGCTCGATTACAATTGCTTAAAAAAATAAAAAAAAACCTGTATGAACTATTGAATATTTTTTACTGTTCACATGCCTACATAACTTGTTGAACCGAATTCTTCTTTTGGAAATCCTAGCCAGGATTTTTTATTTCATATTTGCCAATAGTTTTCTATTAAGGGAAATAAAACTTTTGTATAAAATTTCTAGTAAGATCATTGATATTTTTAAAAATCGTAATTGAATCTTAAATGTAATCATTTTGGGAAAAGAAAAGTTTCCTGTAATGTATCAATTAAAAACCATCCTAACATATTATATTTCATATTATTTTGTGAATATATTCCTATTCTTTGCAGTTGGTATGTGTGTTTTATTTTTGCACGACTTTCTTACATGGCAGGAGGATTTGGTGATTATCACTCTGCTGGACACCTTATCTTATTCAGATCCACCCCCTCCAAACCCACAGGTTCCTAAAATCCCAATACTGCTACAAAAGGAAATGTACGAAGGATTTACTAGTTAGGTCCTGACTTGTACACATTCCTGGTGTTGTTTTTTCCTGCTTTTCCTTCCCTCTTCCATACCAAAGGCCTCTAAAACAACAGCCGCTAAGGTTGTGACAGCTGGCTTCCAGCAGACTTCTACCGTAAATTTCCTATCCTGGTCCTGCAGCGGGTGGTAGTGTTGGTGCTTGTAGCAGTGAGGAAGAAAATCAAACCTGTCTGAGTCTGGCTCAGTTTTAGAAGTGTTTCCTGCTAGTATATGCTGACAAGTGTCAGAGCTAGGTGCCAAAAAGCTTCTGAAAACTCTCATTCAATTTTTATATCTGTTTCTATGAACTTTTCAGTGGGATTTTCCTTACTGCTTAAGCATCCAGAATAGCAGGAGCAAGTAGAAAACATGGGGAGATTAGCTCTAGATGAACCTATAGCAGACAGAAGTGTAGCATTAAGAGTGTGGCAGTGGGGATTTACAGTGGAGTCACAAAGTATTCATACCCCTTCACCTTTTTCACATTTTGTTATGTTGCAGCCTTGTGCTAAAATAATTTAAGTTCATTTTCCCCTCATCAAACAATGCTCAATATCCCAGAAAGACAAATTTCCAAAACAACATTTTAGAGTTTTTTTCCAATTTAATAAAGATAAAAAAGTGAAATATGACACTGACACATGTATTCAGACCCTTTTCTAAGTCCCTTTGGTATCCCATACTATTGATCATCAAAGAGATGTTTTTACACCTTGTTTGGAGTCCACCTGCGGTCAATTCAATTGAATGAATATGATTAGAAAAGACACACAGCTGTCTATAAATGTATATCAGAGCAAAAAACAAGCCATAAGGTCAAAGGAATTGCCTGCAGAGCTTACTTAGAGACAGGATTGTGTTGAGGCACAGATCTTGGGAAGGCTGCAAAAGGTTCCTGCATTGTTGAAGGTTCCCAAGAGCACATTTGCCTTCATAATTCTTAAACAGAAGAAGTTTGGAACAATTAGGATTTCTCCTAGACTTGATGGGATTCTGTGGGGTTAATGTTTCTTGCTATTATTTTCTTATATAATACGCTACTGTGGCTGTTCATTTGTCTGTCCAGGATTTTAAATCACCTGTAGCTCGCAAACCGTTTGAACTACTGACCTGAAAATTGGTACACATATACTATGTGACGTCTACTGTGCGCTTTTGGGGTGATGATTGACCTCCAAGGTAATTCTTCTTTTTATTTTATTGTAGAATCAACTCTTGGCAGCGGGCGGCTGTGCAGCGCATGCGTATGGGCGCCATTCTCATTCCCTACCACCTTCGCGGTCACTTCCCCTACGTCTTCATATCTTTAATCATTCTTGAGGCAGACTGAAGACTTAAGTGCCAGCTTAAGTGAAAAATTAAAGAAAACCTACTAAGTAATTGCAACACAAAAACTAACTTTAAGTTTAAACTTAACACGAAAAGATGCCAACGAAAGAAGAGAAGCAGCAGGCCACTAGGGTGCAGAAAAGAAGAGCTGCTTAGGAAGCAGCAAGCACATCAACCTCTGAGCAAACGAATGCTAAACAGAGACAGAGAAAGAGAATAAAAAGTATGAATGCTCAAGTCAAGTGTATTCACTGCATGTTATCCTGCAGTACGCCATTACTGGTATAATATAAAAGGACAAGTATTTGTATGTCTCTCCGGCTGCAAGATCTCTGTCATTCCAAAAGATAGCACATCACAAACATTATCACTGTTTTTAAAAATTCCATACCAAAATATCATATAACAGAGACATGCCTTTTTATTACTAGAGATTTTTGTGATGCTCCATCTGTTCTCACCATTTAATTTTATTATTACACGCATTACAAAATACATTTCAATAGATAGTGCACTGCAAACATTAATTCAGAGATCTATGTTGATTACTTAGATTTCAACCGATCTTAGGTGGGTAGCACATCTAGCATGTAAATATAAATATGTCGACTCACTGACTCATCAACAAAAACACTATTTCCTGTTTAGGTAAAAAGCTGAAATTTGGCAGGATGGTACATCTGGGCAGTAGGTACCTGCTAAGAAGTGAAATTTCCCTATATCAATTTTTAGAGGTAAAAAAAACACAATAGAAAAAACAAAAACTCTAAAATCTAAACAGTGCATTGACTTATTTGATTAAAATTTAGTGATATTTTAGAAAAACAAAAATTAGCTGACACTTTTTTTTATGTGTTGATGTTCATTGTTAATAATGCTCTAGCAAGAGGGACATTGTAACACACAAAGTCCCCCGTTTCAATACAGCACTGACAGCAATCACTCAGAGAAATGGGGTGCTCCAATTTAAGCAAATTACATCTGTCTGCAGATGTGAAATTAAAGGAGCAAAGTTTGCCGAAGCTCAAAGAAGACGCGTTTAGCAAGTACTTGCCAGGCACTGTGGCTGTGAGTGTTGTTGATTTCACACAACTGATCCAGTAAGAAAGACATTTAATATGTATTACTCGCACCCTTATCTTATCTGTAACCTTGTGAAAATTAAATTTTTGAGGGTTTCCACCTTTGTGAGTAAATTGTGATTAGAAGAGCTGATGGGAGGGGTCCTTTTGGTGAAACAAATGGAGTTAGAAACAAGGAAATATATTGCGTAGGGCTATCAATCCCAGAATTGTGTCACATATGACAATAAATCTGACATAAACTAATTACACCACTTTTTTATCAGTGCATAGCCTTGCACTTTTTAAAAAGTCAACACTATTGTTCATTTGCATGTCATCATCAAGTTCACAGTACCAATCAACATTCAGCGTTAAGCAGTTTTTGAAGTTAAAAATAATAAAGAGGAAATTAAAAAAAAAAATACAAATTAACTGAAGGAACCAAGCCATGATTTTTTGGTAGGCATTTATTCAAATTCACTGTAAGCTGAGGCAGTACTAATTTTAGGCTTTAATGCTAATGGAGAGTTGAGATTTTTACCAGTTTTTAGCTTTGAATGAATCAACTTTAAATTACCTTTGTAACATTACAGAATGCTGCTTTAATACAGAGTTCTACTGCAGAATTTTTCACACTAACACCACAACTGTATGTAGTGTGTTCAGCAGTAAGCAGCTCAAGTGAACTAATAATATTAGCCTCTGGTAATAAGTAATATACAAATACATTATATACAGAAAAGTATACGATTAACCAATAGCAATAACTGAGGCCATTAACTGATTTAGAAAATTGTAACACAGTTAGTATATATAAAGTTGAATATTAAAAGGAAAGGCTTTGCAACGCTGGGGGAACATTAATATTTCAAACAGAATGCACTGCAGCCCAGAACTACACCCTACTTCTACTATGAGCTTGAAACGCTACATACCAAACCACTGTTATGATTATGTGAGTTTTATAATTTTTTTTTACCTTGGAATCCTAAGAAGTATCCTCTACCTAGGAAACTAATGGTAATATTTGTATTTTGAAAGATGGACACCCTCATATGCAATCAAGATTTGATGTTGCTAGATTTAATTGAAGCCTTTGACACCACTGACCGTTCTATTCTGTTAGCATTGGCTAGAAAATTACACTGTGCTCACTAGCACCATCCTTGCCTGGTTTTGTCAAATTTTTCAAATTGATTGTTGTATGTACAGAATTGTGCTTACAGTACTTTGTCATTATATTCAGAAGTTAAATATGGTGTCCCGCAGGGTTCACTACTTGGACCAGTACTGTTTTCACTTCATGTCATGAGAAAACATAACAATAATTTTCACTTATATGCAAATGCAGTTATGTATTTCTTTTCTGACCAGGGTTAGGCAAAGGCGATCCTGGTAGGTCATAGCAGCTGCAGGTTTTTGCTCCAACCCAGTTTCTTAATGAAAAGTCAGTTATTGCGGTTGAACCATTATTTCTCCAGGATTTTTTGCTTCATTTTTGTTGTCTCACTTGTTAAGGTTTCCCACCCACAGTCATTTAGATGATATCTTTGGAAAGGAGAAAATATGCAATATACAGTAAGAATGATGTGAAATTACAGAACAAAAACCTTAACAAGCTGTAAAATTAAATAAGATCTGTTAATAACCAACTAGCCAATCATGTTAGAACACAAATCTGAAGCCACTACAACCCTCCAACACTGACTTTGCCTACCCCTGTTTTAGACAAAATAACATTTCTCCATTATTGTTTTTCATTAATTATTGCAAAGAGAGGATGGGTGAGAGTTAATACAGAAAGAAATGAAAATGCTAAATTGTTGAGGGTAATGATTTAGACCACAATAATATTCTATCACTTTAAACACATTTAGAATAACCATTAATTGAACTGAATCACCATGCAACTTAGGCATTATTTTGACACTTGTATGTCTTTTAAAACAAACATTACATCACACATTTCCATCTTAAACATTTTGGAAAATTAAGATGGTTTCTAAATAATTTAATTATTGCATTTATTTCTAGCAGACTTGACTACTGTGATGCATTATTCACAGGCTGTTCAAGTTGTTTTTTATGCAGCTTTCAGTTAATTTAAAATGCTGCTACAAAAATCATTACAGGAACTCAAAGTATGGCCATACTGGCTTCCAGTAAAGCTTAGGGCTGAGTTCAAAATTCTCCAACTTACACATTAAGCCTTAAATTGCCAAGGCCCAGCTTACTTATCTGAACTTATCATTACTTACTAACCCTAATGATCATTAAGATCTAAAGATGCTGGCCTACTTAAAATTCCAAGTATTATAAATTAAAAGTGGGAGGTTTACCTTGTAATTACACGGTCTAAAAAATGTGGAATGTAATGCCTGCTGATATAAGAGGTGACCATTCGGTCTCAGTTTTTAAATCAAGCCTGAAGTCTCACTACATTAACCTAGCATACCCTGACTAGAGCTGCTGATTAGTTGTACATACTGCATTTCTGTTGTTAGTTATTAGTACTAATATATATGTAATATTTATAAACCATTACTAACACTCCTTTGTTCTGTTTCTCTTCTTGGTATGCTGCTGTAACACTTGGTGCTACTGCTCTATTGCCAAGCTATTTCCGTGCCAATGGAAAGACATCTGAGATAGAGGGAGCTTAGGAATCACTGGATGAAAAGATTTCTGTTGTCACATTGGATGGCCAGTACTGATTCTATTGAAGAATGCTCAGGTGGATGACTGATTTGTCTTTGACTTTGTCTGTGATATGTGAATGGCTGTGGACAACCAGAGGTTTACTTTTCCCACTGATGTTGTTGACTGGAGTTTTTGTTTTCCTCTCCTCTTTCAGCAACTTGGCATAGTTCAACAATAAATTAATGGATAAATATTGTTAGTTTCCATTTATGTTAATCTGTGTCAAGCTGTTTTGTTTTCTCTTCTATTTAAACAAATTTGTGTCTTTATGTGTACTCATTATGAAATCTGTAGTTTGTAAAATATTTATTTGCATCTACTTGTGAATTTGTCACAGCACTCTGCATCTGCGCCTACTGAAAACTGCTATACAAAAACAAACTGAATGAAATTGAATTAAACAATTGAGACAAAGAAACTGGAATAAGTAAAGACAACATTTAACTATTTTGCACCCTATTTAGTAAGGAAAACACTTAAGGCTTCAGGCTTCAGTTATTCTACAAAGAGAATTATCAATGCCATTTAATCCAATTCAGAGTAAAGGCAGGTAGAGAATATCCTAATGGCAGTAAACAGAGAGTGGAAGTTTGATTGCATGTCCACTAATGCAGACACCAACTCACAGTTTAAAATCACTAATGTTACCCAAGGGGAACCTGTGCAGGTACAGAGAGAACATGCAAACTACATACAAACAGTGCCTCTGCACTGACCTCAAAACCCAGGCCGCAGTGCTGCCCGTTGCACTGCCATGTTTCCAGTTTTAATTCTTAAAACAAGCACATCTCAAGGTAAGGAACATTGCTTCAACTCATATTAATTAAACATGTATTTGTTTTTTTTAAATGCATTAATTATCAGTTCATTGTACTCTATTACTTTTGAAAGTTAGATTGCAAAGTTGTGTGCAGGGCAAAATTAGAGATGATTGGTTCACTTTAACTGTGTTTTCCATTTTTTTCTAAATGGACAAATAGCCACAGTGTATGTTGTTTAAATGTACTTCATGCTTTTCTTGACAGTATTAACATTGTTTAGCATTGACTGCCTCTAGTTACTGGGGGCTGCTTTGTTCGACCTGTCTGATAAGGAGTTGATTTGCCAATAACAAGGTGTCAAAAGTGTGGAAGAGGGATCAGGGTCCATGTTGATTCAAATGTGTCCTATAGTCAATCCAAATTAGCTGCTGATAGATCATTTCATCTCATCCCACAGGAACTCTTGACTAGTTACTCAGAAGGTCACTGTATTAAGCTGAATTTATTCTCTGTTTCTGAAAATGTTCCAAGATGTTCTCCTCTTTTGTCTGTGATCATTATACTGAAGAAGAAGTTTCTCTAAACAAACAGATAATGGATGCTTCAGAAACTATGCCAAAATAGTGCTGAGCATACAGCTCCTTCAACAGACATGGAAGTACTCTAAGTGTCAAAGAAGACAGCCTGCCATATTTGTCTGCCCAAATCTTCACATATTACTGGACAGATGTAACGGTAAGGTTGCAAACTTTACTGAAAGAATTTTGTCTGGCATTTCACTATCTATCTACCAACCTTTCAATTGCATTGATTGAAGCAATTTATTAAATGTTTTAGTTCAGATGCAATACAAAATTCTTTCCAGTTGGTGATGGAAGCAGAACTGCACAATACGCATGCTGGGAAATTCACCACAGATTTGAAATTGCAGTTCTCTAATTACAGTGTATTTATAGCACATAGTAATTACTCAGCAATTACCTGTATAACTTAAATTCTTAATTTTTGAGCAGCCTTTTTTAGATGTGTGTATCCTTAATCTGCCATGCTTAATATTCTAGTGTATTCACCTTTCAATTCTGTTTTACGCTTATCTAAAGTTAGCCTGAAAGTTTTGGCTTTTTTAAGTGCAGTCACATTTAAGGAAGAACAAAAATACAGACAGTACTTTATATTTTAGTACTGAAAATAAGTAATGAAAGCAAAAGTGAAAGGTACATTTCAAGTTCAGACAGCTTAAGAAATTAGATTGTTGATTTAAGAAATACAAATGGCTAGAAATGGAATGTGGGAACATAGGTATATTTTTAGATTTGGCTACTTTGCCAATATTCTTCCTTCATCTGTAATCTCCTTCACTTGCTTGACTCCTATGTACTTTAAGTTGCTCTTCTGCACTGATGCCATGTTATTTGTAAGCTCTGTCAAATTTTCCCAGGGGCCTCTCTTGTATTTAAAGTTTTGCTTATGTCTTAAGTTTTCTCCACCATGATCTGAATATGTACAGTACATGTGTCTGAAGATTTCATTAGCCTGTTTGCGTTCATTCTTCTCACGAAGAGGGAGAGCAGGAGCAATGTTTTCTTCCACATTATTAAGTTATTCTTTTAATTAACTGAAAATGGCATGAAACTGACAGAGAACAAATACAATCTTGATTGCATAACTAAGTTTCAGTTTGTATACCCAGATGAAATGTGAAACCTATAACATATCACAGAACTTTTGAGTACACTATGCCTGTGTGTGTGTGTGTGACCCCGCTATGGACTGCCCAGGATTACTCCTGCCTTACACCTGCTAGCACTGGCCTCCATGATACCAAATTGGATTAAGTGTGTTTGATAATGTTATATTCTGTTATACTACGTTACAATGGGTAATTATTGCACATTAATGATAAGTTTTATCATACAGAATGATGCAGTGGCATAGCAGATAGCATTGCTAATTTTTAGCTATCAAATGTCTGGTTGGTTCTCAGCCGAAATGGCTTTAGTGAGTAATTTGCCTTTTCTGTTTGTGTTATTGCAGACTTTCTCCTGTTTAGTAGTGTGTGTGTGTGTGATTCTGTGCTGTCCTTTGTGTTTAGGATATTAAGAAGGAAAAATATTCCAAAAATAATGAGATTTTTTGAAAGCATGGGTGTCAAACTCCGGGCCTGGAGGGTCATAGTGGCTGCAGGTTTTCATTCTAATGCTTTTTCTAATCAGTGACCAGTTTTCACTGCTAATAAGTTTTTTCTCTTCATTTTAATAGCCCCATTTTTAATTGATTCTTTTCTTCATTAAATCATAGCCAAACAGAAATGAGATTTGAAATTATGTCAAATAAAAATTTATGTTTTAGTATAAATAGACATTAAAGTAATTAACAGTTTCTGCATCATTAGATTTAGCATAAATTAGACATATCAACAAAATAAGATATGTCAAGCAAATAGTTAAATAAAGACATTAGTCATATTGCATTTTTTTTGTTAAACTTGAAGCAAAATTACTAATATTGGCAAACTTAGAAAGACAGAGCAGGAACAAAATGACGTACAGAAACTACCCAAGGACAAAAGAAGGGCGAATAAAAAACACCTGTTGTTTGAAGGCCAGGAAGCAAGGAATGATACCAGTAATGAAATACAGAAAATGTTGATGGTCATGGTAGGCACGTGAGAAGCCAGCTGCAGAAGGGAGTCAGGAGATAATAATGGTTCCCATGAAAACTTGGGAAGCCAGCTAGCCAGGAACAGAAGGGAGAGAAGGAATAGCGAATGAGCTGTTTTGAGCGAGGTCAGGATGATAAGAAATGATTATATAAACTGTGATTTTTGAACTGTTTGGGGCTCAACTCGATTTGGCCGAACTGGGTTGAGTGCATGTTATTGTTTTATTGCAATAAAGCTATATACTTTGTTTGCCTATCCTATGACTCCTAATAGCCTTCTCTTCAGGTAAAGCCTCGACAATTTCGCTTCAACAGAATTTGATGACCCCCGATGTGAGGACGGAAAGGCGGCTGTGCAGAATCCGACAGCAGGACGGTGCTCTACGAAACGAACACAGATGGTGGCCACATAAAAAGGTAAGCGATATTTCGCTAAAACTTTGTGTGAAGTTTCAAGGAGTGTCCGCCCCTCCAACGGAGACAGCGGCAGAAAGCCTCTCTAAAAAGAACAAGGTAGGACAAAGGGATGGGCAAACAGACTTAAATGGAATGTGTGAAGGCTGTACAGCTAATGTGAGTGTGATTGTAATAAATGGTAGGTGCAGTAAATAATGGAAATTTGAATTGTTTAAAGATTTAACGGATAACGCTCCGATCCCAGGGTGACGGAGGACTGCACATGTGAAGTTGTGTACTGAAAGCCTATTAATACTAAGTTTACCATGACGATGGCAAACCGTGTATAAATAGGTGTGGAATTCCTTACTATCACCCCTTGCTGTGGCTGTAAATGTTCTCCAGTGTAGCGTGAGCAAGAAGGCATAAAAGAGGCAATAAATTGCCGGCCGCCTGCAAGCCGCTTTCTAGAGAGAGCCAGTCTGAGGGAAAAGCTGCAACAAAAACTGCGCTGACAGCTCCTTCTGACTGTACCTCAGTAAAAGAGATTGTTTCAGGTGAGATTGGAGGTTTACCGTTACAGCCCTGGATTAGAGACGGGGGTCTGCTACGTGCAAGTGAAACGTCCTGTTCAGATACCGCTTCCAAGTTCGTCATAGGGAGAGCTGGTGGAAGGGATCCGCGTGGAGACAGTGGGTTGAGTGTGCTAGTATAGGGGACAGATAAGGGAATAGAATATTTTTTTTTATTTTTCAATAGGTTAGGGAAGGCACGCAAGTGCAAAGAGAGTGTGGAGCGCGACCGGCGAATGAGAGCACACTAGTGCGGGTACGTGTAGAGCACATTAAAGCAACGCGGTGAGTGAAGCACAAAGGTGCAGAGTGTAGAGCGTGTGTGGCACAAAGGTGCAAAACTAACGTAGGGCAAGGATAGGGCACTAGGGCAAGCACACCAGGTGCAAAAAGTATGAGTGAGTACGACTGTGGAATTTAGGGAATGTACAAAGTATATATGTATATGTAAAAATGTGTATAGCTTTTTGTATATAAAAATAAAGGACTATATTGCTGTAAGAGTACAGAGTGACAAGAAGGATAACCTATGCGCGTAAAAATTAAAGTAAATAAATTTCACCCTGTGGGAGGAAAAATAGTGCAAAAGTTTTCATTAGGCATAAAAAGAAAAGGGCTATTGTTTAGATTTGTAATTTTGGACCCGTACATCATTCGGAGACGTGTGTGGAAAAAATATTGTTACGGAGGATATCGGCTGTGAGGCAGAAAAGACAGGATAGGTTTGAGCGTTTTTATGACGTGTTCAAAGGAGAGTAAGAGCCGTGGAAGTATGGTTGATGGGAAGCAGGCTTTGGTCTAATCACCCATACATACACATAGAGTGGGACGATTTAGATAAGATCATTGCAGATTGTTGAGGAAAAAAGAAAAAAGGTAGGAGGAGCTACAGATTAACATACAGGAAAAGTCCTGTGTGAATACTGGAAGATTGAGACTCGGGAGAAAAATATAGTGCAGATTTATTACTGTGAATGCAAGTTGTGGGAGAGTTAGGCATTAATTTTTTATGGCACAAGAGCATATCGCCGAGAGGATCTTGCAAATAACATTTTTACATAAACGCAGCAGGACAGCCGTGTGAACTAACGGAGGGTGCTAAAGATTTTTTACTGAGAGCTATTACAGGATCAGAAAAGATGGTACAGAGTATTTAGGTTTGCACCACTATAGAGCAAAAGCAGCTAGGTGAAGTGTAGGCAGACACATACACATATATTTTAATTGTCCCATCCCCGAATAAGGAATGATTGAGTGAGTGACTGCATGAGCTCCACTGTCTCTTAGTGGTAATAAAATAAGCCACAAAATCGGGGACAAGTGTGAGTGTGAAAGAGCTCTGGGACCCAAATAGTGGGTAATGAGAGACACAGTAAAGTAATCAAGCACATAACGAGTATAAGTGGGATTTTGTAATCGAGCAGTTCTTTCATAGAGATACATTGAGAGATTTTTTAACAAGACGGTGTCACTGTTAGGAGTTACAGCAAATAAATATATGGAAGCCAAAGTAGTTCAAATAAGATGAATATAAATTAAAGATTAGAGAAAGAATACATTACAAAAATGCATCCGGAAAACCATTAATGAAGTTCACTTGACAAGATTTCTTAAAAATAAATTTAATGCCATGATTTAAACACTTTCAGTTGGCATAGGTTTCATTCTGTGCAGCAGTAGAATTACATAAAATTATCAAGAAGCATAATTGAGGCAAGCAGAGGAAAATTAGGAGAAGAAGTGCAAGCATTTGGGAAATTGGAAAAGTATTCTAATTAGAATTTGGATGTTAAAATGTAAAGTTCTGAAAAAGTTAACTTGATTCAAACATTTGTGCTTCATGTTACTCCCTATTGAAAAACAATTTGAACCGTATTTACAGTTTGATAAGTAAAACAGCCTTTACAGAAATGTAGGAGGAAAGCACCAAATGAAAAATTAAGCGATAGAAAAATGTGTGAGTTGTCACAAACTCGAGACAGAGTCATATAAAGGTTTGGGGCAGCCACCTGTATAATTTGGTTTCCTGGCTGCAAAAGTAATTTTCAATGAATACAGCACTGATGTGCACAAAACCGAGTCCAAAACAGAACTGAGGGAATAGGGAAAAGGTGGAGGCTTTTAAAGGGGAAGACAGGAAGTGAAGTCAAAGGAGTCAGGCTCATGTAGGTCTTCTGCCATTGGTGCGACCCTGGACATGACATCACAGGGGCCGGAACTGGCAAGGTCTCCTTCCATTGGCTCAGTCCCGGAAGTGACGTCAAGAGGACCAGGTGGAATCTCCCATGAATGCTCTGCAGGCAAGGGAGAAAAAGAGTCAGTGCACTCTGCCACATCCCGGTATGTCTCGAAACTGTCCTTACTCAAGCCCTTTAGCTGTCTCTCATGCGCACGTGTGTGACAGAGTATATAGACTATGTATGTGTATGTGTATATATTTGAGTACATATTCGTCGGGAAAGACTGTAATTAGACGAGATAAAAAGAAATGTGCATTGTATTTAACCTCAAAGGTACCTAGCGCATGCCGATGTCTGTGTGGGTGCGTGCGCGTGTTATTTGTTCTGTGTGTGTGTTTGGAAAGCGAAACATGGAGACCTCTGGGTAATGTAGTTCAATTGTGATTTGTTGAAACTACCTTGTGCATATAAATTTCCAGAGCTCTGAGAAAATATGGGTTTAAATGAATTTTGAGTACGTGTAATATTTGATAAAATAAAAACGTCTCCACTTTTAATTATACAAATGTTTATAAATATGTATAGCATCTTTCCTTCAGACCCTGATCAAGTCTTAGGGAAAAATGTTCTTTTGATAACTATAACATACAAGGGAGACAATTTCTTTCAATTTCTTCTGTCCTTTTCTTTTTTCTTGTGATGTATGTATGTGAGGTTGTGCATTATGGGGATTACTACAGTGGAGTGTGTGGTGGCAGAGTGGTTAGCACTCATGCTAAGGTTCAAGTTTATATGTGATTTGTGTTGAAGCTTACATGTTATTTGTTTTAAGTTAATATTCTCTGTGACTGTGTAGCCTTTTTCTGGGAATGCCATCTTGCTGTGGTATTGTACCACGTGGTTTCTGGATAGTTGGATTTGTCCTTGTTGTCGCAGAACTGGATCGCCACGGAAGCTTTTTCCTTGTTGTCGCTGACTCGGTTTGCCAATGGTGTCTCCTTGATTTGGAAACCAGCTCCATTTACAGCTAAGCAGGATTGTGTTATGTTTCCTAGGTTTAACACCAGCTAGCATCATGAGAGGTTGTTTTATGTTTGTTTGTCCTGATTAGTAACGTTAAGTGAGAGTTGAACTTGCTCTTCTTCAGAGCCCATTTCTTTCTGATTCCTTTGCTTCATTGTTTCCAAATATAGTGTATGTTATTTCAATAATAAGTAATAATACTGGGGTGAGGTTGAGTGTGTTAAAAATGGTTTGGGTGATTTTGTGTATGTTATGTAGTGTATTAAAGGGATCCCTGTGATTGAATTTCAAACAAGTTTAAGTGTATTTGAGAGTGTTTGTGTCTAAACATGTGGTGTTGTTTGAAAGGATGAGATGATTGACATTAATATTAATGTGCGTAAGAATATAAATGTTTGTTGAAATTAAAAGAGCTCTTAATTTTAACTAAAAAAGATGTGAACAAGTGGTGTAAAAATGTCTCCAGATTAGGCATGATACTGTATGAGCACCCCTTTCATTTGAGTACTGGCCAGGCTCAAATGCAGGGAGGATTTTTAATTAAAAAGAGTACATTTTAATGGGAGGAGACATTCTTTAAAATAGTAATGAAGCTGAAGAAAAACAGTGGCTTCCAGTCCAGGTAGTGTTCCATGCTAAGATATGCTATAAAGAACAGGGAATAAGGGGGGTTAACTAACAGAAAGACAGACTGTGCTTTTTGAAGTCAACATTCTGGAAAACATGCAAGAAAGATCAACTGGCTTTGGCAGAAGGTTATGGGGAGAAGAAATCAGTGTATGTAACTGTAATGGAGTATTTTCTTAGTTTGAAATTCTGGGAAGATTAACTAACAAATAAGCGGATTCTTCATTCTGAATATGGATGGAGGTGTGCTAATTTCCTAGAGGGCATTAAAAAAAAAAAAGTTTTGCATTATAGGGCATTTTGATATATTGGTTTCTTTCCACATCCCCTTTTTTGTAATAAGTAACTTGCATGTTTTAAATGTGAAATAGAATGGAATGCTGGTGTTTGTATCACTATAAAGCTGATGAAAGGTTTACTTTTATAATTTGATGCTTTAATGAAACATTGAATGAGACATTTTTATTAAGATTCTAAAACCTACGATCCAAATGTATGTGGTACTTTAAGTAATAGTAATGAAAGAAAAAAATAAATAATACTTGGGATTTATGTAAAGAAACTTTAAGCTTTTAGATGGCAGGTTATAAGGGGTTAAAGATGGAGTCCAAGATCATTTTTGCTGCTAAGTAACCTTTGAAATAATTTAAGAGACTTTTAGTGGGAAGGGATAACATATTTTACTTCACTGACGTTGTTAATCTTAGATATGGTCCAGATATGCTCAAATATGAACATCTTGTATAAAAGGAAAAATGTTTTTAAGACTTTACATATTTGAACAATGCCTTATAATTATGGGAGAGGAAATATGGAGCCTAACTGTTTTTGTTATATTTAATGTCTAAAAACAATTAAGAATTTACCCGTCCAGACTATGGATTTCTTTATTGACTCTGCTTACTATGCTGACTATGAGATGTTCCCTGGAGGTCGCTGGTATACATTGCCATCCATTTAGGGGAAAGGTACATTGAACACGGAGACAAATTTATATCTATACTAATAAAAGGCAAAGCCCTCACTGA
>JANRMT010062798.1:7104333-7137231 GCA_026402145.1 Polypterus bichir lapradei
GCGTAACGGTCATAACGTTCAACAACGTCCGCCATGTTGAACTTTCTTATTTATGGCCCCATCTTCTCGAAATTTGGTAGGCGGCTTCCCTGCACTAACCGAAACCAATGTACGTACTTATTTCAGTGGTATGATGCCACTGTCGGCCGCCATATTGAACTTTTCAACAGTCTTTGTTACTTATGGGCCCATCTTCAAGAAATTTGGTACACGGGTTCCCAACGCTAACTGAATCCTACTTACGTACATATATACGTCCATAGCCTGCAGCTTGGTCACCATGTGAGGCGGCGTTGGGTCTCCCATCCCATCACCTCCCACGTTGTTGGCTGCCTGCCTATATAAGGCCGTCCGTCGCTCCAGTCTCTACATTCCCTTCCTTGCTTCGCCACGGGATTCACGTCTCCCTGCTGATAACTACAGCCTTTTTATTTAATCCACGGCTTCTCCGCTGTTTTATTGTTTGTTTATTACAATTATAGTTATTGTATAGGTATTTTACACTTACTTTACGTTACTCAGGTACCCATTTCCTTCATCATTCCAACCCCCATTACCATGTCTATCGAGGTAATCACCATCGATCAAAGAACTGTCACTTACCGAGTGGTTTCCTTGCCCGGAGATGGCACCTACCTTTTCCATTCTCTGTGTTACATATTGCACGGCCATATCAGGCTCACTCTTGATATCCGGAAGAACATTGTGTCTTATGTATTGAATGACTGGGACAGGTTCAAGGTGTGGACTGATGACGGTACAGGAGATAATTATACTACACAGGAGCACTAGAAGAGTGAAATGCTTAAGCCCTTCACCTATGGTTCTGCATGTGAGTTGATGGCTGCCGCTGAATTGTTCGGTTGGTGCTTTCAAGTGTACCGAAATGGCCAAATATTTTACACCTTTCGACAACCGCCAATGCCTCTTAAACATCTTACATTCATAGGTGACAATTTCAGTAGTGGACACTTTGATGTTTATGAATGTTTAAACTCTCAAAAGCTGGATGTGAAGTTATCGATGAAACCGGTTGTAAGCTTACAACGCTTGACAGATGCCGAATGTCACTTCAACACAAGTCCTGCAAATACTGTCGTAATTGAAACAAACCATGAACCTCAAACTGATTATGACAGCAGCAATCCAAGCTGTGAGATTTGAGACAAGATTACTGTTCACATGGCCAACTGTAAGTTGCATGCTCAAGAGTAAGCTCAGCGCACAGCTTGGTCATATTACAACCGGAGGGCCGAACTGACAACGTGGTATACAAAGAGATCCTTAACAAATAATTATTGCCATATTTTCCCTCACTTTAAAAAGGTTAAATTTTCTTCTTAATAAAAATTTTAATGCAGTACTTCGCCGCTGCGAAGCGCGGGTATTTTGCTAGTATATATATATATACACACACACACACACACATACATACATACACACACATATATATAATTTGTGTGTGTATATATGATGTAGATAGGTATGTATATGTGTATATATATGTATATATGTATGTATGTATATATATATATATAGACTCAAACCCATTATGACAGCAGCAATCCAAGCTGTGAGAAAACAGTAAAAAGGAGGCGTGTCAGATGTCGTGGTACATTTTCTGATGCAGCTAGACGAAAACAACTTCGTGACGCTGCCGCCAAATACACAAAACAATTACTTTGACAATCATATTACGTTATTTTTAAAATGTTTCCTTTTCTTTTTCATAACTTCTTTAACACACGACATCGCTGCGAAGCGCGGGTATTTTACTATATATATATATCACAGCGACACTCATAACAGTGACAAAACAATTACATTGACAATCATGTTAAGTTATTTTCAAAATGTTTCCTTTTGTTTCTCTTTCCTTCTTTAACACACTACTTCTCCGCTGCCAAGCGTGGGTATTTTGCTATATATATATATATACATATATATATAGATATAGATATACATATAGATATAGATAGATAGATATATAGATATATATATATATATATAGATATATATATAGATATGAGAACAACACTCATATCAATGACAAAACAATTACATTAACAATCATGTTACGTTATTTTTAAAATTTTTCTTTTTCTTTTTCATACCTTCTTTAACACACTACTTCTCCGCTGCAAAGCGCGGGTATTCTGCTAGTTTATAATAATTGGCTGAAGTCTTCTTGCTTTTTGCACCAATCTCCACAGCACATGGCTCTTTAACTAATAAATACTCAACCTTCTCTTTCTTTTGTTTGTTCTCCATCCCTGGACGTATTTGTGTTTCCTGTAAGAGAGTTATAACATTTGGCTTTTATTAAATTATTATATTAATGGGATCAGTTTCAGATACTCTCTTGCTCCACATCTCCTCTAATTATAATTGACACAAGTGTTAATAAGGGGGGACGGGTTGTTATAGTAAATGTTTAATTTTTGAAGCCATTTTTTAATTATTATAGAACAAATGCAGATAATCTAAATATTATGCCAACACTATTTATGAGACCAATTTTTGCAATGATTTATTATTGAGTACATTTCCCCTTGATATATATTAAGATTAACCTTATTTTTATAATAACTTACTTATTATAAGGGACATGTTTTCAATTGTTTAGAAATTGCAACTGCAGCTAAACTGGAAACAGCTGTAAAGGAAGGCTTTCATTTAAAGATTTATTTTTGAATATAAGTCAAATTGAGAGGAAAGCTGAACATTGTGCTTATCAATTTTAAACTTTACTTTGACTATTAAAAGCAAATTGACTTAGACAAGCACAGACTGGATTGAAATGACTGTTTTATCGCTAGCAATATTTCTAATAGGGGTACCCCCAATGAAACAGGTCTGCCACCTTAGGAGACATTATTTCTGGGATCCTTAAGTAGCTACCAATGAAGAATTAATATGCTGACTATTTAAGTGAACATTTTTTAAGTCTTTACAGCTGCAGGTGAAAGCTGCTTTTTCCAAGTAAATCGTGGATGACATCATTTGAAGTTGAACTCAGAGATTGGGCTGTGATAAAGGTCTGCAGATAAGCTAATCATCCAACTCCAAAGAGAACCCAGCTGTACCAGAGATGGGATCAAGTCGTGGATCAGGCCATCGACCAACAGACTACTGGATAACGTACTTCAATTCCAGTCCAAGGCATCATGGATCCCTGCTGCTAAGAGCTCAACTGTGCTGGTGATGACTGAGCCCAAAAGATCATTGTGGATTCCGATTCGTAGATGGTATCCGTCTGCTTTGGTTCAAGACTTCTAGATGTGGTCCCTTTTACCTTGGGATATTGGACCCCAAGACCTGCTTTAATTCCTACCAGAGAAGAAAATTTGCCACACTTTTACTCTGCAGGGCTCGATGTTCTTAGCTGGAGCCCACTTTAATTGTCCACTTGTTTGACAAATACCAACATCTTTCAAAAAGTATTTGAACCATGAAGTTATGAAAGGGGTAGAAGGAAAAGCTAATTATCTGCAAGCAAATCAGAATCTAATCTACTATAGCATAAAATATCTATTAGAGATTACGTTAAATGACTGTCACTGCAGAGGCATTCTACCATTGCTAGTTAGAGCCAGTGCAGTTTAGATATTCTAGGTTATTGATTGTAATATTATAACAAATAATGTAGAGCTTAAACATTTAGTTACATTTATTGATTGAGAAGAATAATAGTAAACTTATGGGATGGCACACATAACTAGTATTTTGGGAATAAGGGACACTTATTGTAGGTCAGAACATCCATAACCTTTAGAATAGGATGATACAGTTTAGGCTGACATGTTGATTTTGATATAGGACAAATGATTAACATTATAGCTTATTGAGTATATGTATTATAAAAGATAGTTAAATAAAGTAATTATTTGGCCCATAGGAAGAGTGTCTTATACATGTAGTGGTGAATGTGCGGTCTGTGAAGCCCAGATGAAAATGTGAAAATCTCTACTGGCGACAGAAGATTTGAACCCTTAATAAGAAGCTTGGGTGTAACCCTTGAAATCTGAATGTGACCTCAGAGATGACCAAGTGACTTGAATTTTGGAAAGTAGTGCTGGCAGGGAGGATTGACACCTGCTGTCCACAAAATAACTGCATTAATGTGATAAAGGTTTTTCAAGTTAAAGACCACAGCTGGGAATAAATTTGGCCAACTTTATGAATGAAAGCGTTAGGATGTGAGCATGGTGAGGTGTGTAAGGACTTTATCTCTGATTATTATTGTGTACATCAGTGGCAACATAAAATTGGGAACTTTTGAGTTTTTTAAGACAAATATTTGTGCTATCTGTGTTGCCACCAACAGCATTATTAGTAGGTCTGATTGTAGATGAACACACAGAGCTAGGTATATGAAACAGTTATTTCACCAAATTTAGGAACTGGGACAATTCTGACATTATCTGTTTAGTGTACACTCAACTTAGAAACAAAAGGTAAGACCAGTATACTTAGTAATGGCTTTATTTGAACCTAGGAACATGGGGACCTATGTTTGTCGAAGCAGGAATTACTCTGTTGATTGCATCGTTGTGTCCTTGAATGGTATTTTGCTGCTTATTGCCAGTTTTCAAATCAATTGTTGCCAGAATTGCTGTCAAACAAATGTATAGAAGAACAAAAGTTCTTGAACCATGGACATCTTCAACTACAGATTTTGATTCTCTTCTTGATGACAATGTGGGTAATGAAATACTAAACCAAAAGGCTCCCTGGGTGAAGTGCTGGTAACCGTTCACTAGGGAGGTGACCCTCTACAGTGCACAAAGTACCCGGGTTGAAGAAAAATGTAAATTTTTTTTTTCCAAAAGAAGGAAATGCACTTATTATGGACAATTACTTTATTTCCTTATAAGCCTCATGTATGAATTTATCTCTTGTTACCTTAATGTATTATATTATGTTCCCATGTTATTCAATTTTATATGTACTTGTGATTGATCATGCATCTTTTTAACTGTAAGGACAGGGCCAGGAAGTCTTTTACTCCACTCTGTTGATTGATGGGGGGAGATGTTTGGCTCCTGTGCCACCAGAGGCAAGGTACGGGTGTTGAAGATTGAGAAAAACTGTAAGGATTCTGTATTAGGCTCAGAAGAAGATTTGAACCGACATCCCCAACCTTTCTTTTGGAATTTCAGGTTAGGTGGTGAGGCTTGAATAAGCCTCAAAGGGAGGATTTATAGAAAATAAAAATTTATGTATTAGCATAAATAGACATAAAAGTAATTAACAGCTTCTGAAGCAATAGATTTAGCGTAAATTAGACATGTCAAGCAAATAAGATATGTCAAGCAAATAGTTAAATAAAGACATTACACTGTGTGCACAATTATTAGGCAAGTTGTATTTTTGAGGATTAATTTTAATATGGAACAAACACAGTGCTATCAGTCAATCCAAAATGTTAATAAACCTGAAACCTGAATGTTTCACAACGGAAATGTGAGTGTGAACATCATCAGGGGAATACATATGTGCGCACAATTATTAGGCAACTATTAGTGTGCAGATTTATTATGCAACTAAAGGAAAAATGAAAATTTTCCCATCTCACTTGTTTATTTTCATCTGTTATAGTGAGAATAATAAACAAACACCTCAAAATTTAAAAATAAACATCTCTGACATTTCAAAAAAAATAAATCAATCAATCAATGACCAATATAGCCATCCTTCTTTCCAATAACAGTCATAAGCCTTTCCATTCATGGAGTCTGTCAGTTTCTTGATCTGTTGACGATCAGCTTTTTGTGGAGCAGTGACTACAGCCTCCCAGACACTCTTCAGAGAGGTGTATTGTTTTTCTCCCCCGTAAATCTAGCGTTTAAGAAGTGCCCACAAGTTCTCGATAGGGTTTAGGTCAGATGAGGAAGGGGGGCCATGTTATTATTCCTTCATCTTTAAGGCCTTTACTGGCTGGCCACGCAGTGGAGAACTTCGATGCAAGTGATGGAGCATTGGCCTGCATAAAAATAATGGTCTTTTTCCTGTATCACTGTTTGAAGAAAGTGTCTTCGAAAAACTGGCAGTAGGTTTGGGAGTTGATTTTGAGTTCATCTTCAATGCAAAAAGGTCCAACTAGCTCATCTTTAAAAATACCAGCTCATACCAGTACCCCACCTCCACGTTGGAGTGGAGCTCTGTGCCCATTACTGATCCACAGGTCCATCCATCTGGTCCATCAAGAGTCACTCTCATCTCATCGGTCCATAAAACCTTTGAAAAAAATCTGTCTTCAGATATTTCTTGGCCCAGTTTTGACGTTTCAACTTATGTTTCTTGTTCAGTGGTGGTTGGGTTTCAGACCTCCTTACCTTGGTCATGTCTTTGAGCACTGAACACCTTGTACTTCTGGGCACTCCAGGTAGGTTGCAGCTCTGGAATATGAAAGTACTGGAGGATAATGGGTTCCTGGTAGCTTCACGTTTGATTCTTCTCAAATCTTTGGCAGCTAATTTGCGTCTTTTGTTCTCAACACGTTTCTTGCGACCCTGTTGACTATTTGCAACAAAATGTTTGATGGTTCTGTGATCACACACCAATATCTTAGCAATTCCAAAAGTGCTGCATCCCTCTGAAAGACTTTTTACAATTTTTGACTTTTCAGAGTCAGTTAAATCTCTTTTTTGGCCCATTTTGCCTGAGGAAAACTAGCTGCCTAATAATTCTGCACACCCTGATATAGGGTGTTGATCTCCTTAGGCCACACCCTCCCTCATTACACAAATACACATCACCTGACGTGCTTAAATCCAATAAGCATTCAAGTTAATACAGCTTGGAGTTGGAATATATGCATTAAAAATGATGATATGGTCAAAATACTCACTTGCCTAATAATTGTGCACACAGTGTAGTCATACTGCATGTTTTAGTTAAACTTGAAGCAAAATTGCCAATATTGGGAAACTTAGAAAGATAGAGCAGGAAGAGAATGACGTACAGAAACTACCCGAGGACAAAAGAAGGGCGAATAAGAACACCTGTTGTTTGAAGGCCAGGAAGCAAGGAATGATACCAATGATGAAATACAGAAAATGTTGATGGTCATGGTAGGCACCTAAGAAGCCAGCTGCAGAAGGGAGTCAGGAGATGATAATGGTGATAATGAGCTGATAATGATGATAATGAGCTGTTTTGAGCAAGTTCAGGATGATAAGAAATGATTATATAAACTGGGATTTTTGAACTGTTTGGGGCTCGACTCGATGTGGCCGAATTGGGTTGAGTCCGTGTTATTGTTTTATTGCAATTAAGCTATATACCCTGTTGCCTATCCTATGACTCCTAATAGCCTTCTTTTCAGGTAAAGTCCTGACAATTTCGCTTCGACAAAATGAACCAACAGATGACCTGCTACATCGGGATCTCAAACTTCCTACCAATTTCACTCCTAGATAGATAGATAGATAGATAGAGAATTGTAACAGGGTCAGCTTCATGACGTTAAGTTTCCAAATGTTTTACATATTTTTTGGAATTCCTGTTTGTGTACGCAACAACTCAAAAACTCAGATCCAAATAAAGGTTTGCAAAGCTACGAGGGATATCCAGAAAAAAAGGTTACAAGTGCCCTGGAGGGTGCAGGGAATTTTTTTTTTTCGAAGGTTGGCATACCTGCGTGTAGGGGAGTCCTAACAGTCAAAATAAGCCCGGGACCGCGTCAGTCAGTTGTGAAATGTCATCACAGCAAGAGAGTTCGTCAACCTCTGCTGAGGCCGTTTGCTCCACCTACCGCCGATGCGAGATTCGTTCGGTCATCAAGTTCCTCACTTTGCGTCACGAATCCGCGGCCGAGATCCATCGTCAGCTTGTGGAAGAATTGTGAAAGAATTCTTGGGTGGGAAACGTTTTTCCAACAAAGAGGAGGTGAAGGAGACAGTGGAGAAGTGGCTTTCGGAGGTGGAGCAGAGCGTATCCGACGAGGGTATAAAAAAGCTGGTGCCCAGGCTGAAGAAGTGCATCGAAGTTGATGGTGATTATGTTGAGAAATAAACACATATTTTGGAACATACCCTGTAAATTTGGTTGAAATATATTCATTTTTCGATTTTTAACAGCTGTTGTAACCTTTTTTTCTGGATATCCCTCGTATTAGCAGCTACAAAATGCTTTATGAAACCTATAACGAGCAAGTCGTGAAAATAAAATCATGGACCACTGTTGTGGGAGTGCACCCAGGGTCAGTTGGTATTGAGTAGGAAAATAATTATTTTGCAAGTGAGTGGATATCCTTGTCTACAACAATGTAAAATGCTAGGAACATTGCACAAAACTAAAAGAATTTCCTAAAAAATAATTAAAAAATAAATACACTGTAATATTGTAACAGCAAGAGGAGCTTCATAAAACACACTCTTCTATCTGGGCCTACAATAAGCCCACATCTCACCTGGATGAGTGTATTACAGGACACTTAGAAAATTTCTTCATGATAGTGCTGACATTGAAAGGTACACGATACAGCAATTAGCCACAACATTAACACCTGCCTATTGTGTAAGCCCCCTTGTGCCACCAAAACAACTCAGACCTCTCAAGGCATGGACTCCACAAGACCTCTGAAGGTGTCCTGTGGAATCTGGCACCAACATGATGGCAGCAGATTCTTTAAGTCGTGCAAGTTGTGAGCTGAGGGGTCCAGGAATCAGACTTTTTTTCCTACACATCCTACAGATGCTTGATTGGAGGCTAGAGATTCAAGCCTGTGGTTAATAAAAGATAATAAGAGCAGTGACTTGATTTTGCTGAGTAACAAAATCGATACTCTATTTCACTGACCTATAAGCAAAGCAATAGGAAATCCTACAACATTGTATTCCATGTTTCTGAAATGCTCTAGCATTCTCCTGTAGAACAACTATGTGTTACAAAATAAAAAATGTATTGCTTTATTCTATCATTGTCCTAACTTGAACCACATTTCAAAAAAGGAACTCTATTTGTTAGCTTGAAGTGTTTCTCTAACTGTCATTACTTGCCAGGTGGCTGTCTTTTTAGACTTGCATGTGACTGATTATTTACTAGTACCTGACTGAGTGAAAAGTCTCATTTATCAAGGTATTACCATATTTATTTATATATTTGAAGATATTGGATTTTTACAACATATTTTGATATTTTGTTTTACTTTAGTCATGCTTTTATGTACTGTTTCAAGTGCCTAATAATAATGTGTGCCGTGAATGTTGCAGTATGAAATACTGTAAAGCTTAGACAACAGATACAATAGGGGGAATCTGAATATGTACTGATAATGAGCTTGTACACAATATTTAGATCTTCTGACTGAAGGATAGTGCAGAGGGTGTAGAAATGTTTTACAGGGTGCAGTATCAACATAAACTCAAAAGTCGCAAATTCTTCTAGGAAACCCTTGGCAATTATTTTGGAGATATTCTAATATGATATTGATTGCTACTACGCTCTAGTCATGTTCAGTAAACCCACCTCATATATAAATCCAGATTAGTTTTTAAGTTTTTGTCTATCATTCGTGTAATCTAAATTTAATGTAGTATTAAAGTAGAATTTACAAGTCTTTAACATGTTTCTTAGTCAAAAAGTAACAGTGAATCGAAAGCCAGTATCAAGGAGAAACAGAATAAGAATGTGCACACAACATTATGTATCAAATGCCTTGAAACTAACATTTCTTTTCTGTTGACCTGACAGGTGTCCACATATCAAACTAGCAGAGTTGTAAGATGCAGTCTGAAGATAATAGACAAGTATCACAAAACAAAAATTATAAATAACTTATGAGACACTTCAGCCCTGCATTTGGACAGCTCCTAAAAATTAATGAAGCATTTGACACTTCAGCCAGCATTACTGTATCTACACACCACCACAACAAAGACAACTGATCCATCTGAGTAATAAAAATGGAGACATAAACAGATGGACTTTAGTTACTCATGATACAATAAGCATTCTCTTAAAATTGCCTAATACCTGTTTAGTGTTTTGGTTTTGACAATGAAGAGAACAAACCATGAAATCTAGACAGAAGGTATCTATATTAGTCTGATTTCTTGATTATCATGAGAAAAGTCTCCTCTTCAAAAAAAAATAAACATGGGATGTCACTTTTCCAGCTTGTGCAAACGCGTCTTTAGTACTTGCATGAAATAATTGCCATGGCTGCAACTTTTTTCTTTCCACATACTATGAAACTTGGAAGAAGCGTGTGGAGTGTAAGTCATCAAGCTTGATTGTGTGAGCAGCATTGTATTCTGAAATACAAAATGCAAACTCAGTCACAACTGTCTTCTGAGCAGAACTTATTCTCTTAAAGAAGCATGAATGTTGATGAGAGCTCATGAGTGCAGATGCATGCAAGACTGTCCACTTCTGCCTGCTTAAACTCAGACATCTTCATGTTAATTCTATGAAGTAAGATCAAATTCAGCCTTTTCATGTAGTCCCTGTCATAAGACTCTATCAGCCTAATTTTTCTAAATTAGCTTGTTGTACTTCAGGGGACACTTGAGTGCTAACCCCAAACCCAATCAAGGCCCAGAACACCCAGGCAACACACAAAAAGGGGATTTACTCACAGAGGAAGAGAAAAGGGAATACCACACAAGAAAGGAAAATAAGCAAGCCAAGGAATTTCTATACAATAAGGCCCTTTACTGCTGCCGTAGAGTGGCTGGCCAATTTAGACTCTGCAAACCACAATTCTTTTGGTCAAGTTCCATAATGAGCTACTTTCTGTCTATATCTCCTCCATTCTTTCCTACAGAAAGTTGAGTCATTCTTGATTGATTTCTATTGTAGTGTTTAGCAGATTTACACACCCTGAATACAACTTGAACACTTTCCAAATAATGTCTCAGTATTTGCATGTCAGAATGTATATGTAAAGACAAAAACACAACACAAAGACCAACTACTCTGAATTAAACTTAGCACAGGTGTCAGCACTGTCAAATGCTAAATGCCTATTAATAATCAGCTAAATCATTCCTGTTATTTTGCTTTCCTTATATTATTATTTTATTTTATAAAAACTGACTTGTAGCTTTTATGGACTTTTGAAGAAGAGCTTGCAGTGGACTTGTAGAGAAATGGACTGGGAGATAAGACAATAGAGCAGGAACAGTCAAATCTAGAAAAATAATTTGAGTTTTCTGGGTGGCACCAGGTACACAGAAATGTACAGGGGAGATAACATTAATTCAGACTAGTTTAAACTAGAACGTGGTGCCAGACAAGGATGCCCCTTGTCACCACTGCTTTTTATAATCGCCATTGAGCCACTGGCAGTTGTCGAAAATGCTTATGAGATAAAGGGGATTATCAGAGAACGACTAGAACAGAAAACTTCTGTATATGCAGATGATATGATACTGTATATATCAGACCCACAAAATACTGTACTTGCAGTCCTAACAGCAATTACAGAATTTCAAAAGATTTCTGGTCTCAGAATTAATTTGACTAAAAGTGTGCTCTTTCCAGTGAATTCTCAAGCACACAATATTAGATTGGACACCTTCCCTTTTATCATCACAGATCAGTTTAAATATCTAGGGGTAAATATTACAAGTAGACATAGAGCTCTCTATCAACCAAAATTTCGCCTTCTGTATGGAAAAAATTAAGCAAGACTTGCAATGATAGTCAACCCTTCATCTCACTTTAGCTGGAAGAATTAACATTGTTAAGATTAATATCCTTCCTAAGCTTCTCTTTTTATTTTAAAACATCCCAATATACATCAATAAATCATTTTTTAAGAAATTAGATTCAACCATAACCTCATTTATTTGGAATTCAAAACATCCACGTATCCAAAGAGCGACCCAACAAATACCTAAAGCGGAAGGCGGCATGGCTCTACCTAACTTTCAATTTTATTACTGGGCAGTGATTATACAAGCTATAAAAACCTGGACATGGACACAAATAGATGAACATACACAGGCTTGGTCAGCAATAGAAATAAAATTGTGAAGTACATCTCTATATTCTTTGCTTTGTACCCCAATAAATGCGAGTTATCGCCAATATACTAACAACCCAATTGTGCTTCACTCACTCAGAATATGAAACCAATGTAGGAAGCATTTTAAGATAAAGAAGCTTTTGTGGCACCTCTGCATGAGAACCACCTTTTTCAACCCTTGCAAACATATGCAGTTTTTAATGTCTGGAAAACATTTGGGATTAAATCACTTAGAGATCTGTACATAGACGTTTTTTCATCCTACGAACAATTACATTCTAAATTTAACTTTACAGCAACTCATTTCTTTCACTACCTTCAAATCAGAAACTTTGTTAATCAGAACCTGCCTAATTTTCCTCACATCCCACCAACCTCTATGCCGGAAAAATATTGATCAGTCTTGAGGACTCAGATATCATTTCTGTAATATATACAACTATTTTACAGTTCCTCCCTTTCAAAGCTTCAAGATAACAGTGGGAAAAGGTTCTCTCACTCAACATCTCAGAAAAGGAGTGAAAGATAGCAATGCAGAGAATCCACTTGAGCTCCATATGTGCAAAGAATACAATTATTCAACTCAAATATATATATCGAGCACATCTGTGTCATTTAAAATTGTCCACATTGTTTCCAGTGCAAGATCCAACCTGTGAACTTTGCAATCAAGTTCCATCCTCACTGGGTCACATGTTTTGGTCCTGCACCAAATTAACATCATTCTGAACCAAAATCTTTAAATCAGACAGCCTTGGTGTCACACTCCCTCCTAACCCATTAACAGCTGTGTTTGGGGTACTCCAAGATGGGCTTAAAGTGGAGAAGGACAAACAAATTGTAATTGCCTTTACTACACTATTGGGATGTAGACTTATCTTGCTCAACTGGAAGAATCCTAACTCTCCTATTCTAAGTCAGTGGGTAACTGATGCAGGCTGTGGCTTACAGAGCTCCTGAGTCCGTGGTGTTTAGTGTTAATCTTTGTTCGTCTTTGTCAACTAGTATAAGAAAAGAAGTAGATTTAAGTGATAGTAGTACGCAGACATACATTTACAAGCACCAAATCCTGCTCGATTTCCGAAGAAACTGCGCCGAAATATCCAGTGAGGTGACAGACACACTCCGCAACCTTTGCTTACTTCGGCAGCCTGAGAAGCTGAGCTGGCAAAAACGCAAGCGCAGCGATCTGATGCAGAAACAAGGGAAACGCAGCGGTTTCAGCACAAGGCTAAAAACTAACCCCACCAAACCTGCTATCCATTCTGCTCGCGAACGTCCGATCGCTGGACAACAAGTTGGATTATATAAAGCTGCAGCAGGCCAAGCAGTGGGAAATGAGAGACTGTTGCATCTTGTTTTTCACTGAGACATGGCTCCAGGAAAACATTGCAGACTCGGCCATCCAGCTAGACGGACTGACCATCTTCTGAGCAGACAGAGACGCCCCTGCCGGTGTGGATTGGGGGACTGTGTGTTTATGTGAACAGAGAGTGGCGTACGAACGCTGACTCAGTTGCGCGACACTGCTCCCCGCTGATAGAGGTTTTATCGGTAAGGTGTCGGCCTTTCTACCTGCCGAGGGAATACAGTTGCGTGCTGGTGGTTGCCGCCTACCTCCCGCCTAGCGCAAATGCTAACCAGGCGCTAGCGGAACTGTACAAGATCATCAGCAAACTGCAAACAACGCACCCCTAGGCATTTTTCGTTATTGCTGGAGATGTCAGTCATGCCAACTTGAAGACATTTCTCCCAAAATTCTTCCAGAATGTGAATTTTGCTACTAGAGGAGGAAGCTGTCTGGACATTGTTTACACGAGCGCTCCTGATGCCTACAAGGCCCTGCCCCGCCCTCACCTCGTCAATTCAGATCATATCAGCGTTTTTATGGTTCCTGCTTACAAGTTCCTACTGAAGCGCACTAAACCAGCCAGCAAGAACATCAGAGTGTGGCAGGTTGGTGCTGTTTCAGCTCTCCAAGTCTGCTTCAAATTGACAGACTGGGACATTTTCAGGGAGGCTGCTATGGATGGTGACTCCATCAATCTGGAAGAGTACACAGACTCTGTGACTGGCTACATCTCCAAATGCATAGAGGATGTTACTGTTACCAAGGATGTTACCACAAGAGCAGACCAAAAGCCCTAGATGACAAGAGAAGTGCACAAGCTGCTCAAGATCAGAAATGAAGCCTTCAGATCTGGAGACAAGACTGCCCTTAGAGTAACCAGAGCCAATCTGTCTCGTGCTATAAGGAGAGCTAAGTGGGCATACATGCAGAGGATTAACAAACAATTCAGCAGCACCAGAAACACACGTCGTATGTGGCAGGGCATTCAGACAATTACAAACTACAAGCCCAACCCACACAGCAGCGATGGTGATGCCTCCCTACCGGATGAGTTGAACAACTTCTTCACACGGTTTGAGGCGCAGAACAAAGAGCCTGCGAGAAAAGCAACACCTCCCTCCACTGACCAAGCACTCTGTCTCTCCATAACAGATGCGAGGAGGACTCTATCCAGAGTCAATCCACGCAAGGCTGAAGGACCTGACAACATACCTGGTCGTGTGCTCAAAGAATGTGCCAGTCAACTGGCTGGTGTCCTCACAGACATCTTCAACACATCTTTGAGCCTATTCATCAGTCCCAGCATGCTTCAAGTCATCCACCATCATACCAGTGCCGAAGAAGTCATCAGTGACATGCTTGAATGACTACTGACCAGTTGCACTCACGCCAATCATAATGAAGTGCTTCGAAAGGTTAGTCAGGTCACACATAAAGACTAATCTCCCTGCCTCCCCTGACCCTCTTCAGTTTGCATACCACTCAAACAGGTCAACTGAGGATGCCATATGCTCTGCCATTCACCTCTCCCAGACACATCTGGATAAAAAAGACACATATGTCAGGATGCTATTCATAGACTTTAGCTCTTCCTTCAGCACAATCATCCCTCAAAAGCTGGTTGTAAAACTGAGCAGGTAGGGCCTGAACACCACCCTCTGCAATTGGATCCTGGACTTCTTGACAGAGAGGCCCCAGTCAATTTGGATGGGCTGCAACACTTCCAGCAGCATCACACTGAGCACTGGAGCACCGCAGGGCTGTGTGCTTAGTCCACTGCTGTTCACCCTGCTGACTCACGACTGCACAGCCACGCACAACACCAACCACATCATCAAGTTTGCCAATGATACGACGGTGCTGGGACTGATAAGCAGGGATGATGAAGCAGCATACAGAGATGAGGTGGAACGGCTGTCTGCATGGTGTGAAGACAACAATCTATCTCTCAATGTTGACAAGACAAAAGAGATAGTCATGGACTTCAGAAAATCACATCCTGTCCACATCCCACTCAGCATCAATGGTTTAGATGTGGAGACTGTTAGGAGTACCAAGTTCCTCGGTGTGCACATAACTGAGGAACTTACGTGGACACATAATACCTCATCACTAATCAAGAAAGCCCAGCAGAGACTACACTTCCTAAGGCGGCTGAAGTGAGCAAGTCTTCCTCCTTCCATCCTCACCATGTTCTACAGAGGCACCATGGAGAGTGTTCTGACCAGTTGCATCACTGTCTGGTATGGCAACTGCAACATATCCAACCGCAAGCGCCTGCAAAGGATAGTGAAGACAGCAGAGAACATTATTGGGGTGCCTCTCCTTTCACTACAGCACATATTTTACAAACGCAGTGTCTGCAAGGCCTGCAGCATTGTGCAGGACCCCTTACACCCCTCACATGGACTTTTCACACTTCTGCCATCCAAGGGAAGATACTGCAGCATCAAAGCCAGATGTGCCAGGCTGCAGGAGAGTTTTTACCCCCAAGCTATCACACTCCTTAACACCATGCTGCCCCCTGGGATCTTCCACACTACCTCAACCACCTCTAAAAACAGAACTTTTATACATGCAGGCCACTTTCCTGCAAAGATGAGTGCGCATGTAGAAAAGAACTGAAAATCTCATACTGACCTTTAAGTATTTTGACACTCTTGATATCCTTCTGCTGTGAAACATTCTAACCTGTCATTGTTTACACATGTCTTAAACAACTATTATCATACACTGATAATTTCTGTATTATCTATATCTATTACTTATTATTTATTTATTATATTACATATCTATTGACTATATTTATGTATCTAGATTGCAAAATAAATACCATACATTGCATCAATGTTCATATTGCTAACTATACGTCAGTATTGCTGCTACTTCTTTGTCTTGTCTTTGCACAATGTTTTGTCTTGTTTGTGTTTTAATTTTAAATTTTAATTTTAATTCTATTTTTAATATATTATTTGCATGTCATGTTGTTACATTGTGGACCCTGAGCTTTGCAATTTCGACTATCTGTATACTTGCATATGGTTGAGATGACAATAAAGTTCACTTTGACTTTGACTTTGAAACTGGAAAAAATCAAATTCTCACGTTGTGCAGAACTTTTTCAAAATCTGGCAGGATCTGATCAATAACATTTTAGAATAAGCTTTTAAAGCATTGAGGAAGTAGATTCTCTCCCCTTTTTTCCATTTTTTTCTCCATTTATCATTATTCACTTATTAATTCATCTACTTACTTATTTTTACTAGCTTTAAGTTTTACCCTGTTGGCTTAGCTCCCTTTATAAGGGGTGGGGGTTGATTTGTTTTTCGATCTTATGTTTGTAAAAAGTGATTTATTTATATGGAATGAGGTGTGATTTTAATAAAATCAAAAAAAAAAAAAGAAATGTACTGGGGAGAACCAGGCTGGGTGACCTTCTCTATACCTGTTATGTATTAATGTGTGTTCACGTGTTTTATTATTTAGTGTTATTTTCCAGTTATTATATTTAATATTTTTATATATTCTCTGTTTTTGTAAGTGTGTGCCTTCTTTTTAAATATGCCTCAATTCCATGTGTTGTGTAGGTGAGGCAACAGGAGACAGGGCCACAAGGTCATGGGGTCACAACTGCTGAGTCCAACTTCTGCCTTTTCATCTGGAGGCCAGGTAGGACAAGGGATTTACCTTTTGAGCATTTTGCTTTGTTTTTCCTATTTTGTTAAATGAATTATTCCTTTCTAAAGATTATTTGTTGCCCTTCTGTTTACAAGTCAGGGGTTTTCAGTTATCCCTTACCTTGTTGGGCATTTTGATATATTTTGCAACATTTCTTTATATTTTGAATTGTTAAACGAGTTTTTGTCACGTTAGACGTTGCAAGAATGAAGTAGTTGTGGTAAGCAGGACTGGGTGTGCCTCACCTAGACTGTGTAGTAAAGTTACTGGCCTGATTTTATGGATCTTTTTGGAGGCATCTGCCTCTTTTTGCCATGTCTGTGACTTCTTCCCAGAATTGAACTGTTGTAAGGATACCATATATTTTACACCATTTTGAATATAAAAACAAAGTGATCCCTCTCCCAGAATATGCATAATGCATTCATATGTTGACAGGATGCAGCAAGATATATTTTGCAGAATTATGCCTGAAGAAATACTCACTTATTAAATGAAAAATACACAAAGGAAGGATAAGCAAAGTGAGTGTACAAAGTGTCAAAGAAAATGGAACAAAAACTAGCTGTCGAATTGCACAGCTCTGGCCTCTGACCTTCAAATGGAGACAATCACCCACTTGCCCACAATCCAAACACATTTCCTCAAGTACCAAAATGATTCTTCCTTTCACCTCCTGCACATATTCTGTAAAATCTTCTTATAGGTAGCCATACTACCAATTCAAAAATCAAGCTTTTACCAAGAATCAGATGTTCTCCAGAATGCACAGTACAGTTTCATTGGCCCCATGTGGAAACTTCTGGCCGACATCTATCAGTTGTGAAAGCAGAGGTCGCTGTTGCCCCATGAAACCCACAGACAACACGTCCAGACACCAGGTAAAATAAAGAAATGAAATTTAATATTTCTAATAACGTGCACAAAGCACCTTCACCTCCACTATGCTCAACAATAATCACAATAATAACAATAATACAATAAATCAGTCCTCCTCTCCACCCAGCAGCTCTGTCACACTCCCTCCCCACTCCGGCTCAGTCTGCTGGGTTTCCCACAGTTCTTTTTATAGTCCATGTGATTTCATAGCACTTCCGGGTCTGATGAAAACCTCTTCTTTTCTTCAGCCTGGAAGTACTTTAGCTCTTCCATCCCCGTGACTTGTAAGTACTTCCGGGCTATAATAGAAACAATGTTCCTGTCTCCCTGCAGTGTCCCCTGGGGCCCCCACGATATCCAGCAGGGCTGTGAAGCCAAACTCCATGGTCCATGATGCCCTGCTGGAATTCGCCACCTCCATGTTGCAGGGAGGACTCCATCTAGCGGCATGGGAGTATTGACCAGGATAAACTACTGGCCATATATCACACAGTCTAGTATTTTACCATTCCCATACAATCTCTTTCTCGTTTGGGTATGTAACTATTTCTACAAATAGTGGCACTCCTGTGTATCCACAATGCAGCTCTCTGCTTCCTTGTCTGGATTCTTTTTATTTAAGTTTGATCCTGCCTATTCTGCTGTTTCCTCTTGCCCTCCCTTTCATCTAATTTTATTAAGACATGCCACATCTGTTAACCCATAAAGCTGCACAAAAACTTTTATGAAGCCAATAGAATTGTAAATTTTAAAAAATATATACCTATTTTTCAGCAGAATGTTGAAGATAGAAATTAACCTGTGACCCATGCAATTAACACACTGCATTCTAAAATTTGTCTGCTCCTGAAATCAAGGGCTAGCCACTTATGTGCTGAGACTATCTGCGTCCTGAGTCTTTAAAACATTAAAAGGTGTTACCAGAGGCTACAATCATCCAGGTGTTTCGTGTGAAAGTCCCCTTTGTTTGGGAGCTCTTAATGTGTTGATTTTTATCCTTTTCTCTCTGCACCCTCTCTCCATGGGCTCTCCACTTTACTGATGAAATATACATATAACAGGCAGAGCCCATGTAAAGAGGGTGCACAACAGAAGTGGCAAGAAGGGGTCAAGATTTGGGCTCCAAGCACTAAACAGGAAAAATAACTGGCAGCACTTCGCTTTCAAAAATAAACTCCATGCAGGTGTTTTCTTTCACAAGGAGGTCAGAGTGTAAGTGGAGCAGCATAAGAGACTCTTTTCAGAGGGGAGAACATTCCATTCACACACGCATGACTACACAAGCTCTCATCCATTCGGCAGTAGAGAGCAACGCTCACATTCCCCTCAGCTGAAATATCCAGCAATCAGCACCTCCAAATCTGCCAGCCTATCTGATGCACATCAGTCTGAGCAGTAGCCATTGTGTCCCTCTAAATCCTACAGGACATAAATCCTTGGTTCAAAAGATTACAGACATTTAACAAAGAGACATATAAGATTTACTAGGCATAATTTTTTTATTTTATTTCAGGGTCATTACGAGACCTATAGGATTTCCTGTTGTATTTCTTTAATCATGGAAGCACTTAATCTTGCACTGAAGCAGTGAGTGGGAAGGTGGTGATAGACTGGGAAAAGTGCATGGGGAGTGCAGTCATTTTCTAAGAATGCTTCTCAAGACATTATTTAAATATGGAGTTTGTGAAATACTTTTAAAACATTATCAACAATAATGTTGGACATCTTAATGTTAATTCCAGCTACTTAAGGATATAAAATAAAAAACAGGACTTTTTTAAACTTTACTAAAAAATATTTTTTTTAATAACTTGATTAAAAGATGTGTAATGTTCTGCAGAATTTTTATAATTAAAAGAACTGGACTCAAAGATTCAGAATTAGTGGTGGGAAATTAACTAGCAATTTTGGATCAAAGTCCATTATTTAAGTTTCCTAAAGTCAGCAGAGAAAAGACATTGTGTAAATGCGTTTAACCATCACTTACTCCCATGAATCCATTAGTTACCATCTACCAACAGTTTTACTTGTACACTATGAGGAAATTTTACTAGAGCCTTAACCCATACTAATGGAAGCACAACATGGAAAACAGGCTCATCAGGCACTTATTAATTGCCTTCTTTCAAATTCTCATTCCAAGGTCATCATTCACAAATCAAGTGGACATTAAAGTTAATTAATAAATGGAGCTGATGACAACTGTGGGGCTCCCAATTAGAGTAAGGACATCTCAGACAGATTAGACATCCACTTCCCGCTATTACCATTTATTTAATTGGGAATTAAAACCAATTTGTGGTTTGCTATAGCCTCCAACTGGAAAACCTTTTACCAAGGAGACAGCATCCCCCTTTCTGCTGATGCCATCTGGTCAGCCTTTTCTTTGTAACTTAGAAGATAGAGTTCCTTCAGGCTAGCATGCACAAGTAAATTTGTTACTGGAAACATGTGTTCTAAAAAAGAAAAAATATGTTCACTATTTCCAGAAAGAAGGATACATTTCCCGAAATATCCAAAAAATCTTAATTAAAAAAACACATTGCATCTCCCTGTATACAGCAATCCGTACCACCACCCCCTTGAAGTTACCCAAACATACTCTGCCCTCATCACCATGCAAAGAAAGCTCTGAAGGGAGGAAGAGGTGCAGAACTGTCCTGCTGTGTCCTGGTACCTTTGTTAGCTTTATGGTGTCATCTGAGGCCAAGTGAGGTGAGTGAGCAGCTAGCATCTGCAGTTATCATTTGGACGTGCCATGCAGAGTGGGGTGGCATGACTCAAAGCAGAGAAATGGGGTATTTAGATAGAAGCAAGTATAGGAAATGTGTTCTGAATGCACAACTTCTTTTCCTAAAAAACATACTGTCCTTAAGATAACACACAGCCTAGCAGAAGTTAAAATGTCAAGTTAAATTTACTGGTGAAATATTATAATTTCATTTATTATATTGTGCTGTAAAGCTGACATTGCTGCAACAATCTGCTTACTTTAAAAGATACTATTTTAAAAATCTGTGGATTTTTGAGTTCGCTTTTCACTTTTTTGTGTTTTTTTATTCAGACAACTTTATTAAACTGGTTCAGGATTAATATTAAGTAAAGTTATTAGTTTCACCTACACAATGACAGATAAACTTGCCTCCACTTGAACCAAAATTCCCCATTTTATTTCTAATTTAATGGAGAACCATCAGCCCTTACACAGTTCACCTTCCATATCTCCTATTCTGACTTTTCTCTCTCAAGGACCATGTCTTCTTCTTGATGTTCTCTACTGTCGATCACAATTGCTCTCCACAGAAAAACAGCAACCATTCTGTCAAAACCTGAAATTGATAAGTTTTGAATTGAGTGTGGTTTGCTATTCCAAAATGAATCAGATCTATACATCCTCCATTTCTTGAATTTTTGAAATTTTTCGTCCTTCACTTCCTTACCATTTCTAGATTCTAGGGTTTTGATAGGCCAGTGTTTGGAATCTTGCTGTTTTTGTCTTGCATTAGCTTACCTGAAAAAAGTCTTCTGTTGCCTGTCTTAAAACACAAAACCCCTTGTCAAATAACAGTAGTTTCGACTTTTATCTCCTCATGCTGACACGGGTTCTCCATCCTCACTTAAACTTATCAGCCTACCATAAGCAGTAAAAACAGGCCAGAGATGGAGTACTGATGTCACTTCACAGTGAACTTACATGGCAGTCAAGTCAGAAATTACAGTTAGTACTTGACGATTGGCAAAACTTGTCTGATAATTTAATAAGATCTGTTAAACAGGCTACATCTGCTGTATGTGAATGAAGTTAACTATTAAAGTTTTTGACCAAAAATCAACTTCACTTTACAAGAACAATACATTTATCCTTCAGTGTAAGATAACAGTATTGGGCTTTTTTATTTTATTTTTTGGATAGATCTGCTCATTCCAGACTTCACAACTGATTTTGGTGAAGGTAGCTTTGATTATGAATCTCTGCATGTATGACTTGTGATTTCTAGCTTTTCAGCTTCTGCTGTCAGACAGCTCCTTTTGACAGTGGTTTATGGGCTAAATGCTCTTTAGTATTTATGCTCAAACACATCCTTTGTCGGCCAGAGTGACTGCTGTTTTCAGGCAATAGCAATAACTGTGAGCTCACCTGAAGCTGCTGTGTTTTCACTGAGGAGTACTGAAGCAGACCTTCTTTGGCAGGTCACAGATAGACCATGGCTCACATTTCTGATTCTTGGTGTTCCAATGTTTCTTGTTTTCTTTATTTTGACCTTTGTCTCTGGTCTTGATTTTAATATTTTATTCATTTTATGTCAACCTGCTCTATTTGACTCATCGGAGACCCATTTCACTGTTGGCAGAAAGTAGATTCTAGATACATAATCAAAGGCATGGAGAACCCTTCTGTATTTTTTTTATCATTTTATTTTTTAAATGTAGAGTGGTGTGTCATGAAAATGGCATAGAACATATAAAACAGAGAAGTTTTTAAATATACATTACTAGATTACAAGGCAGGAATCCAGGTCACTTCAGAGGTGAGGTGCTGGGCACCACCAACATCCCCATCATAGAGGGAATTTTATAAGAGGGGTTCAAAAGGCCACCCAGGCTACAATCAATCAATCAGTCAATCAATCAATAAATCAATCAATTCAGGCTTGCTTATTTAAAACCACCGAAATCTCCTCTGTGTTTCCCACAATCCTTTTCTTTACCCATCTCTTTCTTTGCAGCAAAAATTGGCCAGTCATCCATATGTCTTTGACCCAAAATAGTCGCATAGTTTATCATTCTTTCTCTTTTGAACAAAATATTTCAAGCCTTTTGTTTGTACTCAGTGCCTCCCTTTAACTAATAGTAGTTTTTTCAAACTATTTCATACTTTTTTACTTAATATAAAGTGTCATACAACCAAGACAGAATAGAAACAAAATCAACAATTATTCTTAAAAATAAAAAAATGAAATTGTTACAACAATATTAAATAATGTAAACAATATAAAATATATCTAAGCAAAGGCAGCAAGGTCTTAAAAGTTTATAGACTAACTCATTTTTTCTATCTGCTTTTGGTATAGAGTCATAACTCTAAAAATAAGGGTTCAAACCATCCTGTAACCTAAATGTCTAAAATATACACATTCCTTGTTTAACGACCTTGTTCCATTCCTACACCTAGGTTGTTAAGCGTACTGGTCGATAAGTGAGGAGCCACCCCTTACCAATATTTCAGGCACACTGCACTGACAGTGGGTTTGTGTCAACCATCTACTGAGCTGTCTTTGCATATTTCTTACACTGGTGCCACTATTTAAGGTGTCTGTTGCTGTATGCTGTGGCTACTGTCACTGCCATGTTGCTGTCTCTGGTGGCGGCTGTGGGCAGAAAGCTCTGTAAGCTGTCTTTGCGCAGCCGCTGCCATCAGAGAAGGCGAATAGGAGCCAACATCCGTTAAAAAGAGTTAAAAGAGTTAATGTTACCTTTGTACCATTTATAACATTTTAGTATATGTATAAATGTTTATACAGTAGTGTACTGTACAATACAATACAATATAATTTATTTTTGTATAGCCCAAAATCACACAAGAAGTGCTGCAATGGGCTTTAACAGGCCCTGCCTCTTGACAGCCCCCAAGCCTTGACTCTCTAAGAAGACAAGAAAAAACTTCCAAAAAAACCCCAGTAGGGAAAAAATAGAAGAAACCTTGGGAAAGGCAGTTTAAAGAGAGACCCCTGTCCAGGTAGGTTGGGCATGCAGTGGGTGTCAAAAGAAGGGGGTAAATACAATACAATACACAGAACAGAACAAATCCTCAATAAAATAAAAATATTAGAAGTACGGAGCAGAATTTAACAGTAGATGATATCACATAATAGGATTTGGATTTGTTTAGAGTCGCGGAGACCTCGGCAATCAAGCTACCTCCCTCATTTGGCCATTCCACAGCTGAAACAGCATCAGATGAAAGTACCCCTCTTTCCCATGATTCCTGCAATCCTCCATCAGGGATGACTTTACTTTAGGCAGGCAAAAACAAGTTTGTGGGTGGGCAGTGGCACCAAGTGCCACATTTGAGTACCGAGAAGAGAAACAGAATAGGTGAGGGTTAGTATCCAATTATAACTATCATGTTACTTATATTTTAGTGCTAATGACTAACAACAGAGATGCAGTCTGTACAGTTAATCAGCAGCTCTAGTCAGGGTGTGCTAAACTGAAGTAGTGAGTCTTCAACCAGGATTTAAAAGCTGAGACCGAAGGGGCATCTCTTATAGTAGCAGGCAGACCATTCCACAGTTTAGGGGCCCTGTAACTAAAAGCTCGACCTCCCACCATTATTTTATTAATCCTTGGAATGATAAGCAGACCGGCATCTTGAGATCTTAATGTGCGCTCTGGTTTGTAAGTCATGATAAGTTCAGACAAGTAAGCCGGACCTTGGCCATTTAAGGCTTTATATGTAGAGCACTGGTCGTAAGTCCTCATGGTTGTTGAACAGGTAGGTCGTTAAATAAGCAGTGTCTGTATAATATCGGGTCACAAAAATCAGCTTCAAACAAATGCTTATAAAAACTGTAAAACTGGTATATTTAGATATCCATGGATATGCTTTCATGTGTTTAGCACTCCTAAGAGTTATTGTCGAGTGTGAACATTCTCCTCATGTCTGTGCGTGTTTTTATCTATTTACTCTGGTTGTTCTCCTGTATGTCCAAAGATCATTAGACCATTTAAACAATTTTGACAAGAACTTGTCATTATAACCAAAGACACTTGTCAATCCTTTTAACCTAAATTCTCCAAAAAGACATCAAGTCAAGTTCTAAAGGTCCTTAAAGTCCAACTGCCTAAACATGCTACCTATTGATAACTGATTTTTGTGCAAGTGAAGAAAACATTTACATCAGTGGTTCTCAACCTGTGGGGCGGGGGGTGCGAAGTAACAAAAAGGGGGGGGGGGCGAAGAAGTGAAAAAAAAAAAAACAAGAATCAAAAATATGCAAAAAACATCTGTTGAAACCAAAACAAATTAACTTAAACTACATTCTGATACTAGAACAATAAATATAGAGTTAGATAAATATCGATAAAAGTTAAGTAGGTATAATAAAATATGCATCTACATTTCAAAAAAATGTTGGGGGGGTGTGACTGTTATGAAAACTCGGGTTGCAAATACTTAAAGGTTGAGAAACACTGATTTACATTGTTTATGCAAAACTTTTCCATTAGCAACTTCCCATTATCTCACTGTGGTCCTGTTGAAGAATAAATTTTAAAGTAAAAGCTGGGATCGATTGTACTGATTTCCTTATAATTTTAAATGATTCGGTCATTTCACCTGTGAATCTCAATTTTCTTAAACTGAAAAGCTCCAGATACTTTAATCTTTCCTCACAGCTCAAAACAAAGACACAGGTGTTAATTAGTTATGTGCATGAGTCAGCCTTGAGATGGTGTGCTGTCACTGGCACTGGCTTTGCATCTCCCTGAACTGAATTACATATTGTTAAGAATGTTATGTTATGAAGAACTGTATAGATATTCCAATTTTTTAAGGATAACTGTTGTAAGCTATCTTTTACGTGAGCCTTTACCCTCCCTCCAATCCCCCCAAAATCTAACAACAGTAACTGGTCTCCATCTGCTGTCCATTACAACAAATTTGTTCTTGTAGGACTCCTGTAGTACATCAGCTCTAGATGCAAGTTTTAGGATTCTTGTGCCAAGCTCCTCTAGCACTTTTGAAGGCAATGTAACATACCAAATGAGGTAATCGACCTTTGCCTGTAAGGCTGCTGGTTCAATCCCCTCCATTAACTCAGCATGTGATTTAATCTGCCTGTGCTCCTTTTGTAAAATATCCATGCAAGCAGCTAGATATGTGATATAACTTGAGATGGTGTCTGCAGTGAAATGGCATCATAGAATAAGCAGACTGTTGATATCGTATTCTAAAGGTAGGGATGCTAACACCGATTAATTTTTTAACTTAGACCCAACATCTCATAGTTACCATTACTACATTTCAAATTTTCGTATAACTTATGTTGCCTTATTGTTAACTTCAGAATTTAGCCTACTCCCAAATTCTTGATTTATACTTGTTACTGTTTTGACCTCTAATTATCTGATGATAATTGCATCTGCCTTTGTCATGCTTATGTGATCATTTAGCCCATAGTATGTATCCACTGTTTGTCTCAAAGGGCATTTCTCGCGAAGAGCAATGCCAGCACAAAGAGAAGAGAGTTACCGGTAATTAACATATAATTTAAATTTATATCACATGAGCACATGAAGTGGACAGCTGGAAGATGCGGAAGGGGTTGCCAGTGCACTGCAACCAACAACAATGTACTGTCAACAGTGAAAAAGATAAGAATGTTGGAAAAAAAAAAACAGGCAAAACTGCAACTAAAAGCCTGTTTTCATTCTCTTTGTCTTTGGCCATACCTTCCACTTTCAACTGTCTTGCAACTACAATTAGGTAGTGACTTACTCTGACTCTTTGCTTTGGCATTTAAACAGAATTCTGACCTCTAGTCATTACTGTCCTTTGTGTCTCTGGTTTTATCTTATTTTTGCATTCTTATTTTTGTGACTTTAGCTTACAGTTTTCTTGCATGAATTTTCCTTTTAACTTTCTTTAGACTTTTGATAATGTACTTACATATTTCTTGACCTGGTCCTTTTTCGCTCTTACTTAAAACAAATCTATGTCTAATAATATTATCATCTGCTTTTGGCTTCCAAATTTCAGCCAAATCCTCAAAAATGGTGTCTCTTTATACAAGAACATTTAGAGTTGATGAAGGGTGTGGCGTGACATAGTACTTCTTTTGATAAATACAGTCTTGATCCCATGATTCTGTTTATTGGATTTTGGACTTCCTAAGCAACCTTAGAAAAACACTCAGCATGTACAGATTGGCAGCATCACATTCTCCACACTGAATGTCAACATTGCCTCTCCAGGGTCATGTGCTTGAGCCCATTCTGTACTCCTTGTTTCCCTTTGTCCGTAGGGCCAGACACAGCTCCATATCCTTTATTAAATGTGCTAATGAAACCACCATCATTGGCCTGACCACCAATGGTGAGATAGGTTACAAGAGGGGGTCTACCAGCTGACTCAGTGGTACCAGGACAATAATCTCATCCTTAATTTCAGCAAAGGCAAGGAGCTGTTGACTTCAGAAGGCCTAAGGTAGATCACACTGATATCTACATTGGGGAGGATGCTGTTGAAAGAGTTAGCAGTTTCAGATTTCTTAGAGTGACCATCACTGATGAACTAAAGTGGGAACGAGACATTTCAGCTCGTCAAAAAGGCTCACTAGTGCCTTTACTTCCTCTGACATCTGAAAAAAGCCTGCATTTCTTAATTTGTTATTAAAAACTTCTATAGGAACATATTAAAGTCCATCTTCAGTGTCAGCATCACATTCTCGTGCACACCTACTTATCTCAAGAAAGTAAAGCAATGCTACACAGAATATTTCAAGCACCCAGTTGTCTTCTGTTTCAGACACATACAACACCTGCTACCTTGAAAAGGCAAACAGGGTAATTAAAGACTTCATCCATCCTACACAGTCAATTCCTTACTACTTCCTTCTAACAAATGGTACTGTTGGCATTGGTGTTAGCAACAAAAGAATAAGATACAGTTTATACCTACAGATTGTAAGGTTTCTGAGCAGCCATAACAACAAATATTGTAAAATATTGTAAAACAATATTGAAGCTTGAAGCAAATGAGCTTCCAGAGGATGACCTCCCTGGTTTCTGTATGACCCAGAAGTGCTTCCAACAAACCACAACATACCCACCACCATACCTCATGGACTCAAAGTTAGGAGGCAGAGGGTGAAACTCACTGGAGGAGAGAAGGAGAGAGAAAAGAGAGGGAGAGTGCAAGTATTCAACTATATATTGGCTGTATTCATTGTCACAATTGAGCTAAAATCTATTTAAAATCTATTTATTGAATCCGGAATTGTGTTGGGTCTTGTGTGTCTTGGGTTTGGGGGCTCCCACTTCTGCTTGGGTTCATACTGGGGAGGCACTCTCAATGAGAGTACAAAACAAATCCATTTACACTGGAGTAGAATGTAGATGAAGCATTATGGCTAGAAAGACACACTAAGAGGCATAGTGAACACATGGACACTGATCCCATTTTTTAATTTTTACTTTTCTCGTATACAAAGCATAGGGAAAGTATTGTAATTGTCCAAAAGCTCGACTCTGAAATTTTGATTATTCTTGACGTTTTAGACCTCCCTGAGTCCGAAAATACCATTTTTGGAATTGTGCCTGTGTGTACATAAACACGATAACTTGAGTACGCTTTCACTTAGGTCAACCAAATTTTGCATACAAGTGTTAGATACAAAACATAGATTTCTATCAACCATTGAGGTATTTCCACTAACCAGAAGTGGTACTTTTTTATTTATGCAGCTGCAGAGTCCGATTTATTCAACTTTACTTGTATAATAATTGTTCAATATATTAATGTCACTTGATTTCTTGTTGATGGTTCTTTAATGTACATAATATAAAAATATAATCATTGTCTTGCAGTTTACTCCTCAAATATCTATCCCCATGTCTGAGTATATGAGAAAGTCTAGGGGAGAATACTCCCAATATTTTATTTTTCTTTTTGTTTACACTGACTTAAAGTTTCTTCTGAACGTTGGGTATTAAAGTGTTTAAATAAATATAATATAAGAAATATATTTTAAATTCTCCCTGCTAAGCTAAAATGTCTATCAGTTTTGAAAGCTGTGTAGGACTGGACTTGTATCATGTGGATTTTCAATATATTTGCATGTTCGCATCAATGAACAACTCAGATAAGTGGCATTCATGTACAGGGAAAAGTGTTTATTTGGCATTTTTATTATTGTACTGTTTTTTGTATTCATACTGCCATATTAACTCCTTTATGTGGGATTTGAAAAGCTCCTTGAAACAAGGCTTAATGAATTATGTAAGAAATATATATATATACAGTATATGTGTATAGAAAAATCGACCCATATATGCAATTTCTTATTCCATGTAGTCCAATACAAGATTAAGAGAAGCCAGAGCCTATTAACCTGCTGTTTTGGGCACAGTGCAGGAATCATTTGTGGATGAGAATCTGAGCTGTTTTACTTCAGAAATCCACACTCACTCACAACAAGTGATTTTTAAGAGTCATTAGTTAACTTAACTTATGGGATGTGGAAAGAAACTGGACCACCCAGAGAAAAGTGACAGATGCCAGGAGAACACCCATGCTCCACAAAGGTGGCTTGGAATCCAACCCAAGCTCCAGGAGCTTAAAGACAGTAGCACTAAGTAAGGCACATCATGCCACTGATGTACAGAACACAAAATAACATGACATTCTTTAATCTTCTTAATTCAATTCAGGGTTGTAGTTGGCGGGCATCTACCAAGACATGAATGTAGGACACTTGCATGAGCCATCACTTGATTGGGTTCCAGTCCATCAAAAGGCCCACTCACACACACACACAACACATAAGCCACTAGTTCACTTAATGTGCATACCATTAGGATGTGGAAGGAAAGCTGGAGTACACTGGGACAATCTCACATGGGGAGGATGTGCAAACTCCACAAAGACAATAACCAGGGCGCTGAAGTCATATGACAGAAGTACTTACCACTATGGCTGAATGCCAGAATATGATATATTAAGTATATTTCATGAATAAAAGACAGACTACTAATTTATTCAGATGATTCAGTGTAAAAGGAAAATAACTGATTGCCTTTCCCAGCGGATGTAAAGTGTGCCCTCAACATCTGGAATCTTGTCTTTTAGCCAAATCTGTCTGTGTCTCTCTGTCGCTGTCCTCCCCAATCTGAAATCTGTTTAAATTCTGCCCATAGTGGGCATTGTTAATTATGTAAACATCAGTAACTCATTGCAGAAAGGCACTGGTATATTTCACAGAAAAAATGGTGCTGCAGGAGAAATACTCATTTCCTCACTCTGAGAATCATCACAAAAGCATTTACTCATTAGCCTGTCACCTCTGACCCCTGTCTCACATTTTAAGAGGCTCCACTTGACTCCTGACATGCCTGTCAGCAATCGGAACACATGTGCGCATCTGTGTGTGTGTGTGTGTGTGTGTGTGTGTGTGTGTGTTTGTGTGTGTGTATGTGTAGGTGGAAACACAAAAGGGTTGTGTCTGGTTTCAGGTAGCCGCATAAAAGGGGTGACTGATTAAAAGCTGGAATATATATATACAGTACAAGGTTGTTACATGTCCTTTTTTATTTTTTGCCACAATATTTTCTTGGAAAAAATAAACTAGGTGCCAAAGGAAATCTTGTCAGAAATTGGAATGATTGAAGCCATGACACTTGATTTCCTTACTTTGTTTGCTTTGATATTAAGGTTAATTGCATCTTACTAAAGGCAATGTGGCTTGCAAAGCTCAAGGTGACACCATCAAGCTCCTAAAACAAGCTGTTTAAACTGCCTGGTCTCCTTTGAGATGCACATCCATATGCTTAATAAGAGACTGAACTCTATTGTACAGGTTAAGTACTTTGTGTTGGTATTTGCTATGCAAGCTGCTGTAAAAAAATACCAATCTGTTATGTATTGCACAATCATTAGACATTCTGGTTCAGATTGTATTGTACTATACTTTGTTTCTTTTCAGGTGTTGATTATTTATAAAATGCTTCTTTAAACTTTAAGGAGAAGTTCAAGAGGTCCAAACTCCTTTATCCATCTGACCTCTCTTTAACCTGAACTGACCATTTTTGTGAAATTATGTCAGAATTTTATAGTCTCCCCAAAGCCCAAATGCTACTGTAGCATCTTCACAGGCAGAGATGAGCCACAACATTAGAAAATGTTTGACGAGAACAGTCCATCAGGCAATCTTACCCACATAATTTCTCAAAAAAATTTTTTTTCAAAAAAGATTTGAATTTCACTGAAGTCCTGCTTTATTCCATACATCTATGGTTCTTTGAGTAAAGAAAAACTTTCTAACAAGTGTGAAATGAGTTTCTAGCTGTGCCCTGGTGTTCTTCATGATCTAATTTTAAAGTAACAGTCTTGATCCACTGTACTAACTCCCTTCATATTTTAGAAAACGTAAGTCATGTCACCTCTTAATCTCCATTTGCCAAAAGCTGACTTTCTTCTTTCTCCACCAGTGTTTAAGCATCCTCTAAGTATTTAATCTATATGTATCTTCAAAGGTGGTTTGCCATTATAACAATAAACCGATGCCACATAATTTAAGGATAAAGCACACCTTTGCGAGAATGGTTATGTTTTACAGGTGAAGTCCTGTCTTACCTTATAAAGATTCTTTTTTCACTTGAGCATTTGAATTTGTTGTGCAGAAAGGGACCAGTCAGAAGAAATGATTTTACCCTGATTAATGACCCTGAATTAGTTCTGTGTAAATGTGCCTCATGTTACACTGGCATACTACCCAGGGTTAGTACCTGCCTCATTTTGTGTGCCTGCAGGAGAACCTATAGCTTCATGTGAACCTGACCATAAAAATGGCAGGAATAGAAAATGAATTGAAGGCATACAGGATGGCAATGGCCACAAGCAGGGTTTCCAGGACCTAATAATATTCCTGTAGCTTAAGAACATAAGTAATTCAACAGAGTCAATGTGGAAAACGTTGCTTCCAGTTTGATCTCTGAGAAGGACTAAAGCATGCAACCTCCCTTTACATCTAAGATGGACACTGTACAGCTAGAAATGTATAAACTTCCAGCTAAAGGAGCTTATCGTTCTGCTCCTTACACTAAACCTTTTGTAAGAGCCAATCTTAGAAAGTTAAAGCTTTAAGTTAAACTTCTATTAGTGTTTGCTTAAGTATAACAGAATATAATTTTCTTTCATAGCTATAGATTATGATATAGCCTTTCATCCCCTGTAAGTTAACATGAGACAGAACTTTCTTAGCTATATCTGTAATACAGTGTGTTAATTAAGTCAGTGTGTTTTGGAATAGGCTTATACTTAACATGGACTGAAAGACCCATTTACAGTTTGTACAAGGGTTAGGCATACAGTTTTCTGACCATTTAGAAATGGTTCAACTGTATGAGCAAACTTACAGAATAAAACAAGATATATAAGTTTTAAACAGAATTTTTCTTAAACAGAACTTTTCTTTTCTTTGCTATATTAATTTTTTCTCTATTTTTGTGTGAACTGTTTTACCTTGAATTTTTACTATAGCTTTTAAAAATGAAGATACTGTATTTCGTCTGTGGAATCATTTCAAGCTATTGCCAGAATCCCATGAAGCAAACTAAAGGTGACTGTGTGCAGAGGGTACAGACCTATAAATACCTGGGAGTGCAGCTGGATTATAAATTGGACTGGACTGCCAATACTGATGCTCTGTGCAAGAGAGGACAGAGCCGACTATACTTCCTTAGAAGACTGGCATCCTTCAACATCTGCAATAAGATGCTGCAGATGTTCTATCAGACGGTTGTGACGAGTGCCCTCTTCTACGCGGTGGTGTGCTGGGGAGACAGCATAAAGAAGAGAGATGCCTCACGCCTGGACAAACTGGTGAGGAAGGCATGCTCTATTATAAGCATGGAGCTGGACAGTTTGACATCCGTGGCAGAGTGGCGGGCGCTAAGCAGGCTCCTGTCAATCTTGGAGAATCCACTGCATCCACTAAATTGTACCAGACTCCAGACAAAGGAGCAGCTTCAGCGACAGACTGCTGTCACTGTCCTGGTCCACTGACAGACTGAGGAGAACCCACACTATGTGACTCTTCAATTCCACCCGGGGAAGTAAACATTAACATTATACAAAGTTATTGTCTGTTATACCTGCATTTTTATCACTCTTTAATTTAATATTGTTTTTTATCAGTATGCTGCTGCTGGAGTATGTGAATTTCCCCTTGGGATTAATAAAGTATCTATCTATCTATCTATCTATCTATCTATCTATCTATCTATCTAT
>JANRMT010062798.1:7140327-7151620 GCA_026402145.1 Polypterus bichir lapradei
TATATATATATATATATATATATATATATATATATATATGTATATTATGGGGTGCCAAACAGGCAAATACATTCATTTTCTGAATATATAAAGTCAGCGTCAGAATATATAAAGTAAAAACTTGAATATATAAAGTCAGCGTCGGTATATATACAGTAAAGTCAAAACTTTTTTCTGAAAATATAAAGTAAAAACTTGAATATATAAAGTCAGCGCTGGAATATATAAAGTCATTCCCGAATATATAAAGTCAAAACCTGAGTATATAAAGTCAGCGCTGGAATATATAAAGTCAAAACTTGAATATATAAAGTCATCGCTGGAATATATAAAGTCAAAACGTGAATATATAAAGTCAGCGCTGGAATATATAAAGTCAGCATCCGAATTTATAAAGTCATTCCTGATTATATAAAGTCAACATCGGAGTACTGTATATAAACTCATTCCTGAATATATAAAGTCAAAGTCAAAATAAATTGATTGAAACGACTCAGGCACATTTTTAGTAAACTAAAAAAACTGAAATAAATTAACAAAAACGTACATAGAAAAATAAATTAAAAAAACACTGTTCGGTTAATGTTTTGAAAATGATGCATGTGCCCTGCCCAGGATTGGTTCCTGCCTTACGCCCTGTGTTGGCTGGGATTGGCTCCAGCAGACCCCCGTGACCCTGTGGTCGGATTCAACGGGTTGGGAAATGGATGGATATTCCAGCGCTGACTTTATATATTCCGACGCTGACTTTATATATTCAAGTTTTGACTTTATATATTCTCGACAGTGACTTTATATAATAAAGTTTTGACTTTATATATTCGGGAATGACTTTATATATTCAAGTTTTGACTTTATATATTCTCGACAGTGACTTTATATATTCAAGTTTTGACTTTATATATTTTGACGCCGACTTTATATATTCAGAAAATCAATGTATTTGCCTGTTTGGCACCCCATAATATATATATATATATATATATTTACATTCTCTGTCTTATCTCTAATCTCAGGTGTGTGATTAACAGTTGTGTACGTATGTCGATTATGTAACTTGCCAGTAACGGCGTACTGCACAATAACGTGCAGTGAGTACACTTGACTTGAGCATTCCTAGTTTTCATACTCTTTCTCTGTACGTTTAGCATTCGTTTGCTCAGAGGTTGATGCGCTTGCTGCTTCCTGACCAGCTCTTTTCTCCACCCTAGCGGCCCGCTGCTTCTCTTCTTACATCGGCATCTTTTTGTGTTAAAACTGATTAAGTTAGTTTTTGTGTTGCAATTACTTAGTATGTTATCTTTAATTTTTCACATAAGCTGGCACTTAAGTTTTCAATCTGCCTAAAGAATGATTAGCGAAGGTGGTAGGGAATTAGAACGGTGCCCATACGCATGCGCCGCACGGCCGCCCTGCTGCGTGCTGCCAGGAGTTGATTCTACAATAAAATAAAATAAAATAAATATAAAAAGAGTAATAAAAATCATCACCCCGAAAGCAGATCGTAAACATCACGTAGTATATGTGTACTAAATTTCAGATCAATAGTTCAAACGATTTGCGAGCTAGAGATGATTTAAAATCCTGGACAGACAAACGAACAGCCACGGTAGCATATTATATAGAAAGATACTTGGAGAGTCACCAAAACTGGAATCAAATTCCTTTTAAGCATGCATGCTTGGCCAATAAATGTGATTCTGGTTCTATATGCACAATTCAAACTCTACAAACACAATTTAGATGCATACAGGTGAGCAACACAACAAACGCCATGGAAAGCAACTCTTCTATGCCCCTTCTGTTGGAATATAGCATACTTCAATGAAGTGTGACCAATCATGGACTGAGACATTTTAATGAGCATGGTCCAATCATGGGAGGACCACATAATATGCACAAAGCAATCAAAGCATAATTAGAGTCTGTGTTTTTGCCCATCCACACCACAATACTGACACTGCATTTTCAGAAGTATAAGCGCCTAGAGAGCATTTTCAGTAATCTCTGTTTCTGGGGGATGAAAACATTATGTAGTGTAAACGAAAAGTGAAAATGAAGACTCATGTCTGTGTTTTAAATGAAAATGTTGCAGTGTGGATGGGGCCTTAGTCTAACATAATAGGACTCAATCTTCATATGTGTTTTAAGCAAGCCATTTTGCCACCTACAAATTTAGTTTCTGACGGAAGATATTACCTGGAACGCAATTTAGTAAACTTTAAGTTTTCTTTACTGTGGCCAATTTTGTTAATTTTAGTATTAGGAACTTACTTTTTATATAGTCAATAAGTATAGAAATGCTACTTAATATTTATAGAAACCAGAGGAAGAATCTCTGGTACATGGAAATGGTTTCCCTTCCTCTTCTCTGAAAATTGCTCCACATGGCATAGGCCAACTGCTAATTACTAATATTTTAGTATATATTTTGCAACCTTTGCCCCAGGAAGTCTACTTGAGATGTCAGTAATACAAAGCTGCTAATCTGATAATGAGGCCTGACATGATTGAGGCTTCTGTTCTACAACTATAAGATGCCAGCCAGGTGGGAAGTGTCTCCTCCGAGGGAAAACGACCTCCTTTAAAGATTTGAAGACATCAATCGGTAGACTTTCTCTGTTTTCCTGGCACACGCTCTTTTTTCCCATGGTGTTTTTTTCTGAATTTCTGAACAGGTGTTTGAAAATTAAGAAGGCCAGATGGCCACATTAGAAAGGGGGCACAGGGTGTGAAATGAAAGCTCTAATTGGTTTAGCTATAAATGAAGCCGCCCTTGTTAAATTACAAATGGTTTGTTGTACCAAAACACGGATCAGCTCACTGCTCTTCAATGTCTCATCAGGTGATGAAAATCAGTTGAACATCAGTGCAAGGAGTCTGTCACCCGTTCCATCACTCTGACTTTTACAGAATGTAGCGTCTTTTATAAGGAAATTCAACAGAGTGCTTTAGCAAAGAGAAGACAGTTTGACGTAAAGGAGAGAAAGTCATGTAAAAACCTAAAGGAAAAATGTAGTTTCTAGAGCAATGAGCTCTATTCTGTCTTGTTCATTCACTGAGAAATATGATAAGAAAAATATTGTTCATTTATTGAAATAGACACCATACCTGCACAACAAAATCATGGCCTTAAATTAACTTTTTTAGTATTAAGTAAAACTTCAAAGTGTATTCATCCAAATAGTGTTTCTGTCGAAAAAGCATATAATTACAATTAATGATTTGGAGAATCAAGATGTTTATTCAATTTCACTATGGATTATTACACCATGTTGAACAATAATTGTTAAAACAACATCATTTATTCATGGCTAAAAGTTGCCAGAAAGTGCTACTTAATTAAGAAAATTGTAATTATCCAATATAAAAAAATGTGGTCTTTAAAAATTCTTACTTTTTAACAAAGATATCTGTAAACAGTATAAAAACAGCATAATAAGAATATCTCAAAATAGTACTAAATACAGTAGTGTCCTTTGTAAACCATTTCTAAAACAGAAGTGAACCATACATGTTTACCATTGCATGTGAGCAAATTCAGTTTGTAATTCATTTCAGGACAAAAAATTTGCTAACACTTCAAAATATTCTAAACTTGGCGAATGCTTAGGAAATTGTGAAAAAGATAGCTAAGAAAACATTGGTCAGTGACAAACTGATATCAAGGTGCAAAAGCATTTTATTTCAAATATTATATGAGAAATAGAATTACACCACGTAGAGCAAGGAATTCAATATTCACTCCGAAAATGCCTTTGTGAATTCTGGCTATAAGTAAAACTAGAGGATACATTAGGGTTACTGTGTGGCTCCGAAATGAGTCTGGTGTTTAGATTCTGTGCCCTGTCGTCTCTGTATGGAATTTGCAGTTTCTCCTTGTGCTTATTTTGGTTTACCTTTAGAAACTGTTGTTTTCTTCCTCCATCCACAAAAACATGCAACATAGATTCTCTAGCAACTCGAAATAAACTCCTCTTAGTGTGACTGGACCCTCTGATAGTTCCTACCTTCACGCTGTATTCACTATGATTTGAATTAACTGGGTTTGACAATGTAGAATATTGTTAGACCCATCAGTGATCAGGAGGTCCACAGCTCATTCTCTAACAGCACTTACAGCCTTCATTTTCTGCACTTTGTCACAAATGACCAATCAAAGGCTGTCTTCTGCCAATACTATGAAAAAGGCTTTGTTATTTAGCTGTCTTTTATGTAAAAATGTAGTGTGTGCATTTGTTGCATTCTCTTCCAGTGCACATTTGGAATGTTTTTTCTCTATTATCTAATCTGACAAGAACAATTAGTTAGAAAATGTACGCATGATGTAACATTCAAGTGCAATAGAGGGCTGTTCAGGCACTGTAGTCCTCAATGGTCTAGGTTCAGTAGGTTGAACCTTCTCAATCAATTACAGGGTTTTGGGGTCCAAAGGCTATCTGACCAGGATTGGGCAAAAGGCTGAAAATACATAGGCCTGGACAGGAGTCTAGTCTACCACAAGGTGCACTTTCACTCACACACACATACCTTATTCACATATAATGCACATATAATAATTTGCGATTACGAATCGCCTAACCTAAAAAAAAAAAAATCTAATTAAATCCTTCTTTACTTGATCATGTCTGGCTGTTGTATTTTTTATGAAATGGTACTTGTACCACTATTCAGTATTGACAAATGTTAGGGAATATCAGAAGAGAAAGGCAAACGTTATTACAGTAAGTGGCCATTATGGTTATCAGGTGAAAGTGGCACTCTGATGGTAAATTATAGAGTGACAAGATTTTCGAAGTCCCAGACTGGGACACTTGTGTCCATGCATAAAGGATATCTTTGATTGATTGTTTAACGTCATTGTCATCAGAGAGGGATCAGGGTACATAGAAAGAAACACTTTGATTAATGAACACATGTGATTCCATACTGTGGTTAATGTGGAAACAAATAAATGGCAGCACTCTGTTTTTACTGCGGTGGGTTGGCGCCCTGCCCGGGGATTTGTTCCTGCCTTGCGCCCTGTGCTGGCTGGGATTGGCTGCAGCAGACCCCCATGACCCTGTGTTAGGATATAGCAGTTTGGAGAATGACTGACTGACTGACTGACTGACTGACTGGTTCTTGATGTTTGTCATGTTGCTACTCAAATTTAACACACAAGTTCTTATTAAAGCTTTCTTTGTCTGAGTTTTGACCACGCCATTGTACATATATTACATCGGGGGGGGCTATGGATTGGTTGGGGTATGGGGGGTACCCCTTGGAGTTTCATACATGCTGTTCTAAAACTATTGTAAAGATGTTTGTTTCGGTGGAGCTAAGTTTAATTAAATTTAAATAAACTGGGACATTTTGATAATCTTCAGTTATTTATCATAGGTGAAATCAGGACTGTCCCTGTTACTGTGACATGTGTTCACCCTTGTAAATTATCCTGACATTGAAATGTTGAGTTATTGTAAATCGGCAAGCAATGGTGCTGTGAATGCCACAGAGTAAATCATTCTTAGCTAGATAACCTTTTGTTTTACTTGCTTAAATTTTATACTTTTACAGGTAGGAAGATCATTTAACTTATCTGTTACAACTGAGGGCGGCATGGTGGCGCAGTGGGTAGCGCTGCTGCCTTGCAGTTAGGGGACCTGGGTTCGCTTCCCGGGTCCTCCCTGCATGGAGTTTGCATGTTCTCCCCATGTCTGCGTGGGTTTCCTCTGGGTGCTCCAGTTTCCTACCACAGTCTAAAGACATGCAGGATAGGTGCACTGGCGATTCTAAATTGTGCTTGGTGTGTGTGTTCCCTGCGGTGGGCTGGCGTCCTGCCTGGGTTTTTTTTCCTGCCTTGAGCCCTGTGTTGGCTGGGATTGGCTCCAGCAGACCCCTGTGTTCGGATTCAGCGGGTTGGAAAATGGATGGATGGATGTTACAACTGAAAGCATCGGGGGGACTGATATGCTGATGCATTTGTTATGTTTTTCTTGCAGTCAAGCTGCTGGGAAGGCCTCATAAACCAGAAACAACTTGCTCATATGGAGTTTTCTACACATGCCAAGCTGGACTTGCTAGTGCAGGATTGCAGTCCCACACAAGCTCAAGCAGCCCATGACAGCGATTTCCATCTTGTGAATGCAGCCTGCTGGTGCTTCATTAACTTATATAGAGGATCAGATTGCTGTCAGTAGCAGCTTTCGTAGGTGAAAAAGAGGAAAATGTGCAAAATATACAAGTTGGCGTAACCACTGTCAAGGTAAATTTGAAACACCAAGAGAGTCAAAGTAAATTGTTGTTGATGTAGCACAAAGTTTTTCTCCGTTTTATGATAGACAAGTTCACAAATTTGCAAATGCTTTTCAATGGCAGATTTTAAAATTTTAAAAACTGTGTACAGCAAGATCTGTTCAGGATCTCACAATGATAATTGATCTGTCTCAGCTAATTTCCTTGAAGAATAAGTGTCCCACATTTCAAAAAAATTTGTCAATGTGGGGGGCAAGTTGTTTTATGTGAAGAGACAGATGGACAAACAGACATGGCTATTGCATTAAGTTTTTCACGCATTGTACCTGAACACACCTAAAAAGCAAAAAGACAACTGATTACTATATGTTATTATTTAAAATAACATTGTAGTGCATATCAAAATGTTGTATTCAATGGTCAAAACAATCTCAAAATATATTTTCTGTATAATTAAGACTGGAATTGTTGGAAGTTGTGAGACACAGTGGCACAGTGATTTTTGCTGCTGTCTCACAGATGTATTTGTCTTCCTGAGTCTGTGTGGGTTTTTCTTCAGGTACTGCAGTTTTCCTCCCACAAATCAAGACATGCATGTTAGGCTAATAGGTAACTCTAACTTGGCCCCGTGTTTGTAAATAAGTGGGCCACTGGATGGGCTGGCTCTCTGTCCATTGCTGGTTAGCGTGAGAGTACCAATCTCTGAAGGGGATGCTCGTCAGTTTCATATGCGACCATGAGGATGCCAAGCTCCAAGATCCCCCAAACCCCCACCCCAACTTGCCAATTTCATATCCAATTGTGAGGGCGTTAATCTCCCTGGGGGAGCCCGACTCACTGATGTCTTATACAATCATGAGGGCGCAAACATCTATTTCACCTATGGATCCAACAATACGGTTTCTGAATGAGGGACTCACCTTTGAAAGTCTCTTTTTGGGTGCTTACAACTAACACAGCCTAGAGAGTCAATGTACCTTTGAGTCAGTCCAGGGTGTTGGACTAGAGACAGTCTTAAGTAACAGATGTATATGAAGGGAAAGGACCATTTTGGCCTATTGAAGGTGGTATTGTCAGGGGCGTGCACATAAGTATTTATCTTGAATATAATCTATTGTTTATACAAGTATGACAGAAGGTTTGACTTTAGGTAGTGTAGAAGGAGAACAGGCACCCTGATCAGATCAGAGGACGTTTCATTACCCGGACAGGTGGCCAGCGCAGTGATGCAAGTGGATTGGCCAGTGAGGCAAGGAAATGAACTTGTACCTGGTCAGTATGTTTTAATAGATGGACTGAGAAGAGCCGAGGATCAGGATTGGTTCCATTCCCCATACACTAGGAGGAAGTGGTCCTCGTATGGTAACCCAATTAGGACTCCTGCAGGGGTGCTTGGAACTTGGTGTCCAGAAGTGCAGCCCTGTCAGGAAACCCTCTGGGATCAATAGAGGGCACTGTCAGAGGAGGAACTTCCTACTTTTTCTATGGCCCCAGCATGGCACCAGAACCATTCTTGGGTCTGACTTAAAAGGATTCCACTGCCTCACTTCATTTGAGTCAGAGTCAGGAGGTAGAAACTCAGTGGAGGACAGAAGAAGGAAAATTTGGTTGATTTAATTAGATGAAGTTGTGCCTCGTACTTCAAACTTAATTTGTTTTAGGAAGCCGTTTGAACTCTGAATTTTTCAAAGTCTGAATCAGCTTTACCCATTAGAAATAATGGAATGTGAATTAATCCATTCCCAGACCCTAAACAATACCTATTTCGATAAACTTAAACAGCAAATACACATAGTTTAAGGTAAAAATAACACAATTAAATGTCCTAAAAAATAAATTAAAACATGAAAACAAAAAATACAAAAATGTTGTATAATAAAATTAAATGTATGGTGGCGTGCGTAGATGCAGTGGCTCAGTGTTCTTCCTTTCAGTACTTTATTTGTCCTTATGTGTATGTGTTGCCGTTCATCATGATGACATTCTGCTGGGCAAATAACATCTATAGCCAGCACGATCTTCTAAAAATAGGACTATGCAGCGAGCAGACTGTTACAGCTGAGATTCTCTGCTTCCACAGTATCCCAGCGAACATAGCCAGACGTCAGGTCTCCCTGTGGATTACCATCCCCACAGGTAGGAGACGGAGGTGGCACAGTGAAAGGTGGCAGAAGCGGGGCTGGCCTGCTGGTGAGGCTCTGGAGGAGGCCACACAATCCACCTCTTCCTAGTATTTTTCTCACCAATGCAAGATCCCTCACAAATAAGATGGATGAATTAAAGCTGCAGGTTGCATCAGATAAGATCATTAAGGACAGTGGCATTCTGCTAATTACAGAGACCTGGCTTTGTTCACTCATTCCACATACAGCTATCGAGTTAGCAGGCCGCACAGCACACTGGCAGAATAGGACCGGGCATGCACAGTTCGAATGTAGAAGCAAATCATATTTCTCTCAAATTTAGTGTTTGAACTCTAGAACATTCGAAGTTAGAATTGTTCAAAGTATGAGGCACCACTGTACTTGTGGCTAATTACTGGAGAAGTGTTTGGAGAAGTGCCTTGTAAAAGTATTTATTTTTTACTTGATTCTAAAAACTTGTGGTGTATTTCTGTGTCTTGGGTTTGAGGCTCACTGTCCCTAGTGTATGGAGGATGAACCCAATCCCAGTCTACAGCACTTATCTATTCACTTGGGTGCTCTCCATCAATTGTGTTTTCCTCCATCACACCAAGGACATGCCATGAGGTTGACTAGCAGTTCTCCCAGTGTGAATGGCTATGTTTGAGTTTGTCCTGCTCAAATAGCAACACTTTCTTCCTTGCACTGATTGTCCCTTGGATAAGTTCTAAATTGAATATATGTGTGCATGGATGGGAGAATGGAAAGTTAGTTTGCTATCTGAATACTTTGACTGTTATACTAAGTAGGTTGCAGGCCTGGTCCGGTACCTGCACAGGGCGGTAATCTAATATATGACCTATTGTGTAGACATCTAAATTAGAAGTCACATATTGCATCTTTCTGGTTTTGGCACTGATGGTTGAGTTTGTGAGTTCAACTACATCATAAAATATTTTCTGTGTGCTAAATATTTTTAGCAATAAAATAACATCCATCTTTAGCTTCTTACAGCTTGCACCTTGACTGAAATCACTGTGTTAGTCACTTTGCTCAATCAGTTTTAGGGATGCATTTCAGTGCTTTTGCAGTGGCAACTTAACATAAGAGCAGCAGGGGTATCCAAATGATTTATAAACAGTGGGCCCTTTTTCCTACACCAGAAATGAGGGCACAGTCACGCAGAATGGACTTGACCTGAAGATGAAAGAGCTACTTCCACAGTCATGGTTAAGATGACTTTCTTGTCAGAATTACCATCCCAAAGGCATTCGCACAGTGAACGAGTCTGGGGAGGGAATGTGTGGATTCCAGACTTCTTCCTATCTCTGTTATCTTTGTTTGTCCCCTGATAATCTTCAGTTTCCTCTGGTGCCCCCAGCCAGTTGTTGGTAAGAGCACATGCCACAGCAGGCTTGCTAAAAACGGAGCTTCTGCTCTGTCAACCTTTGGGGATCATCGTAAGACATGGCAGCCCATGAGAGAGCCTTTTCATTGTTGCCTTATTAGATAGGAATTTTACAAAACTTTACAGGCTGAGTTGAATGGGCCTCTATGTCTTTCATTCCTAACACTTTACTGTCCTCTAGTGTAGAGATCAAGAAAATGCAAGTAGATGTGAGAGGTAATTGGATGTTTCAGATTTTGCAGTACTTCTGCAGAAATGAAAAGAGAACATAAAAACCCAGCTTTTCTGATTTCCAAATTAAGTCTCTGTTACAAGAATGGCACCAAGATGTGTTTAACTGTTGTCTGGTGAGCTGTCCAGATCAATCTACATCAGTTTCTGTTTAAAAATAAACATCAGACGCCACATGTTGATCCAAAGCCTCAAAAATATTTTGGTGTTGCTACAGACACATTATGAATAGTAACATTAGCTATAAATGCTTACGAGAGCGCTGATGGCTTGTTTTACTGCCTCTGAATGGAGAAAACTTTTTTTCAGAATTTCTAGGTCTAATTTCTAGATTCTTTTTATCAAATTTCACATTTAAACATATATATACATTCACACGGTAACAAGTAGTAATAAATTTGCTTTGCGCTGAGAACAAAAAACATGAAAACGTCTGGGCATTTCAGTGAACTCAGCAATTGGGAAAGAATAAATTAACTAGTCGAGTGGATTATGATAGTGCAGTGGTATTTTAAATGTCTGTGAGGGCAAATGAAGTATCTGCCAACTATGATTGTCCAATAATTGTGAATAAAAATGTGACCACCATACCTCCCTGAGATAAGATTGCACCCCAGGTCCACAGCATTCCTTTATCTCTCCCTATGTCTTCTGAGCCAATGATGCAAAGGAGCAATGTTATATACTCAACGGGCTGTCGTAGTCACTGTGTGATCTGCTCTACATAGTCAGGAGCATAACATGCTTAATCCAGCAGTGAAGACACAGCATACAATGAATATGAACAGAACAACAAGGTATTATTTTGTGGGACACAAATACCTTACTGCAGATAGTCAACCCCAGCTTGCCTTTAAATGCAGTTCATTTGAATGTGCTAAAGTGGAGTGTAATCTTTTTATGAGTATTTGTTTGTTTAATTAGATTTATTAGCTTATTTGACTCTTTTTCCAGTGATTGTGGGACACACTCTGGGCACCCTGGAGGTAGTAGCAAAGAAGTGAACTAAAACATAACTGAGTGCCAGTATGAACAATGCTGCACATCCTCTCTCTGACACACAAACACTGAGTACCTTCAGCCAACAAATTATTCAGCAGAAGTGTTTCAAACACTACTGGCTCCTTTATTCCAATAACAATAAGCCTGCATAATGCCCAACTAGGACTGGGACAGCCAAATCAGAAATGTTCTTTCTTTTTAGTATTCTTTCTTTTGTGTCATTCTGGTGAGTCTTCAGACTGTAGTATCTATCTATCTATCTATCTATCTATCTATCTATCTATCTATCTAT
>JANRMT010062798.1:7151630-7192751 GCA_026402145.1 Polypterus bichir lapradei
TATCTATCTATCTATCTATCTATCTATCTATCTATCTATCTATCTATCTGTCGTCACACACATGCACATGGGAGACGGTTTATGGGCTCAAATAGTGTTGTTTCTCAGTCGGAGTAAGGGTTAGCGCTGTCATCTGATCCTTCCACCTCCTGTCCCTCAGCTGAAAGCTGAGCCCCTCAATGACATTATTTCTGGTCCACCTTGTGATGACATTATTTTTGGAATTCAGAACCCACCTATATACAACATCACTTCCTGTCCTAGATTACCTGATCCCACATCTTCCTATTTCGGGCCAAATTTATAGACCAGACTTATCCTGTTAACTCAGTTCTGTTTTGGACTCCGATCTGTAAAGACGTGTTTCTTTCTTCATTCCATTTTTTAAGTATACAGGGTGACCATCCTTAAACCTTTTTTGTTGTCTACTGCCTTATCTATCTATCTATCTATTGTCACATACGTGCGCATGGGAGGCAGCTAAAGGGCTTGAGTGACGGCAGTTCTGAGGCATGCCGGGAGCTGGCAGAGTGCACTGACTCTTTTTCTCTCTTTCCTTTAGACCATTCACGGGAGATTCCATCTGGCTCTCTTGACGTCACTTCTGGGACCGAGCCAATGGAAGGAGACCTTACCGGCTCCGGCCCCTGTGATGTCACGTCCGGGCTCGAACTAATGGCTAAAGAACATGGGCCTGATCCTTATGACCTCACTTCCTGTCTTCCCCTTTAAAAGCCTGTCCCTTTTCCCTAAATCCTCAGTCTTGTTTTGGACTCATTTGTATGCACATCAGTGCTGTTTATTTTTGATAACAAACAACTTTGCAGCCAGGATACCAGAATATACGGGTGGCTGCCCCAAACCTATGTCTCGTTATTGTGACACTATCTATCTATCTATCTATCTATCTATCTATCTATCTATCTATCTATCTATCTATCTGTCTGTCTGTATATCTATCTATCTATCTGTATATCTATCTAAGGATAGTGATTTGAATTTTGTATTAGGACTTAGTATTGTTTCAGATGAATGTGTAAGCAACTCTATTTGCCATTTTTTGGTATTTATTTATTTTTCTGCTTTGTGGCCTGAGTGGGCTAAGACAGGCAGCAGAGCTGAGGTTTAGCCAATTGGGGTGAGGCCTATTCCAGGCAGGCAAGCAGGTCTGGCCTTGCTTTTTCCTTTTTTGGAGGCCTCACATCCTGTTTCACAATAGAGTTGATTCCAGTTTATGATAATGTTTAGATCCATGCGTGAGGGGAAAAAGTCATGACCTTAAACTGACCTGTCACTGACTTTCAATTGTTTTACTTAATTAAACTCCAATGTGCTTTGGGATCTGGCCAGTTAATCTGGAGGCATTTCTTCGGTCCACTTGTGAAGGTACTCAACAGCTGCAGTGGTTGTCCAAATCACAATAAGGTTAAGGATGAGATGAAATGGTAGGTTTGGATGCATTGGGTCTGTTTTCCTTCTCCATACTTTCATCTGCACATTAACTTTGCTCCATGGGCTCATCTTTGTACTTTTTACCAAACACTTACCTGGTCCTCTTCTTTGATGCAGGTGACAAGTGCACATCTTGCACTGCAGCCCTTTTAATTCTACTGTTGCAAGTCTATAGAAAAATAGGTTGTGATATGACAATGCTTAGCCGTGCAGATTCTTACTAATGTCAGCAACCTTTGTTTTTAGAGTTTTTCTTCACTCTTTGACATTTTTTCAATTAAAAATTATATTTATTTTCTTGGTTTATCCCAGGATGTTGTGTAAAAAGGGGTAGAAACTGATATAATCCCAGCCACAAATTAAACTATGATTGTTTAAATTTGATTTATTAATAATGTTAATATTGAAAAAAAAAATCCAAAAATAATCTCACCCAAGGGACCTATAAAAGAGTGGCACCCATGAGAAACAAAATAGCATTAGGGAATAACCTAATTTTTTTCAAAACTTCAAAACAAGTTCTTCTCTTCTTCTTTCAGCTGCTCCCGTTAGGGGTCGCCACAGCGGATCATCTTCTTCCATATCTTTCTGTCCTCTACATCTTGTTCTGTTACACCCATCACCTGCATGTCCTCTCTCACCACATCCATAAACCTCCTTTTAGGCCTTCAATAAACATTAGAAATGGATTTAGTGATCCCCCATCATTGCGAGTATAAAGTCTCAATTAAAGGCTTGTAAAATGTTGAAAATATTTTTAAACAAAACCTGTGTATAAAACATGAGAGAGAAAAATTCACATTCTGCTTTGAATAGTGTGACTGGGAAATTAAGGTTGCTAAATGGAGCAGCAAGAATAAAAGTCATTTTACTGGGAAAGATCTGGCACATGGAAAGGACAACTAATCTGTCATCACGGCGAAAAACAAAAAGGCATATATGATGTTAAAGAAACATTGCACTGAACAAAAACCAAACCAACAAAATGGCCTTAATAACATTGTTTTAGGAAAACAAACCTGAAGTACTTAGTGATTTATCATACAACTAGGATAACAAGCACATCGTGCTGCCATCTTAAATAAGGTAACATCATGACATCACAGGATGTAACGGTGCCAATGCTACCACTCATGTTGTTTCAACAGCATTGTTTCTATAAACAAGAAGACAACTTCCACATTAATTAAACACAAAATGGCTCCAATGATGGGACAATATACCAGCACAAAATGATGGTGGAAGATGTCACTGTCACAATGGTAAAAATAAAAGAACAATAATAACAATAAGAATAATGATTAAAAATGAAAAACACATAATTCTGACAATATTTAAAAATTGAAAAGAAAACCAAAATACAAAAGTACTAAATTCAAAGAGCAACAAGAAAAAAATAACCAAAATCGATTAGAAGCAAATAAATTAATAAAAGAAAGAACTTAAAGAAATTTTAAAATCTCAAAATAAATAACTAATTACCAGAAAGCCAAAACCAAAAAATAGAACCAAGATACAAAAGTCATAAGACCACAAAATGTACAAAGAAATGCAAAGCACAAAGTGAAAGAAGACAACACTAGGTTAATGCCACCACAATACAGTGGCTGGAAGGACCTTAAATAGTGCGCAGGGGAACTAAATAAAGCACCTGAAGCTTTTTACTTCATTAAGGGTATTGTCATTATGCCATTAAAATACACTCAACAGGACACATAAAAAATAAACTGCATTAACAAAAGAGTTAGGGAATACGTATATAACTGAGAAGTACAAAACAGTTAGGTAAGCAAAACTGGAACAGGCCATTGTAGAAATATAGGGGAAACAAAAGGCAAAAATAAAAATCTGGGCTGAGACCCACAGCAGACTATTATCAGCTACTAAGTACACCACTGGTATTCTTCTTTTTCAAGACAATATTCTGTAGACCTTTAAATCTTGATCTGATTATATTTTGGTTAGGTAAGTAGGACTTTAAAAACTCCATTGAGTTGAAAGGCCAATTGCCATTTAAAAGGGTGTTCTTTTTTTTTTGCTGTGTCTTATATTCACAGTGGGTTCAGGCTATAACTGAGATTTTCTTTTTGTTTGATATCCAGCTTGCTTGCTTTTCTTTCATAGGTAGCTCTATAGAACATAAGAACCTTAAAAATATTTTGATGAAAACAGGCCATTCAGCCCAACAAAGCCCACCAGTCCTATCAACCTAACTTCTTCAAAATAATGAGTCGATTAATGAAGGTCCCTAAAGTCCTACTTAGACTTTATGTTTTTGCAAGCATCCAAATGATAGGCAAAAATAAGAGTGACAGCTCAATACAACAATGCATAGTCACAGCCACTTGAGTGTCAAATTGATACAACAGGAAATACTTCATCAAAAATCACCAGCCAGGTAAAAATGCTATTCTAAAATATTTCTGCATGCAGTATAACCACAGAATTACCCTGAAAAAAAATGGCAACATCCTGTATGTATAGCTCCTTCTGTTCTTTTCATCTTTAATGCATGCATGTTTTGTGTAAATGAGAAATAGCAATTTTAACTTTATTGTCCCAGTACCACCTCTGTAGCAACAACGGTTAGATGAGAATTATCAGGTATGTGTCACAGGCATGTGTTTGACTAAAAATACAGGGAATGATTTAGATGTGAAACTGCCATTCATGCAATCTCCTTTTGCTTTAGAATGGAGGAAAACTCATGGAGGAGAAGACTACTGACATCAATTCTGCCATATTGCTGCCAGCTCCACCCGTTCTGCTTCCTCCACCTTGTAAACCCGCTTCGCAGGAAGTCCATTGTCATTCTGGACCTGAACATGTTACTAGTCAAGTATTCTCTTTACATCTGTTTTTTTTTTGCATTTCACCACTATGGCCAGTTGACAATGGAGGAAAGGAAAACAAAAACTCCAGTCAGCAGCACCATTGGAGAACATAAAGCTCTGGGGAAGTCCACTGTCAATTAAAAAACAGAAAGTTAAAAACAAAGTCAGACGCAGTCAGTCGTAGGGACTTCAGCCAACTGGTGGCCAACTCCCTCCTTTGAATTCTGCAGTAGAATTTGTGTTGGGCCGTCTAATCTGACAACAGAATCTTTATATCCTTGTCAGTATTCTCAGGTGTCCATTCCATGGGCAGAAGAACAGCTTAACAGAAGAGCAGTAGCACCAAGTGCCACATCAGGATGTCAAGAAGAGAAGCAGAACAAAGGATTGTTAGTAACAGTCCATAATTTTTGTAATGCTTATATTTTTATACAGTTAACTAACAAACTGAGTTGCAATATGCACAGCCAATTATAAACTCTAATCAGTGTATGCCAGACTAAAGTAATGAGTCTTCACTGGGTTTAAAAGCTGCATACATTTGCACATATCCTTTATATCTCTATTAGTTTTTAAGGTTTGTAACACGTGGAAGTCCAGTTTGCAATGGAGGAAATAAAAGAAAATAAATTCAGGTGATTAAATCCTAAAGGAACTTCAGGGAAACATTTTCAAGGTAACCGAGGTCTTCCCTGGGTTTTGTACACTAAATTGCAGGGATGCCATTTGCACACTTGCACACTCACACACATGAATGTCTCTACTCACAGAGGCTTGTATATGCAGGTACAATTTGACTAACGGGTAGCTGGGTGATTTCCACCTTTTCTGTTTGTTTCAGAACACTGTCAACCAGAATCCTCCTGATTCGCTCCTAAAGTTCCACCAGCTACTTATTAACTACTCCTAAGCAACGAGATATTGTTTTATAAATTGAATACGTTTTTGGTAAGCTGTTGATACCTCTGTTTAGTTGGTAAAAAATAAAAAAATAAATCAATAATAAGTGAAGTTTTTAAACCCCTGCCTATAATATATGACACATATAATTAAAGAAATGCATTGGAGTGTCTGAGCTGCTGGAGTCCCAGCTCAATAACAAATTCAAGATGTTTGCTTACATACTGCATTGCTGTTTTAATCAACTCTGACTGTGTTTGAAGTCCGCATAAAGCTGGAATGAGCTGAGCTTTTAAAAGTCAAATATGGAGCTACTGTGCGCTTCCACCCAACAGAAGAATTGGGTCTCTGGGACACAATGATTTTTCCAGACAGTGAGGGTTTTGAGGCCATTTCCGGCTAAAGTGCTGGGGTTGCATGACCCATTAGTCTCTGATGACTTTTGCTCTCCAACTCTTCAAATGATTTAAAGGGAGTCAGTCCACCTCTCTCGGTCTGACCTGCAGGTTGCGGCATAAAAAAAAATGGTCAGTGTATTCAAATGACAGACTTGCGGGGTCACTTGAGAAATCTCCAGGTAAGGAAAATTTATAAGAGGGGAAGCAGGGTTCAATGGAGTGAGCAGATGGAGGACCTCATGGCCCTGAGGTTAGAGATAGGACAGGATGCCTCAAGCCTAACATCAGAAACACAAGGCTTGCCAGTCTGGTGACAGCTCACTCCTAGTTTTCCTTTTTCCATCATATGTAAATCATAATAAATTCAAACTTGTTTTCTTCTATTATGAGTGAATAAAAGGCTGTGGATTTATTTGCTGTATTGTATGATGGCTTTAGTGAATGTACTACTCTTGTCCATTCTTGGCCAACACTGTCTTTCTCTCCTTGACCATACCTTAAAGCCAGAATACTCCATATTAATTCCACACAGTGCATTTCAGTGGAGTAAACTGTGACTATGCTACAGCAGTGTTCTTTAGAATAAAAAATTTGATGGGGCCATACCAGAGTTTTCCTTTATGTGTGCAGATTATCAATTGTTAATCTGTCTTTTTACTAATGTGAGATGTGCAAGTTCATATCATAAACGTTATGAACCTGAAAATCCCTAAATATGAAAGTCTCAAACAATGACTCTGTTATATCTCAGCTTAGGGTTCAACGTCTTCTTTTATGTCCTTTTTGTTCTTTGTTGAGCCATTTTTTATGTGAATGTGACCTTTATTTGTTTTTTGCTGTGTTCTTTTTGCCTGTGTTATGTTCCATGTGTTTTGTGAGTGGTTCCCTAAGAGGTGGGACCACTAGCATGCACTGCCCTCCAAACTATAATTCCAGAGGTTCTCCCACAGTTCCTGGTGGTTGATTTTGAATGTATTAGGGAGTGGTGTTCTCATTCTTTGTGTTCTACTGTGCTTTTTGATTCTCTGGATTTTTTTGAATCCATGCTCAGTTTTAACCTTGTTTTCAGGTTACTGTGCTGGGACTTTGGTTGTGTTGGATTGCCTTATTGTCTAGGGCAAATCCCTTTGCCTTTGTGCTCCACAGAGCTTCATTGTTATTGAACGGCCTGTTTGTGATATTAAACTTTTATTTTATACAGTATTCTTTGAGGTCATTTTTGTGTCTAGCTTGGATTTTTGATGGGATCTCCACCCTAGTGCCCATTTTTGAATGTGCTTTTGGGACACATGTGTTTTTGGGACTCCTAGCTCATGATAGACTCAAAATGCCCACTGGTGAGGAATTACTATCAAACCCCATCTATTCACACAAAAAGGGTAATGAAGAATCTTTATAATTAAAAGGTTTATTTTAACAGAAATGCTCTGTGGCAGAAAAATAACCCAGCCACAGGGGATGCACAAACCAGTGTGTTTCTTCGTGCCGGTCCCAAGCCCAGATAAATGGGGAGGGCTACGTCAGGAAGGGCATCAGGTGTAAAATTTTGCCAAATCAATATGCGGACAATACAAATTTCCATACCGGATCGGTCGAGCCCCGGGTTAACAACGACCGCCACCAGTACTGTTAGCCAACAGGGTGCTGGTGGAAATTGGGCTACTGTTGGCCGAAGAAGAAGAATGAGAAGAAGAGGGGGGAGACGTGTCCGGAGGCAGGAGGAGAGGAGGAAAGGAAAGAGAGTGGAACTGAGGGTATTGAATGTTGGCAGTAGGACTGGTAAGGGGAGAGAGTTAGCAGATATGATGGAGAGAAGGAAGGTTGATATATTGTGTGTGCAAGAGACTAAATGGAAGGGGAGTAAGGCCAGGTGGATTCAAATTGTTCTATCATGGTGTAGATGGGAGGAGAAATAGAGTAGGGGTTATTCTGAAGGAACAGTATGTCAAGAGTGTTTTAGAGGTAAAAAGAGTGTTAGACAGAGTAATGTTATGAAACTGGAAATTGGAGGTGTGATGATGAATGTTAGTGCATATGCATGGCAAGCTGGGTGTGCAATGGGTGAGAAAGAAGATTTTTGGAGTGAGTTGGATGAAGTGATGAACAGTGTACCCAAGGGACAGAAAGTGGTGATTGGAGCGGATTTCAATGGGCTTGTTAGTGAAGGGAACAGTGGAGACGAGGAGGTGATGGGTAGGTATAGTGTCAAGGAGAGGAATGAAGAAGGTCAGAGGATAGTGGATTTTGCCAAAAGGATGGACATGGCTATGGTGAATACGTATTTTAAGAAGAGGGAGGAACATAGGGTTACGTACAAGAGTGGAGGAAGATGCACACAGGTAGATTACATGCTATGCAGAAGAGTTGATCTGAAGGAGATTGAAGACTGCAAAGTGGTGGCAGGGGAAAATGTAGTTAAGCAGCATAGGATGGTGGTCTGAAGGATGACGTTGGAAAACAAGAAGAGGAAGAGAGTGAGGGCAGAGCCAAGGATCAAATGGTGGAAGTTGAAAAAGGAAGACTGCAAGGTTGAGTTTAGGGAGGAGGTGAGACAGGCACTGGGTGGCAGTGAAGAGTTACCACACAGCTGGGAAACTACAGCAGATGTAGTAAGGGTGACAGCAAGAAGGATGCTTGGCGTGACATCTGGAAAGAGGAAGGAGGAAAAGGAAACCAGGTGGTGGAATTTAGGAAATACAGGAGAGCATACAGAGGAAGAGGATGGCAAAGAAGAAGTGGAATAGAGAGATGCAGAAAGTAGACAAGAGTACAAAGAAATAAGGTGCAAGGTGAAGAGAGAGGTGGTGAAGGCTAAAGAAAAGGCGTATGATGGGTTGTATGACAGGTTGGACACTAAGGAGGGAGAAAAGGACCTGTACCGATTGGCTAGACAGAGGGGCCGAGCTGGGAAAGATGTGCAGCAGGTTAGGGTGATAAAGGATAAAGATGGAAATGTACTCACAAGCGAGGGGAGTGTGTTGAGCAGATGGAAAGAGTACTTTGAGAGGCTGATGAATGAAGAGAACGAGAGAGAGAAGAGGTTGGATAATGTGGAGATAGTGAATCAGGAAGTGCAACGGATTAGCAAGGAGGAAGTAAGGACAGCTATGAAGAGGATGAAAAATGAAAAGGCTGTTGGTCCAGATGACATGGAAGCATGGAGGTGTTTAGGCAGTGGCGTTTTTAACCAGATTGTTTAATTGAATCTTGGAAAGTGATTGGGTGTCTGAGGAGTGAAGAAGAAGTGTACTGGTGGTGATATTTAAGAACAAGGGGGATGTGAAGGACTGTATTAACTACAGGGGAATAAAATTGATGAGCCACAGCATGAAGTTATGGGAAAGAGTAGTGGAAGCTCGGTTAAGAAGTGTTACACCACAGATGTAATGTTTGCTCTGAGGATGTTGATGGAGAAGTTTAGAGAAGGCCAGAAGGAGTTGCATTGCGTCTTTGTGACCTGGGGAAAGCATATGACAGGGTGCCTCAAGAGGAGCTGTGGTATTGTATGAGGAAGTCGGGAGTGGCAGAGAAGTATATAAAAGTTGTACAGGATATGTACGAGGGAAGTGTGACTGTGGTGAGGTCTGCGGTAGGAGTGATTGATGCATTCAAGTTGGAGGTGGGATTACATCGGGGATCGGCTCTGAGCCCTTTCTTACTTGCAATGGTGATGGACAGGTTGACAGATGAAATTAGACAGGACTCCCCGTGGACTATGATGTTTGCTGATGACATTGTGATCTGTAGCAACAGTAGAGAGCAGGTTGAGGAGACCCTGGAGAGGTGGAGATATGCTCTAGAGAGGAGATGAATGAAGGTCAGTAGGAACAAGACAGAATACATGTGTGTAAATGAGAGGGAGGTCAGTGGAGTTGGAGAAGGTGGATGAGTTTAAATACTTGGGATCAACAGTACAGAGTAATGGGGATTGTGGAAGAGAGGTGAAAAAGAGAGTGCAGGCAGGGTGGAATGGGAGGAGAAGAGTGTCAGGAGTGATTTGTGACAGACGAGTATCAGCAAGAGTGAAAGGGAAGGTCTACAGGACGGTAGTGAGACCAGCTATGTTATATGGGTTGGAGTTGGTGGCACTGACCAGAAAGCAAGAGACAGAGCTGGAGGAGGCAGAGTTAAAGATGCAAAGATTTGCATTGGGTGTGACGAGGACGAACAGGATTAGAAATGAGTACATTAGAGGGACAGCTCAAGTTGAACAGTTGGGAGACAAAGTCAGAGAGGCGATATTGTGTTGTTTTGGACATGTGCAGAGGAGAGATGCTGGGTATATTGGGAGAAGGATGCTAAGGATAGAGCTGGCAGGGAAGAGGAAAAGAGGAAGGCCTAAGAGAAGGTTTATGGATGTGGTGAGAGAGGACATGCAGGTGATGGGTGTAACAGAACAAGATGCAGAGGACAGAAACATATGGAAGTAGATGATCCGCTGTGGCGACCCCTAACGGGAGCAGCCGAAAGAAGAAGAAGAAGAAGCTCTGTGGCAAAAAAATAAGCTTAGAAGAGCGCAGTGCTAAAAGGCACAGAAGGCAATGCCTTCAAAAGGCAATCCCAAAAGTGAACAAAGTCAAATTGAAAGTTGACCTCCACAAAACAAACAGCATTTCTACACAGTTTCAGCTCATCCTGTTGTGTTGCTATTATCCCAGACAAGACTGCATGCTGTAAAGCTCTGCTGCTGCTTGAGGAAGATGAATTGTTACATCTGTATTTTTCTCTTACATTACTATTTCTGTACATAGTTGTAAAGGTTATTTTAGTTATTCCCTTTACAAAACAGTCAAACTGATAACCATAAAGGCTATAATCCATTGTGCTTCCCTTTAATGTGTATTGCAGTTTGTAAAGATCTGCCGGTAATGTAAGGGGATTTCATATTTTATATTTCCTTATCTGTATGATCTGTCACTGAAGCATTGTAGAGATTCCCATATCTTCATACTTCAGACACTTGGCTCTCTCTACAATGTCTTTCATTTTTTTTTCTATGTTGGCTGTAACTGCCTCAGCACATACTTTGAACCTTTTGACATGTGCAGCATTGGGATGCAATTCTTGTTGCTTCATTGAACATAAATCAACCTTTGGCACATTGTCCCACTTCAATTCCAATATGTCCCATAGTTGCCTTAGATTAACTGCTGGCAAGTCTTTGCTCTAAATAGTTTCTTGCATTTCCTTCCACAGTGGTTCTGTTGGATTGAAGTTTGTTTAGTGGTGGGATGGCTTCTACACTTAGCTCACTTCACCTTCTTGTTCCTGGAAATCCTGCAAAAAAACCCCAGCCAAGCAGCATGGAACTTTATCCTACTGAAAAGGACCATTCGTGGATGGTTGCACTGCTGCCATGAAGAGATGCACTCGATTGGCAATGATATTTGGATATTCTGTGACAGTCCAAAATTTATCTACTTGTATCAAAAACATGGCACAAAAGCACACCCACAACTTTACTATACCACCATCAGCGTCCACTGATGACTCCTGTCAAGGATGACTTCATGGATTCATGGTGTTTCTAGGTATATCCTGTACCCCTCATATGAAGAAATCAGCAAGAACTGAGATTCACTAAAGTAGGTGACATTTTTCTAGTTCTCAGGTTTTCAGTGTTTGTGTTCTTTAGTTTACTGAAACAGCACCTTTTTGTTTTTCACTGACAGAAGTGAAACTGGGTTACATTGTTCTCTGTCACAATCCATGTGTGACAATGTGCTTTATTTTCAGTTTTGTATTCTGATATTCCTCTTTCTTCACCACTAATGCTCACTATAGCATGTCTATTCCTTTGCAGGCTCTACTACCATTTCTATTAAGATGCCTGCTTTTGACCACAAGACCACGATAGGCTAGACACTTTACGGGCATCAGCCTATTTCCAATACACTCATGACACATTCTTGCAACTATTTCTGATAGACTTATAGTGCTGTGTTTCATACTCACTGTTGAGGCACATTTGAAGCCAATTTATTCTTTAGTCTTGGCTTTTGTTCCTCCTGCCCCCTGGGCTGTGCCTGCCTTCATTCTTCAAATCAGATGGTTTTCACTTATAATAGTGTAGGTGAATAAGCAGATGATTGAAGGGATGTCCAGGTATACCTGCCAAAGCGGCTATGTGATGTATATTCATATATTCAATCAAAAAGAGATTCTTCTATAGCATTAGATTTTATGGTGTTCCTTGAACATTCATTACATGGCACCATGTTCCTCCAGCCATTTTGTAACTCAAAGACATGAGGTGCTTAATTTCAAATGGTGACCAAGCGTAAAACTAACAGAAACGCCAGCTCAGCAGCAAAACACCTTTCTAACTAGGGCCCTCTATCTGAAACAATTCCCAGCACACTAACCTCTTAAGTAGTACAACATAGGCTTCTTAAAATACTGAAATTAGGCATAAGGTGGTGCAAAAGTAGCACAGCTGTCTCACAGAATGAGAAGCCTGGGTTTTAATCTCAGCTCATCCTCTGTTTGTGTCCGTTGGTCTATATGCGTTATTCTCTGTTTACTGTTTTTTTCCTTCCACAGCCTCAAGATGTGCAGGTTATGGTGACTGGCAGCTGAGCTTGACCATCTAATAGTGAATATAGTGTACTGGAGTGGGCCCTGTAACAAATTGTTCCTGCCTTTTGCCTGTTCTGGTTGGAATGGGCCCCAGACACTGCATTCAAAAATGGATGGATGGAAGTAGACAACGTTCAGTTACTGGGTGAATAATACTGCTATTTAAAAAGTAATACCAGTAACATAATCAAGGTAAAGTCAACTTCAAAATCATATCTGATCTGACGCCTCAGTATGTGTGTCAAATTACACAACTAGTAATAAAGTCTAACAATGGCTAGAAACATTGCTCAATGTGTTGGGGCCTTTAGATTAATTGGTGACTCTAAACTAGTGCAGAGTTGGTGTGTTTGTGAGTGTCCCGTGACGGATTTGCCTGTCTTGAATCCATTGATACATCAATGCATTGCAGCCAATGTGGCCCTCAACTAAATAAGCACATTTTGAAGTGAATGGATGGATTGAGTCTATGAAAGTATTCTTCTTTCATTCTTCTTTCATCATGCCAGAACTGTAACAAATGGACTAACTGTGGTGAAAGTGATGTGAGTTTCTAACCCTTTATTTATATGTTTGGATAAAAAATGAACAGTTGCTCTGGATTCCTTTGGCATATTCTTTTAGTCAGGGTTTTAACCTAATGCAGTAATTGTCATGTGAGACAGAGCTAAAAGCAGAAGCTAAGAATAGTATAACAAGGAAAGCATCAGCTTCCATCAGACTGCAGCGACGCTGTCTCCCTCGTCATCCTCCTGGAGCTGGACATACTAGCCAGTTACCAACAGCAGCAGCAGGGTAAAAGATTGCTGGAGAGCAAGTTATTTCATCTGAGCCAAAGAAAGAGACATATATCTGCACTTTGTACAAGGCATTATTTTATTATTGCCAACAATAAACACACAACACTCTGCATGGGTCCATTTTTTCTAAGTGCAGTGTTGACTCATGGGGTCTCTAGTGCATTGTATAGCAGACGTGGCTTCAGAGAGGCCTGAGCTAGAATGGCAGCCAAGAACAGATTTGTCTGGAAAAGCCTGCTGGAGAACTGTGTCTTTTCATAGGCGCTAAACTCTTTTAATCTGCCTTCTCGAGCACAGGACCCCCAGATGTACAGTATGACCATTTTTGTTTTCTTGCTGGCCGGTCATCATAGGCCAGTCCAGCAGGCTTACATTAGAAAGTGCAGACAGAGGACCCCTAGAGGCACTCATCATGCCAGAACTGTAACAAATGGACTAACTGTGGTTAAAGTGATGTGAGTTTCTAACCCTTTACTATGTGCCTCATGGGACAACTTTTATGAAATTTCGAGGATTTTAAAAGGCAAATGCAGAATCCTTATATTTTAAACAGTGGCATCCCAACTGTTAAGTGTTTCTTTGTTTCAGTGTATCCTTGTCTGTAGCATCTTCTGTCCTCAGACCCAGCACTTTCAAATCACTTTGCCTTTGTCTTGATCTGCTTTTCCTCCTGACATTTGCAATGCTTTTCCAGTTAGATTATTCTTCATACTGTGTGTTATCCTGGATGGTTTCATCACTCACCTTCTTTCCAATGCTCCTGAAAGACATAATACATCAGCTACATTGCACAGGTGAAAAAACTGACCTTTTTGGAACTTTTTAGGATTATGCTGAACATTTATTTTTATAGCATGTTTCCATACAAGATATTTAACTCAAAGTGCTTTACAAAAAATTGCAATTACAAGGATAAAATAAAATGAAAAAAAAACCACAAACTTACATAACAAGTAAGTAAACGAAATGACAGAGTCCTTAAATATGGATTCAACTGCTAAACACATTTTTAAGTCTCTATTAAAAATGAGAAGTCAAATGTTACAATCAGATGGCCATGGAGGACAGCAAAACAAAAACTTCAGCTGGAGAGATGCTGGAGAAAACAAACCTGCCAGGGCCAAAAGACCACCCAACCCTTATTGGACATTCTATAAAACCTAAATGTGCCCCAGTAGTCCATTACTGTTATGATGCTCTGCAATAGGGGGGTAGATGCAGTGGGTCTTGTCAACACTTGGATTGTCCACATTCTTTCCTACATCCCTGAAAACTTCAGAGCACTTTGATGGCTGAGACAGCAGTGCAGAAAACTGAAAAGAAAATAGAGAATATTAAAGGTTACTACTAATTGCAAATCTTTACAGTATATCCATCCATCCATTATCCAACCTGCTATATCCTAACTACAGGGTCACGGGGGTCTGCTGGAGCCAATCCCAGCCAACACAGGGCACAAGGCAGGAAACAAACCCCAGGCAGGGCGCCAGCCCACCGCAGATCTTTACAGTATATGATATTACAATACATGTTATAATCAATTAGAACTGGCATAAATGAAAAAATACAACCTTAAAAAAGTAAACCTAAAAAGGTGGGTTTTTAGGATTTTTTTAATGTTCCACAGCATTAGTGTGGCATTTCTCTATTGGTAACGTATTCCAGATTTTTGGTTCATAACAACAAAGGCCACCTCACCACTTCTTTTATTATTAGCTCTTGGAATAATAAGCAAATCACTGCTTGAGGATTAAAGATCACGACTGGGAATATAAGGGAACAGGACCCCCAAAAATACAAGAAGGGGCAAGATTATTCAGAGTCATAGATAATAAAGAGTATTTTAAAATCAATTCTAAGGGACACAGGTAATTGATATAACAATGCTAAGACCTGTGAGATGTGCTCAGATTTTCTTTTCCTGATTAAGATTCTTGCTGTTGCGTTTTGAATTAACTTCCATCAATGTATGCCTTTCTTACGTTTTCTCGTGGCAGGGTCCTAGGGTGACCCTTGTCTCCCTTTTGTACTCTTTATTATGCAGAATTTAACAAAATGCCTAAAATCCCATACTCTTACAACCTTGTCAGGTACTGTAGTTCAACACTTTCTCTTTCCTTATACATCTGACCCCAGGCAATTAGACAGAGGAGTAGAACAGGCAGGAGAAAAAGGTACACATTTATTCATGCATAGCATTACAGATAATAAGTTTTTCTTCAAATATTATGACTAGAGCCATGAAGCAAAAGCAAATAGAATGTAAACCATTCAACCTGATAGTGCTAGATGCTTAGCTTCAGGCAGTGCATAAACTTATTACACTCTGGTCAGCTGTCTTCAGGTCCTCATCTGAGCTGCTCTCTCCTTAGCCAGCTTAGCATCTGCATAGGGCCAAGCAGCATGGCCTGTCTAAATACAGCCACCGAAAGAGAGAGAGAGAGAAAGAGAGAAAGAGAGAGGTGGTCCTTTCAGGATGGAAGAGGCGGATAGAGCATGGATTTGAAAGCTTCCTTTCATTGTAGCTATGCAGCCCCTGACTCACCAATGAAACAGCTTAGACACAACTCACTTAGTCTAGCTTTGTCAGCATTTTCTCCAGTTCAGTTCCAAAGGATTGCAAGAAAGTTCTTTCAAACAAACAAGAAAAAAGGGTAATTAAGTTGTATACTGTCCCAGATGTTGCTTTTCTTATCAATGAATCTCTGGTCAGTTATCCTCCCAAGAAAAGGTCTTATCTGATCTGTTCAGTTGTAAATGTCCCCAAACAACTGGACTCATACTGCTTCCCTGAATTTTAAAATTAGACGTTGTTATATGTTAACTAAAAAACATTATTAACCTATATAATGAATATTATTTTCATATACATTGAGGTTATCCTTTTAGGGATACATTTTAATAGTCCAGTGGCCTGAAAATAAAAGCACAATTAGCTTAATTTCTCAGCATCTTGAGATGTTATAAGAGGTCGAACCTTTAAGACTTGTTAAACGCAGTGATTCACAAACACCACCTTCTGAGATCATGGAGGACATGCTTGGCTACTGCTTTTTGTTACAGCCAGTTTCTTAAAAACAGGACAAATCCCAAATGTTTTTAAAGTGCCAGTACAGCACGTCTTAGAGATCGGTTCTCTTGTAATCATCACAACACCATCAGGTTGATTGACTTGTTCAAGGCCATATATTGACTGCCCAGCTCTTTGTTTATGCATTAACCCATAAGCAGGGACAGCCATAGAACCCCAAGGAAATCATCAGGCAAGGCAGGAACAATCCCTGGGCAAGTTATTGTAAATAATAATCAAATAAGATAAGAGACAATAACTAACAAACATTGCTGCTCACTGTATAGTCATCTTGTTTTGCTGACTTAACATCTCAGTGCTACATTGCAGGGATTCATCAGGCTTTTCAGATTTGAAACCTCTTGCTTTGTTGATTGCCTCTGGATGCTCACACTTGAAAATAGACTCTTAAAAGGGACCCTCATTTACATTAATGAAAATTACCTGAACAGCACAAGATAACATCCAGTCTCACTTGGTACGAAAAGCTGGCCATGTGTACCATACTGTATGTGCAAGCAAACCATACAAAAACACACATATAGTAGTCACACAGCCATATGGAGCCCAAACCACAGTGACACAGCCACTACTCACCACTGCTCGCTACAGTCCTCTGCAAGAGCATGGAGCCCTTATTTGGAGCTCATTTTCAACATTTTATTCCTCTTTTCCAACAATACTATTTAAAGATCTAGTAAGAAAATATTGTATTTTTTTGCCCCTTCCTAAAACAACATACACTTGATGGATTCTCTGCTCTTTAGGTGGCTCACTATCCTTTAAAGTACTGCTCACCTTTGGCACACTAGTTGGAAAAAGCATGTGACATTGCAGGCTTGATATTTATATAGGCACCCCTGTCACTGGTGATGTAATGTAAGCTCATACTTGACTGACACATCCCTGGCTGAAGTAACTTATCAGTGTTGTTACCCACTGTTTTAAAATATTTGTATAAACCGGATTCCAAAAAAGTTGGGACACTATACAAATCGTGAATAAAAACTGAATGCAATGATGTGGAGGTGCCAACTTCTAATATTTTATTCAGAATAGAACATAAATAACGGAACAAAAGTTTAAACTGAGAAAATATATCATTTTAAGGGAAAAATATGTTGATTCAGAATTTCATGGTGTCAACAAATCCCAAAAAAGTTGGGACAAGGCCATTTTCACCACTGTGTGGCATCTCCCCTTCTTCTTACAACACTCAACAGACGTCTGGGGACCAAGGAGACCAGTTTCTCAAGTTTAGAAATAGGAATGCTCTCCCATTCTTGTCTAATACAGGCCTCTAACTGTTCAATCGTCTTGGGCCTTCTTTGTCGCACCTTCCTCTTTATGATGCGCCAAATGTTCTCTATAGGTGAAAGATCTGGACTGCAGACTGGCCATTTCAGTACCCGGATCCTTCTCCTACGCAGCCATGATGTTGTGATTGATGCAGAATGTGGTCTGGCATTATCTTGTTGAAAAATGCAGGGTCTTCCCTGAAAGAGATGACGTCTGGATGGGAGCATATGTTGTTCTAGAACCTGAATATATTTTTCTGCATTGATGGTGCCTTTCCAGACATGCAAGCTGCCCATGCCACACGCACTCATGCAACCCCATACCATCAGAGATGCAGGCTTCTGAACTGAGCGTTGATAACAACTTGGGTTGTCCTTGTCCTCTTTGGTCCGGATGACATGGCGTCCCAGATTTCCAAAAAGAACTTTGAATCGTGACTCGTCAGACCACAGAACAGTCTTCCATTTTGCCACACTCCATTTTAAATGATCCCTGGCCCAGTGACAACGCCTGAGCTTGTGGATCTTGCTTAGAAATGGCTTCTTCTTTGCACTGTAGAGTTTCAGCTGGCAACGGCGGATGGCACGGTTGATTGTGTTCACTGACAATGGTTTCTGGAAGTATTCCTGAGCCCATTCTGCGATTTCCTTTACAGTAGCATTCCTGTTTGTGGTGCAGTGTCGTTTAAGGGCCCGGAGATCATGGGCATCCAGTATGGTTTTACGGCCTTGACCCTTACGCACAGAGATTGTTCCAGATTCTCTGAATCTTCGGATGATGTTATGCACAGTTGATGATGATAGATGCAAAGTCTTTGCAATTTTCCGCTGGGTAACACCTTTCTGATATTGCTCCACTATCTTTCTGCGCAACATTGTGGGAATTGGTGATCCTCTACCCATCTTGGCTTCTGAGAGACACTGCCACTCTGAGAAGCTCTTTTTATACCCAATCATGTTGCCAATTGACCTAATTAGTGTTTATTGGTCTTCCAGCTCTTCGTTATGCTCAAATTTACTTTTACAGGCCTCTTATTGCTACTTGTCCCAACTTTTTTGGGATTTGTTGACACCGTGAAATTTTGAATCAACATATTTTTCCTTTAAAATGATACATTTACTCGGATTAAACGTTTGATCTGTCATCTACGTTCTATTACAAATAAAATATTGACATTTGCCATCTCCACATCATTGCATTCAGTTTTTATTCACAATTTGTTTAGTGTCCCAACTTTTTTGGAATCCGGTTTGTACAATCTCAAGACAAAGATTAATACTCAATAATCTTCTTGGCTTGAAAAATTGGAAGCATTTGGTAAGTTTTAAGGCTTCTGTTTTTATGTTTGGACACCTGTCCCATCACCTCCATTTTAAAATACAAGAACAGGCTAGGGATTTTTTTTTTTAATTTATCAAAAATGCTTCACTTTAGAACACAGTGGTAAATTAATATATGCCATGACTGCGAAGAAATAACTTTAACTTGAAAAATAATTTAACTTATCCTTTTTAATTGGCTTTAGTTAGTAGCCTAAATGTTAAGTTGAGTAAGCATGTATTTAGAATGTGTAACTTAACCTGTGCAGGAAAAATGGCAGATTAGAAGAGAATTATGGTATTTTATACCTATTGAGGAAAAGATGTTTTTTGAGTACTAACAAAATCAAAAAAAATGTGAATATGAAATCTCTTGAGATTTTCCAGATAAGGAAGAAAGACGTTTTGAGTTATAGTAGTTATACTAACTAATAATGGCGTTGGAGATTGGCAGTGCATTGCATGTTGATCAGCACATCATCCAACCATTCATCCATTATCTAACCCGCTATATCCTAACTACAGGACACCTATTGTGACCACAAGTCCTCCTGTTGAGCTCAGTGACATGGGACCCAATTGGAAGGAGATTCAAGAACTTGTCAGTGCGGCCTGAACCGAGGAGAGGTGTATGAGATCTATATTATGAATGAATAACTTTGTTAATATTATTCTTGGGATGATTATTAATTCAAGGATTATTTGTTTTGGAAACCGTCCCGTCTTAATTGTGCACACTGCAGTTTTGTATGCCTGTTGCCACAATGCACTGCGTGATTGCCAGGAGTGTGGTTTACAGGCGTTGTATTAATAGGCCTCATTAATGCACCTTTTACCTGCATTTCTTTCTTGCCTTACTTCTTTTACTTGGCATAAAATAGAAGAGGTGTCCATTTCTGAAAAATCTTGAAGGTGGTGTGATGCAGGGACAAGCTGGCACGTCACTTGAGATTTGCAAAAGGCTCAGGATCCTGAAGGAGGAAGAAGCACAGGACATCTTGCCACTCATTGTGTAGGCAAAGATAATTTTCAGAGTTGCTGTGTGATGATTGACAGAGTATCTCCTCAAGAACAAGCATTTTATTCTTTCAGTGCAGGAGGAGGGAATCACAGTTGTGCCAAGATACAGTAGATGTAACACAAGGGGGTCATCACTCAGCTTATTAGAAAAGTCAGAGATGTCAAGAGAAAATGGCATTGCTTTGGCTGGGCCTCTTCAATGCCAATGGCTTCATACCCATTAGGCTGATGCAGAACACTTTAAGCCTGAACAATCTCAGGCAGGATGAGCAATCTTAACTATTATGGAAGCTTTCATCAGAGAGTCACCACTGGAGTGGGGGAATTTTAGAGTGGCAGCTGCTTTAGGTTCAGGTCAGGTTGGGGTGCATGCACTGGTACAGCGTGTTGCAGCACCCACCACACAATGAAACAGCCCAGCATTCTGGTTGGGAAACCCCCAGGTAGACACACAGTCCAGTCCCACCCTCCGGAAATGAGCCTTTATCTGCCATAGCCAGGTGTTTTGTGGGCTTTTACCTTGGTCTGGTCCAGCCACTTGGGTCCTCAACAATGAGGATCCTGTGAGGTAGATCACCCTCAGGGAATTGTGCCACATGGCCATAGTGCCATAACTGACGCTCCTTCACAAAGCAGGTAATGTGCCTCATTCAGGACTCCGTGAGCAACCGCTCATTCAACACAAAGTCAAACCAGAGGTACCCAAGGATTCTCCAAAGAGACACAGTACTGAAGGGGTCCAGTCTTCATCTCAGGTCAGTAGATAGTGTCTATGTCTCACCAACCATATAGCAAGACAGGAAGCACCAGGACTCTAAAGAATTGAACCTTCATCATTTTACATAAATATAGGGAGCGCCACACACGCCTTTCCAGTGACCTCATGACCACCCGTGCTCTCCCAATCTGCCTACTGGCTTCAGAGGAAGAGTAACCAGAGACATGAATGTCACTGCTGATGTACATAAACCTCTCAACTAGGTTTTCACTCTCTCCGCAGGCAGACACATTGCTGATGGCTGTACCTAAGAGGTCATTAAAGGCCTGGATCTTGTTTTTTATCCAGGACACTCGCAAGCCCAGACAATCAGACTCCTCACTCAGATTCTCAAGAGTCCCGATCAGAGCCTCCATCGACTCCACGAAGATTACAGCATCGTCAGCAAAGTCAAGATCCATGAATCTTTTTTCGCCAATAGATGACCCACAGCTGCTGAAAACCCACGACCTTGCCCAACACCCAGTCCATACAAGCATTGAACAGAGTAGGAGCAAGAACACACATCTGATGAATCCTAGAATCAACTGGGAAAAACACAGAGGTTCTGCCTAAACTCTGCACAGCACCTACGGTACCAGTGTACAGAAGAGTATAATAATGAGCTGGATCACCTCCATAATCCTGTTTATCTTATATATGAGTATGGTAGGGAAGGTAAAAGAGGTGGAATGTGTACTAAGCTTGCCATATAGGCTAGGATCATCTTTAAGCCAGCTAAATCAAGACTCAGGTAACCAACAAGACCCTTAAAACTTGGTTGGTAGTGGTGGATAAGCTTGGCATTCTACCACATGCCCTCTAGTCAGTGTTGATATCTGAGGTCCTATTAACTGTAGAGGACTTCAAGTGGAGGCTAAGACATTACCTTCATAGGTGGCTGGGCTTTCCCTAGGCCTTAGCAACACTGCCTTACATGGTCACATATCCAAACTTAGATTTCCAGTCTCTGAATACACAAGTGAATTTGTCCTCAATTAGATTATTACAAAAATGCCAAAATCGCATCTTTCAATATCCCATATCCCAACCATGGCCTGTTATCTGTTGCATCAACAAGCCACAAAGCTGTGTACCCTACCAGCTGTAACAGAAGTTGGAATATGTAATACTATTTGAATTTGGAGGTTGTGAACATCAGACAAATCCATGACCTAACCGATCCTTCAATGTTTGTTGGCTGGGTTGTTGTAGATTTTTCAGCACACAAAATAATGCTGGTGGCAAACTCATCTCTAATGTTAACAGACCAGCGGCATGGTTTTCACTTGCCATTGGGACATCACTGAAATTCAGTACTGACATCAGACTCTGTTATGTTTTGCACTTGTTTGTTTTCTCTCACTAGTAAAGCCTAAAAGAGTTGTTTGTTGAAATATGGTTCACGTTTCCCTCCAAGACCTACTCTAATTAGTAGCGCAGAGTAAGTTACTAGTTGATAGCCTCCAGATAAGTCACACGTTTTGTGTGGCTGTGATTAGTAACATTTAAAATCAATCTTATTTCCTAATCCTTTATACACGAATGCACGCCGTATAATCCCTATTCAGTTATGTGACTTCCAAATATTTTTTAAGATTTAAATTAGGCTTTCTAGTAATAAAGTTTAAATCAAGAGAAATGTGTATTAAAATGCATGTATGCAGTATAGTCTCATTTTCATTGGGGGAAAAAATTAAAATGCAAGCAGTGGGCAAATGAGAAAAGGGGGCTGGCCCTATGCTGGTGACATGCCAGAATTGGTCATCATTCTGTACTGTTCTGTCAGAAAATTTTCTATGTCCATTCTCCATGAATACATGAGATTACAAAATTCACAGCCATTACCACAAATTGCATGGAGTAAGTACCATAAAAAAGATATTTTTGGGTGGAACATTCCTTTAAGATTCTGTTCCAATTGCAGTGGTTGAACCCAGTTTGATTTCTGGCTGTGACCTCTTTGTGGAGTTTACATATTCTTTCCATGTTTGATGGATTTCTACTGGTGAATCTGTTTTCCTCTCATAACCTTAAAGACATGCTGATAGTCTGACCTGTTGGGAGTGTGTGCTGCAATATGACTGGCATCCTAGAATGTGCTGGCCATCCTGTGCGGCTCCCTGTGACTGTATGTGAAATACAACATACACACGTACAGAAAAAATGAATGGGATGGATGATGATGTTGAAATATAATGACTTCTATTTACACACCATAATCAGACTTCATGATCAGACATCGTCTGTACTGAATTAACTCATCAGAAAAATAACACGGCTGTAAACGGTCTTTCTCCTTCTATATTTTTCAGCAGCTTTATGAATGTATAAAATCCAATGGTCTTAAAATCCCGAGCATGAAAACCTGAAAGCGGGTGTTCAGGAGACTCTTCGCCATCTTCAACCCTGTGGACAGAAGGGACTTCCCTGCCAGACATAGTAATTTGTGGCTTACGAACGTACTAAATGCTACTGACATCACTACTGAAAATGATCGAAAATCCTATCTCTCAGTGGTCTACGAAAATAACTTAATGATCACGAAAAACCGGTGTTCTGACGATTTGTCCTACTTTGTCAAAGTATCCTACCGTAGTTTACTTCGACAGATATATCTATTATATCCGTTTATTGTAAGTCGTAACATTAAACTTATAACGTTATACCATGTCATCATTTAACATGTTGTATTTAGAAGTCGTCTATCAAATTTATGGAAATGTTAACATTTGTCAATTTATTCTATATGCATCATTTAACGCCCGAAAGAGACACAGCCTGATGCAAAGATTTCACAAGACGGTCATTACTCGTGCATGGATACAATGGCCTGTACAAGATTAAAAGTCACACATGCAAAATATACAACTTATAAAATGTTGACAGTAAATACCTATGCAGTAAACTGTAATAAATGCATCTACGCATGCGTAGTATCAGTGAGTAGATTATTTCGATTGGCACTATTAGACAGGATGCGCTACTTTTCTGGTATTTACGGTAAAACATGGTCTTCGAAGGTTCTTTCTTTGGCCTTTGAACTTAGTCCTCTGCTCCACGTTTGACACTTGTAAACACCGGAATCCAAAGTGGAGTGTCTCCGACAGGGCGCAAGCTGCTCTATCTGTACAGACATCACGCAAGTCGGTCACGAGGCGCATGCCTCGGTATGATCTGTAGTGCGTGCGCGTGTCCGAAGGGTATGCGGGCTCGATCCCGATGTGCTCTGTCACTTGAGTGCAAGTAACAATCGAAAAAAAACTAAGGTGACGCGCTGTGGACGGGGGTCGCTGGCCGTTAGAGCGAAACGGAGAGGTGAAGTTGGTGACTGGAATCGAAGACAAGACCTCGGTGGTGTATGTTTGGTAGGATAAGGGGACATGTTGTGAACTGGCACCGCTGCAAGTGGTGGCTGTGATGGGAGGGAGAAGGGCAACGAAAGGGGAAAGAAAGCCGACAGCTGCACAAGAAAAAAGGAAACGAACCTGTTTCACTAGCATAGGACGGGAGCAGACGGGCAGCTAAGTGACTAAGACACGAAATTCTGGTGTTCCGGTCTGGAAAGCATGAACAAATACTCGGACAAGGCGTCCTTGCTCAGCTCCGACAGAATTAGCCCTTCGGGCGCCGGCGGTGAATGGGAGCTGGGCGGCGATGCGATTATGTGTAACTACGATAGGGAGCACTTCCATAGTGCTGTGAGCTCATTGCCTACGGATCAGGACCCCCACAGCCGCCACTTGCAGGACGGTGTGATGCTGCGCCCGGGAGAAAAGAATGACAACGAGGAGGAGGAGGAGGTTGAAGAGGATGCAGCGTACCACAGTAGTCCAAGTCCGCCGCATTTGGAGCTGGGTGAGACCGACGGCCTCGTGCTTGAGACTAGAAGACGTGTTCGTTCAAGTAGCTCGAGGCACCGCTATGAGGTGGTCACCGAGCTGGGGCCCGAGGAGGTGAGATGGTTCTACAAGGAGGACAAAAAAACCTGGAAGCCCTTCGTGGGCCATGACTCACTGAAAATTGAGCTCATGTACCGCAAATTCTGTGAGCTGAACCCACAAACCAAGGTCCAGCAGACCGTGACAGACGGATCAGAAGGAGAAATGGAGAATGATGGAGTGGCCCCATCAGGGAGCCCGGACGCAGAAGAGCTCGTCCCGGATTCGGTCAGCGTCGATGTAGATCCGGTGTGTGTCAGAGGGGGGCTCTATGAGGTGGACGTCAGGGAGAAGGAGTGCTACCCAGTGTACTGGAACCGTAAGTCATTATTGTGTATTCTGTCCCTGTGCAAGAGTTGTAAATGGGAATTGGAAAGCGCCTGATTAACACGAATGTCATCCATCCGTTTATATTACTGGCTTATTCATCATAAAAGGCGTTCAAATTGACCAAATGGCGAACACTCTGCTTAGCATTAAAAGGCTTCTTTCAGGGACCTGGCCTGGAAATAATTTGTTTGGGGGGCACATTGTGGCATTGAGAGAAAAAACTCTAGCCGTGTTCTTGATTGAGTAAATTAAATGCAAGGAAATTAAGAAGGGAGATGTTGAGACTCTTAATTGGCACGTTTTACATTATCATGATTAACAATAAAATTGAACATTTTAAGCTGAATTCATGTTCAAATACAACATATAGACACTGCATAGGTCAGGCATTAGTGCTAAGCAAGGTACTGTTGACATCAATGTTTGAAGTTAATTTAAAGAAACCTGCTCATGTACACAAGAGCTAAGAGATACATATAGAATGGTCACTGTCCACAAATATTTGTCCCTTACATAGTGTGATTTTATGACTTCAAGCATTGTACATCAGTGCTACTTTTGAAATCTCTTGCTGATGCAGTTATTTGGGGAGTGGCTGAGAGGCCTCCAACCATTGAAAGTGACACTTGCTTCTCATGAATGGCACTGCATTAAAATTATCTACATTAAATTTCTGTAATATCTGATGTCACTTTTAAGTTGTTTTTTTCCTTAAAGTAAGCAGAGATAACAGAGTTTAGTCAAATCATAGACTACTCTGTAAGATAAGTAAAGTGTTGATTGGGTAGAATGACTGTGGAGACTTGTGCATGTGTTTGGCAAAAGAAGCTGTGGGGAGGGACGTAATGGCAGAGGATGAGGAGAAACATAAAAACGAGAGTAAAGAATTTGAAACCTGCGCTTTAGAAACTACCTACATTTATTATTTCACAATATGACAGGGCATTTTTTCATTATTAAACTACTTTTAATAACAAATCAAACTACTCAGATTATGGGAGGAATCCACCATGTACAGTGCAACAAATTCGTGTTACCAGAATTAGATTCACAAGTTGCTTCACCACATTTTATCCTTTAAATCATTTCAGGAACTGAGAAGCCACCTGATACACCAGGTTTTTTCCATGATGTAAGCCATTGTGAAAAAAAAATCCTCTTGCTTTACTAATCCCTTAGGAATTGTGGATAAGAATCCTTATTACACGTTGTGCAGTACAATACTGTAACAAAAGTAAATTAAATTCCTTTACCAAGTGCTTTTGAATGGCATGAAAAATCTGTAAAAAGTCTCTTCTAATGAATGTGTTACAGTGGGGTCTTTCTACAAATGGTCAAAGGTTGCCATCTTCCCACGCTGTTCCTTTAACGCTCAGGGATGTATGGCCCCGGCATTGATGGCTACAGTGTGTTAATGATTTTATTTGCCAGCAGTTTATTTTATTCAAAGCGTGTTTTCTATAACTTATTGAAATGCTTGCTTAAGTGGACTTGCTGTTTATCCAGTTATGTATTAACCCTAGTTTAAAGCTAAAATGTAAAGTGCTTGTTCTTGCTTTGCTATTTTTCAAAACTCTTTAGTGACACTTGGAGCCAAACCCTATCCTGACAGCACTGGACACATGGTAGGAAATATCTCTGAATGAGAGGCCAATGCAGAGCATTTGTTTAATTTGTTTTTAAAAAAATATTAGTTTTGCTTGTTCATAAAGTCTTCAGCTTAAAACATTTTAGCCTAGCTCTCTGACTTGTTTTCTAGCCAGCATTTGGTGAATTTTGTTTCTTTTGTCTACTGTATAGATCGGGGTGCCCACACTTTTTCGGCTTGCGAGCTACTTTTAAAATGGCCAGGTCAAAATGATCTACCTACATTAAAAATGCTAGCTATATATATATACACAGAGTGTCAGAGGTGAGTAGTAATGAGTTACATTTACTCCGTTACATTTACTTGAGTAACTTTTTAAAAAAAATGTACTTCTAGTTTTACTGCACCATACTTTTTACTTTTACTTGAGTACATTTGTGAAGAAGAAACGCTACTCTTACTCCGCTACATTGGGCAACACTCAAATCGTTACTTTTTTTCATTAGATAAAGTCTGACAGACAATTTTCAATCTGCTCTGTGTAGCGCACGCTGTCAAGTTGCACACACGCCTTCCATTGCGTCTCCAGCTCTGACGCGAGGTTTTGGATGTTCCCTAAATCAAGGTGCTGATGTTGCATTTTTCGTTTGAAAGCATTAACTGAGCTAATCATATTGACCATGGTTTTCACTTTTCCTTGCAGCCGTAAAATAAGCTCATTCAATATGTTGGTCAGATCGGAAAAAAATGCCATTGATTGTTATTAAGTTGCTTGTATTCTGCACGTTTAATGACAAGAAGAAACTCCTTTAAAATCTCAGCAGGAATTTCTTCCTAGCCATCTGCCTCAATGAAGGCATCTTTTATCATCTCTCCATCTTGGAAGGACTTCTTATGCTTAATGATCGAGTGACTAACCCAGAACAATGCCTCAGTGTGTCTGCCTTTGCTTTTGAATTCAGCCGAGTGAAAAATGACGGCTGTCCGATTAACTGCGATTTTAGTTCCCTCTCCTTTCTCTTTCTCAGATCGCTTTTCGGAAGGAAGTCAGTTTCGTAGTTTTTATGAACAGTTCGAAAGTGCCTTTCCACATTTTCCTTCTTTGGAATTAACAATGATAGATAGACAAATCAGACAAACGCACTTTGATTGTGACATTGTGAGAGAAAAAAATCCTCTTCCAATTCCACATCCAGCCCATAACCAACACATTTTTTTTAAAATCCTTTCTTTAGTCGATATAAATTGGAAGGCTAACTAGATCACTTAGGTAGCCAGAGTTTTGCAGTAGCTCGCGCGTTTGATCGTGCGTGCTGGATGCCAGTGTGTTAGAAGAAAAGAGATCTCAGACTGGCCGCCCCGTATGTCAATCAAGTGGCAAATGCCATAGGGAGGATATATGATAGAATAAGATCTTAAAAGAACAATTTTTTTGAATGCAATGCGATCTACCTGCACTGCCTTTCCAATCTACCGGTCAATCGCAATCAACGCATTGGGCACCCCTGGTATAGATGGTCCGCTCTTATCAACAGACGCACTTCCATCCAGTTTTAAGGAGCCATTCACAAGCACAGAAGTTATTATCAAAACACATGACCAAAAACAAAGAAGATCTACTTGCCATATCTTATTTCCATTTGAACGCTCTGACCCTTGTAAAATTCTAGTGGGTCCATATTTGTTCCACTTCTTACTGGTGGTCTGTACAGTGTTCTAAGATGCTTGTAACGCCTTATAAATTCTTTTATATCCCCCCTGTTCTGCACAATCTAACAATAATGTTTCCTCTGCTAGCTCCTTATGGGCAAGATTATGTGTGTACTATGAAAATAAGAAAAAATTATCCAAATCGTACATTAAAAGTACATTTTGTTTATGCCCAATCAGAATCACTTCAGTTGATGTTGGGTGAAAGCACATTATACTTGTGAATGATGTGGAATGTGATTGGTTAATCATGAACCTGGTTATAAACCCTATTGCAAAGGGATGTTGCACTTTGGCAGTCAAGGCACTGAAAATGTATCGTTATTTCCAGAATATTTCTTTTGCTTAATTGTTGTTGGTTATGAAATCTCATTAAATGTGGGAAAGGGTCTGACCTGATTTGTCTTAAATTCAACCTTTTCTAAGTCTCTTGTTATTCCCAAATGTAGAATTGTGAAATTCACTAGTTATTGTAGAATATATTATTAAACATGGGAAACAGAATGTAGATAATTTATTATTTGTGAACTTTTCTTATTAACATTGATGTCTGACCCTTTGTAACCAAACCTGCTTGTCAAAAGTACAGATAACTTAACAGAAGCCTCAGTAGACATGTCCAGATTAGTGTAGGGCAGCCCTGCATATACTTGAATTTGATTAAATGAGTTCTAAAATGGATCGATCGATGGGAATGATGTATAAGTGATGTGCAGTAGCTTAATAAAAAAAAAAAAAAAACTTCACAAACTACACTGCGCCCACAAAATGAACATTTTCATTTTCATACATGCTTACAGACTTCACAGGAATCGATGCAGAAATCCATCCAAGAATTGCATCCAGGAAAGTTAATACATGTGAACCGTTCTGGCTTGTTCTTACACTAGAAAAATAGTCTTGAAAGTGTTATTATTGCCTGTGCATTGATGCTAATGTTGTAAAAGAAAAATGCACACATTCCACCCTGTCATTTTAAAGTCCCATTACCTGCCTGAACATCTACAATCATAATGTCAGCTGTATTTACTGCAAGTGCTGTTTGAAAAAGATGAGACAGCAGATCTGCATTTTGAATGTCATGCAGTAGGTAGGCCAGGCTGTGCTTGTTTGTGGTTCAAGTGGCAGATGCACGTTTTCAAGATCTCAGATTTGTAATAATTGTAATGGCATTGTGGTTGTCTGGTAGCACGACAATCGTGAACACTTCAACATTAGATTTGGTTAGACTTTTTACATGTATATTCTTTTTAAGTAGCCTGTTGAGCGTCTGTTTTATCAGTAGCAAGAAGAGCTTAGCCAAATGTGGAAGGTAACAAGATAAACTGAAAACCTCTTTCTATATTTTGTTTTATTTATTTAATTTCATTTTTCTAAGGGTATGTAAAGCTTTGCTGTCTGCCGACATCTTATATAGCACTATGTTTCAGTATGGTCAGTTTACAGATTTAGTTTTTAAGTAAAATATTAAACAAACATGTATATCTGAAAGTAATAATTGAAAGTTCTCTTCCTGTAACCCTTGAATGATTGTTAGGTCAAGCACATACATTTGTTGTTTTCCCAAATCTGAATATTACATTTTAGGTTCTGTTTCTGGTAAATGCAACTCTGACGTAGTGTGGCATGACGGGATTGTCTTTTTTTGTTTGTTTACCTTTTTGGGATTCTTTCTTTGGAGCTCTGATTGTCAAAAGGCCTGGTGATTGTAGCACGTGCTATTCCAGATAAATGCTGGCTTTTACGTTTTTGCAAAAGTTTGCAAATCAGCTCAGCCTATAATAGTATGATTTACATTTGTTTTGGCTTTTATTTAAAACCAAAAAAAGCCCTAGGGCTTAATTTTCTATTGTGCCTCTTGGAAAGATGCATTTTCTACAGTTTGTTACCAAGTATTTATAGTCTTCTTGTTAATCTTTTACCAAACTGAAAAGTATTTATATCTTTGACAGAGTATATGGATGTTCCATCTCTCTCTCTCTCTCTCTCTTTCTCTCTCTCTCTCTATATGTATGTATGTGTGTGTGTGTGTGTGTGTGTGTGTTTATTTTTTAATTAATATTTTTTTACTTTTCAATACTACTCAAGTAAATGACTCCTTAAATGCAGTCCAACCAAAACTCATAGAAGAGAATACCTTCACATCCTCTCCTCACTTCTTTGCTGGACTATACTTCCATCATTTCAGCATTTGCCTTCATTTAAATATGATAGTAAAAACACATAATGTGTTTTGGTTCAAGGGAACTGTTTTCATCTGTGTAAAATGTCCAGTTTTGCCCTAGCTAGGGCCTTTAGCAAGGTTCTTGAGAGCCAACATGAACACGTTTTTTTTTTTTGTATGCTGTCAAAATCTACTATTTGCCAGGAGCAGTAAAACGCTAAAGCTGTGCTGGGAGTGTTTGGTGGCGTTTGTTGTCACATGTTAAATGTTCTCTGGGATTCCATGATGAAGAGTCACTAGCTATATAAGCACCTCTTGAACCTGAAAGGCCTTACATTTTAGCCAGTCTTGCTATTGTACTGTCTGCCCATGCACCTTTAAGATGGTTACTTAAACAAGCAATTGCTAATGTTCAGAATCATTTGTGTTCTGACAGGCATCTTTATGAAGTGTGTCCAACACCTTAAAATAGATGAAGATGGGCACTTTGCATTGGCTTTATGCTATGATATACATTTTAGAACATTTACTTAAGTTTAGTTTCACAGTTTTCTAAAATGTCTGTCATCAAATATTAGATTTCCCAAGCAACTCGCTGAAGAGACAAGTGCAACAGTCTCAAGGGACTGTGTAGGCGTCAAACCTGCTGTTTTAGCAAGACCCACAGTGAAATGTTATGATTTGCTCCAGCCATTTCTGTACCTGTGAGCATTACCTTTTCTATTTGTTTTTAAAATCTTTCAGGTCTCAAGTACCGTAACTGCCTGTGTCACTAACAGACTGTATAAGGGCAGTAAATGTTTGTGATCATTTCCCCAACCAAAAAATCAACTCCACACCAGGCCTCCTTAGCCAGAAGGAAGCTGTTCTTTTTAAAAGCCATGGTAAAAAGTTTGGTTTTGGATTAAAAAAAGGTTTTTTTTTTCTAACTTCAGTTTATTTTGGTATTTCTAAATTATATTGAGTTATGTTTCCATAAGAGTTCATCCATCCATCCATTATCCAACCCGCTATGTGCTAAGTACACGGTCACGGGGGTCTGCTGGAAACAATCCCAGTCAACACAGGGTGCAAGGCAGGAAACATACTCTGGGCAGGGCGCCAGCCCACCGCAGGACACACACACACACACACACACTAGGGACAATTTAGGAACGCCAATGCACATAACCTGCATGTCTTTGGACAGTGGGAGGAAACCCATGCAGACACGGTGAGAACATGCAAACTCCATGCAGGGAGGACCCGGGAAGCAAACCCGGTCTCCTAACTGCGAGGCAGCAGCACTACCCACTGTGCCGCCATGCTGCCCCATAAGAGTTCAGTTCAAAATTATTTTGTGCTGCATTTTTAATATTCCCCAGCAAATGATTTGTGATGAAAATGATCTTGCATACAGCACTCAGTTCTGATTGTTCTTCTTGTGACAATCATCCGATCTTGAATATCTTCTGGAACAGCAGGTTGCTTCACCGGTATGTGGACAGTGTGTGTATAAACTGTACATATATACATCAATATACAGGTAACTACAATTACATATGTTTTTATGTGTATTATCATTGCAGCCTCTGTCTTGGCGGAGTTTTTAAATTCTCCACACGCCTGTATTTTTTTCTTTTATTTCATTTGTGTTTTTTTCCTGCATATCTGAAATGTGTGTGTTGAAGTATCAGTATTTGGGCACAATAGCCCCTGTTTGATTGAATGTGTAGTTGAGTGTGCCGTGTGTTAGACAAGCTGTCTATCCATGGTTGGATCATTCCTTATGCCAGGTGCTACCTTGATGGCCTTCAGCCTCCATGACTCAAAACTCCAAATGAAAGATGGAGATATATGTATGTTTTGCACACTTGGTCTGTCTTGAAATTGAGACCAGTTTAACTGATTTGCCTGTCAGTGGTGGACCTAACAAGAAGACAATTTTCACGAATGGTGATAGACCATGTGTATGTATAAAATATAATACAGAGCAACAAAATACACAGAGAGTGTTGTAACAGAAAGTGAAAATTGGGGTCCCATGCAGGAATAGCCCCGTTTAATTTGTTTTGTTTGGCATAATGGTTAGTAACAACAATGAAAGTAAACTCTTTCGCTTTCAGGCCTTCATGTGGAGACTTGCTACTTCCAACATCAGTACCAAAAAGAACACCAGCTTCCAAGGAGGTGGTTGTTAAAATGTGGTAGTCTCAGGTGGAGTATGACCAGAAGTGATGCCTATTATTTTCTGGCAGTTTCTCATCTATTTCAAGAATTTATAGGAAAGATGTTAGTGACTATGCATCCTTCACTCCTTTTTCACCTTTTCTGTTCATTATACTATGAGGATGCTTCTTGGCAACAGGGACAGAGAGACTGTTCAGAATTAAGGTTGAAAATTGAATGCAGCCAAATAAATACAGGTCCTTGAAGGAAACATGCTTTAATATTGTGACATGCAAGTCCCTGTCTTGCACCCAAAACGCAAGGCTGAGTCTCGGTACTTTAGCAAAAACAGCTTTATTCTGCCGCAAAACAGGAACAGCACTGTTATTTATTATAGGGGGGTCTACCACTATCCTATACACAGACACAGCAACCAGGCAGGGTCATGGCGGGGAGTCCCAAAAAAGTTTAGAAACCTTACATCTCCCCCTTCAGCTTTGACCACACCGGTGTGGGCAAAGTGACCATCGAAATAGGGCTCGGCTAGGTGGGAGAGAACGTCATCATTGGTGTGTGCAGCCCCAGGACGGTGAGGAACATCAAAAGCAAAAGCTTGCAAGCTAATAGACCACCAAGTGAGCCGGGTGTTTGTATCTTTCTGTTTGTACAGCTGTTGCAGCAGGGCGTGGTCAGTCACTAGGGTAAACCACTGTTCCCAGAGATAGTAACGGAGGGCCTTTACCGCCCATTTAATCGCCAAGCACTCTTTTTCAATAGTCGAATAATTACACTCCCTAGGTAGCAGCTTTCTGCTGAGAAACATGATGGGGTGTTCTTCCCCCTCAAAACATTGTGAGAGCACCATTCCTAAACCGAAAGTGCTAGCATTCGTGGGCAGATTAAATTCCTTTGTAAAGTCAGGATTGCACAGAACCGGGAAAGATGATAAAGTGGCTTTTAGGTCTGCGAAAGCTTTCTCTCACAGGCATTGGTACAGACAACACTACGATTCTTTCTGGCCTTTGTAAAGTTGTAAAGTCAGTAAGGGGGGGGTGGCCTGATGTGCAAAATTAGGAGTGACCCACCTGTAATATCCCACATGCCTGAGGAAGGCATGAACCTGCCTCTGTGTGGTAGGACGGGGGTACGCACGCACCTCCCCCACCTTGTTCATCTGTGGTCTATTTAGGCCATTCCCTATGGAGTAACCCAGTAATTAGTCTCTGACATGCCCAAACTGCCTTTCTTTGGGTTGGTCGTCAGTCACGCAAGCCGCAAACTGTTAAGGACAGCCCGTAGGTGATCAAGATGAGACTTTCAATTGTTACTGAAAATGACCACATCATCAAGATACACACCTGCATACGCCAAATGGGGATACAAAGTCTGGTCCCTCATTTGCTAAAGTGTCAGCGGTGCCCCATGGAGACCTAAGGGGTGTCTGGTAAATTCAAAAAGTCTGTCTGGGGTGGCGAGTGCAGTTTTCTTGCAACTGGATTCCTCCAAGGTACCTGTAAGTAGCCCTTCATGAGGTCCACAGTAGAAATATACAAGGCCTATCCAAGTTTCTGCAACAGGTTGTCCACGTGGGGCATCGGGTAGGCATCAAACTTGGAAATCATATTTAACCATCTAAAATCAATACAAAACCAACCCAAACTGTCTGGTATTGAAACAAGGACAATAGGACTTTGCCTTTCGCTTTTGCTTTCACGAATAACTCCTAGCCGGAGCATCTTGGCCACCTCATTACGAATTATCTGTTTCGTTTTCTCCGGAAGATGATACAGGGGCACATGTACCGTGACACCAGGATCAGTCACTATCCTGTGTTCCGCAATTTCTGTCTGACCAGGTGTGGTCAAAAAGACATCTGAGTTCTTATCGATCAGTTTTAGCAGATCATCTTTCTGAGTGTCAGTTAAATCCTCGCCAATAGATTTCCACCTGTGGGACCACTGTGGATGTGGCCATCACCTCGCATGGTTCATGCCATTCTTTCAACAGGTTGATATGCAAAAACTGTATGGGTTTCCGCTTCCCTGGAATCTGGACTTTATAATTCACGGGGGACACACTCTCTTCTATGACTGCTGGACCCAACCACTCAGCATGAAATTTATACGGGTCTGCCAGAATTAACACCAGAACCCGATCTCCCCTCTTGAACTTGCACAGTTTACTTGTCCTGTCTTAGTCACGTTTCTGCGCCTACTTCTCACGCTGCAGATGCTCCACAGGAATAGAGAACAATATAGAAATCTGTTCCTGCAGCGACATGACTCGATTGACAAACCTACCCCCAGAGGTGTTGCACGAATCCCTGTCCATTCTTCCCGCAAAATGCCCAACATACTGCGTGGACAGTGGTCAAAGAGCAACTCGAAAGGGCTTAACCCTGTAGATGCTTGTGGGGATTCCCGAATAGCAAACAGGAGAAAGGGCACAACGGTATCCTCACGAGGTTGGGTCGTCATGGGCGACATGTCAAGATTATTTGTTTTAGAGTCTTATTAAATTGTTCAGTCAGGCCATTCGTTTTTTTTTAGATGATAAACTGTGGAGTGTAGCTGCTTAACTGCATAACTTTCACACAGCTGCTCCATGATACGAGACATAAAGGGTGTGTCCTGATCAGTCAAAATCTCACGAGGAATACCAATATGCGTAAACATTTCCATGATTCCTTTTGCAACAGTCCACACAACTAAACAGCTACTTCTGGGTACCTTGTGGCGTAATTGACTAACACAAGCATATACTGAAAGCCATTTTTACTGTTGGGGAACGTACCAACAATATCTAGTCCCACCCTCTCAAAGGGGACCTCGAGAATAGGCATCGGTACCAGAGGTTCCCTAGCGAGTTTGTGGGCGGAAACTGTTTGACAGTCGGGACAAGCGTTACCTTATTGTTCCACATCTTGGCCCATATTCGGCCAATAAAACCATTTTGAAATGTGCGCTGTTGTTTTTTCTGTGCCTAGATGACCCCCCATAAAACTTCTCACTGGGTACCACTAACTGTTCAAGCCGCCCATCCACCCACCACCCGTAATCCAAAATCACTCAATTCAAGAAGCCGTCCTTGATCAAAAAGTGTGGTGTTTTAACGTTCGGATCTTCTCTTTCCTCATAATAGGAGTCACACGCAATGTGTGCCTGTTTGAAAGCAAAGTCTAAGCTGTTGTCGGAATTCGGTTGGACAGGGTCCCCCTGAACCTGATGCAGCACTTTTCCCATTCCTGGATGAAACTTCATCAGGACCTGTGGTAGACATACAGTCCTCCAGTTCTCTCGAGTCTTCCTGCAAGGATCCTTCCAGTCTATGCACTAGATCTAGCAACAAATGTACATCATTCCACATTATCTCATCACAAAGATCTTCATTTATTCCTGATTAAATGACATCCACCATATGCTCAAAAGTGTTTCCCTGAAACCAGCTTTGAATCAGGTCCACCAAGTCTTGGACCTGTGCTCTTACAGTGCACTCTGAATCTATACACCATGTACGAAACTGGCATCCCTTGGCCAGTGGGCTCATCGCTGTGTGGAGAAGGATCTGTTGCTTCAGAAGGTCATAATCATCGAGTCTATTGGTGGGAGGGGATTTCGTATGGCATAGAGGTCTTCTCCGGTTAAAAGCGGGGCCAAAATAGCTGTCCAGGCTCCCCTGTCCCAGTGCATCAGTGTTGCATTACACTCAAAGCAGAATAGGAAGCACTCTGGGTCATCTGAGGGAGCCATCTTTGATGTACATTGTGGGGTCGTGTCAGCAAAGGAGCGGCCGTCTGAGGCTCATTTTGCTTCTGGGGTTGCTGTTCTTCTTGTGGATCCATTGGTGCAAGAACCCCACTCCTGGAACCATGTGACACGTAAGTCACTGTCTTACATCCCAAAAATAGGAGGCTGAGTCACAATCTTCAGAATGATCAGCTTTATTAAAAACCTCAAACAGGAACAGCAAGCATTTTTATTGAGGCGGTAGCTACCACTCTATAACACACAAACACAGCAAGCAAGCAGTGACTTCATTAGTTATTCCTTGGCTCCCTCCTTCAGTTCAGGCACTGATAATCCCCTCCTCAGGTTGATCCCGCAGCTGCGGATCCAGGATTGGGATTGGATTGTCCTGAAGGAGAGGGGACAACGAGAAGTTGAGCCAGGTCATTGCCCGAATTAAAATATATAGAGAGTAAAATATCTAAACTCTTTTGGGGCTCCTCCCAATGGGATGACACGCCAAAGAGCGTCCCAAAGTGCGATCGCCTCATCTGTGGAAAATAGCATATCTGTTGCTGGGGGCAAAATCCCACTGCTGTCGATGAGTCATGCAAGGAATATTGTAAATACAGGGAACAGTATTACTTGGCCATTAACCATGACCCTGCCTGATTGTTGTGTCTGTGTATAGGAGAGTCGTAGATCCCGCTACAATAAATAACCGTGTTTTTCCTGTTTCAAGCTGAATAAAGCTGGTTTTGCCAATGTACTGAGACTCAGCCTTGTGTTTTGGTGTGCAAGACAGGGACTGACACGTCACAATATTTACAGTATGTATGTATATATCTCGTAGGTTCTGAAGGTATTCAGACCCCTCCACTTTCTGCAGACTGTGTTATGTTATAGATTTCATTATGAATGGATACATTTAAATCTTTTGCCTATCAGCCTACACTCAATACCTCATAATGACAAAGTGAAAATCTGTTTTCAGAAAGGTTTGCAAAGGTATTAAAAATCACAAACTGTCTTTCATTCATATAGGTATTTAGACCCTTTGCTATGGCACTCCAGATTGTCGTCAGGTGCATCCTGTTTGCTTTAATTATCCTTGAGATCTATCTAGAAATTGATTGAAGTCCATCTGCTGTGGTCTGTACAGACTGCTTTTGCTATTGGCTATCTGATTATTTAGCCCCTCCCTCCCTATTCCTTAATGCACTGTGGTACTGATAAAAGTGGATTTTGCTCTAATTGGGACACAGTGGACCGATTTCTGTCTCTGATATAGATTATGATACTACACCTCTGTGGTTCCTTTACATATAATAATAATATGGGAGAGAAGTGGCTTCATAACTTGCAGTACAGGCCAAAAGTTTGGACACACCTCCTCATTCAATGCGTTTTCTTTATTTTCATGACCATTTACAGCACTCCATCACTCTCCTTCTTGGTCAAATAGCCCTTACACAGCCTGGAGGAGTGTTTGGGGTCATTGTCCTGTTGAAAAATAAATGATCGTCCAACTAACCTGACTTCTGCACAACACAACTGCTGGTCCCAACCCCATTGATAAAGCAAGAAATTCCACTAAATAACCCTGATAAGGCACACCTGTGAAGTGAAAACCATTTCAGGTGACTACCTGTTGAAGCTCATCGAGAGAATGCCAAGAGTGTGCAAAGCAGTAATCAGAGCAAAGGGTGGCTATTTTGAAGAAACTAGAATATAAAACATGTTTTCAGTTATTTCACCTTTTTTTGTTAAGTACATAACTCCACATGTGTTCATTCATAGTTTTGATGCCTTCAGTCATGAAAATAAAGAAAACACATTGAATGAGGAGGTGTGTCCAAACTTTTGGCCTGTACTGTATGTCTAATTAAAGTTGTTGCCATGTTCTTTGTTGATGCTGAGGAAAGCACAATTCTATCTAGGCAGAGGTAGTATGGCATGTCCATTGAAGTGGTTGTTTTCTTTAATTAAAGGCTGTAGAATAAATTGTTTTGCTTTTTTGTCTCCTAGAAATGTTTTAACAGCTAAAGGCAAGTTCAGCAAAGGCCACCATTGTCTTAAACAGTCTTGTAAATTGTTTTGGTCTGTGGTGGTCTTCTCTTTATTACTACTGATTTTCAGTTAGCTTTCCAGTATTCTGTGTTGTTATTTGCAAATAAGGGACCATCTCAGGTCCCATTCATATCTATAGTTTTACAGATTAATAGATGTAACATGAATAGCTACACATTGTTGCTTTCTTGCCTTGTACTAGAGAGGCTCAAAACTCTAATCAGATTATCTCACTATTCTTTTATTCTTTTAAAATGACACATGGTAAACATTTTCCCATATTTTAAAAAAGAAAGAAGAGATACAAGCAAAACAAATCTGGTAGAAAAAGTAGTTTTAATTTCATAGGTACCTTCCTTCTTCTACCATCCATGGGATGTTTTACATGTGAGCAAAGGAGATATGTAAGACTTGTGTTTGAAAACTTATGTACTTTAGATAAAAACTAATAAAGGGATCTGTTATTATTTGTTTACCTTGTAGATGGCTACTTTATTGGTCCCAAGGGAAAGCAGCAGTGTTCCAGCAGCCTACGCTTATTAACAGCAGTCAGATATACACAAACAACTGAAGAGTGAAATAAATAACATATTCCCATAGTCCAGCAAAGTTCATATATTGAAATGGCTGAAAGCGCAGTCTTTCACAAAAATCTGATGGCACCTCGTAAGACTTGCTCCCCAGTAGCATTCTCAGGAGCACCATGGTAGAATAGCATGGTGGTGAAGATACTGCAGTTGTTGACCAGGGTACCACACAGGTTGTGTGAAGTGTAGTTCATGATAATCAGTAGCTTAGTCAACACGGTTAGCTCTTCTTCTCCATAGAGTCCTGGGTAGTCTGCTGAACAGAGATGGCATTCTTTGGTAAACTGTTAAGACTATTGATGTATCACATTATCATACCACTCCGTAAAACCACACAATATAAAACACAGGCTGACTGAAAAATGAGCAGAATTATTTCAGAAATTTCAGTCAGCTCTGGCCCATTTTGTATTTAGCTTATGGGTCTGAAGCCTGATTTACCCTCAGATACGTGTATTTTTTGATCACTTCAACTTCTACTTCATGGGTGAAAACCAGTGTTAGCCTACCATATGCTTTTCGTCGTTAATTTTGATTGTCCAGCCAAGTCCACACAGCAAAGTGAACCTCTACCCGCTGAACACTTATCTGTGCAGTCATCCGAGAACCACTTAAGGTGATACAGCATGACTCAGAATTGTGTTAAGGTCTTATGTGTGGGGTGGGATGGCATAAATTTTGATCTGTATTCCAAGCACTCAGTAGGCATCCAGCCTCTTAGCTTATCACTTCACCTTAAGGGCTTGTGTGTAGTGTTAAAGGTATGCCAAATCAAGTTTGTGATTCTGTGTAAAGATACGTGATGCCCGGTTAGTAGTCACCTAAGCTTACTAACTGCTCCACTGTCTCTGCGAGTTGACTCTGTGGAGTTTCTGCATTCTCTTAATGCTCTTAGGATTCATTTTGTTACATTTTAGGTTTTGCCAGTAAATAACTCTGGTCTGTTGAGAACACTTTCCTTCCTGACTGGTTCTGTTGATTAACTGTTTAACAAAAGCTGGTGCAGTTAGCCTTTTTGTTTGTCACAGAGAATGTTATTCTTACAGATGGTGGCTTTCTTATTACAATTAATATCTAGTAACTTTTAACACATTTGGAACACACAGTAGTGTGGTAGTTTATTCACTTGGTCCATTAATTAACTTTAAAAAGCAAAGCCTACAGTGCAAAATGTTCCGCAGTCAAAGGGCAGCACTACTTTCTGCCTTTTGTCTTTTGCATCATACATCCCCAGTTTTACAAGTGTAATGGCTCTACTTAAAATTATTTATTGAGTTTACAGTTAGCTTTGTGACAAGCACTGTATTGCTGCCTGCTTTTAATAATGCATTAATATTGCGTGAAGTGCAGCAGGAGCTACTGGAGTTAATTTTCCTGAGTGCCCTTTTGAACGTGGACTCAGGCCCATTAAACTTGCACAAACTATGACGCTGTTGCTTTTAATCTCTGGGTAACCTTGGTGTAGCTGAGAGTAAGCACACATGGTCTGTTTCGCAGATACCTTGAAGTGTATGTGTGATATTTTAACTAGTAGCATATTTGACCAAATAAACAAAATGATTTACGATATTTTGACTAGTAGCACATTTGACCAAATAAACAAAATGATATAGAAGTATGACATTGATACAATAGCCAAGATCAGATCTTTTCCTATCTTAATAAAATTTATCAAATCTAATCTAAAGTGGTCTTGCAATGGGCACTTTTGCATTATTGATTAAAAATCTATTTTCCACTTTTCACAATATATTTAACATCAATATTAAAGACTAAAATTTCCAAGTGTAGGAGATTTTAAATTGTTTCTTTTAAAATAGAAAACCAATTTAAATTGTATTCAACCCTGCTTAATAATTCATTATTAATGACAGCTAATGTATTTGTTAGTCACCTTTTTAGGCCGCATTTCTTTCTCGTGTTTCATATTCAAGAACTAACAGCAGAGTGTAATCACTTGGGTGTGCTGCTTCCTTGATGTTATCTGTTTTCCTCTCATATTCAATGCTTCTCCTGGAAGAAAAAAGTGGTCTTACAGAAAAAAAAAATTTTATTTGCCAAGAATATTAGAATACTAGCAGAATACCCGCGCTTCGCAGCGGAGAAGTAGTGTATAAAAGAAGTTATGAAAAAGAAAAGGAAAAATTTTAAAAATAACGTAACATGATTGTTAATGTAATTGTTTTGTCATTGACATGAGTGTTGTTGCCATATTTATATATATCTATATATCTATATCTATCTATATATATCTATCTATATATATATATAGCAAAATACCCACGCTTGGCAGCGGAGAAGTAAAAAGAAAAGGAAACATTTTAATAATAACGTAACATGATTGACAACATAATTGTTTTGTCATTGTCATGAGTGCTGCTGGCATATATATATATATATATATATATATATATATATATATATATATAT
>JANRMT010062798.1:7192851-7376195 GCA_026402145.1 Polypterus bichir lapradei
ACACACATATACTATGGGGTGCGAAACAGGCAAATACATTGATTTTCTGAATATATAAAGTCGGCGTCAGAATATATAAAGTCAAAACTTGAATATATAAAGTCTTTCCCGAATATATAAAGTCACTGTCGGAATATATAAAGTCAAAACTTGAATACATAAAGTCAGCGTCAGTATATATAAAGTCAAAACTTTTTTCTAAATATATAAAGTCAAAATTTGAATAAATAAAGTCACCGCTGGAATATATAAAGTCAAAACTTGAATATATAAAGTCATTGCTGGAATATATAAATTCAAAACCTGAATATATAAAGTCAGCGTCAGAATATATAAAGTCAGCGCTAGAATATATAAAGTGAAAACCTGAATATATAAAGTCAGCATCGGAATTTATAAAGTCATTCCTGATTATATAAAGTCAACATCGGAGTATATAAACTCATTCCTGAATATATAAACTCAAAGTCAAAATATATTGATTGAAACGACTCTGAACTGAAGTAAGTTAACAAAAACGTATTCAGAAAAATAAATTAAAAAAACACTGTTCGGTTAATGTTTTGAAAATGATACATTTGCCCTGCCCAGGATTGGTTCCTGCCTTGCACCCAGTGTTGGCTGGGATTGGCTCCAGCAGACCCCCGTGACCCTGTGGTCGGATTCAACGGGTTGGGAAATGGATGGATATTGCAGCACTGACTTTGTATATTCCGACGATGACTTTATATATTGAAGTTTTGACTTTATATATTCCAGCGCTTACTTTATATTGTGAGCTGGAGGGCTTAGCTATTACGTGTGGTGATGAAACTTCACTTTGGTAACTGATCATGCTCCACTTCAATGGTCATACCGACAGAAAGATACAAACTCTCGCCTCATGAGATGGTTTCTGGGCTTACAACCTTACCGTTTCACAGTAAAACATCGACCAGGTTCTGAACACGTCAACGCAGACGTATTATCAAGACTAAATGAACCTGGTACAGAGAGTCGCTTGATTCACGGAAATGTGAATAAAGCTGAGGGGGAGGGTGTGTGCTGGAGGGCTGATCGCACCCCAAGAAGATACAGACACCTCTGGGAAAACCACAACCCCAGAAACACAGACTACCCTCACATTGCTCCTTACTTTCTCACTTGCGCTATAACGCGTAATGCAAACCTCACGCGATACTCCGCTAACTTAAAAGCCTTGTGCAGCGCCTGTCAGTTGAAAATTGATTGTTTGCTTGCTTTTATCGCTCTCTCTCTCTGCTCCTAGCGGAACTGTCATCTCTGACTTGTCATTGAGCACGTTTAAGCTCATGTGTTTGCAGTGTTTGAATAAAAATCCTTCTTGTTTCTATGACCTCCTGTGTCTCTGTGCAAATCTGTGACCCAAGCGTGACAATATATTCCGATGCTGACTTTATATATTCAAGATTTGACTTTATATATTCCAGCGCTGAGTTTATATATTTTCCGACGCTGACTTTATATATTTAAGTTTTGACTTTATATATTCCAGCGCTTACATTATATATTCCGAAATATTCCAACGCAGTCTTTATATACTCAGGTTTTGACTTTATATATTTGGGAATGACTTTATATATTCAAGTTTCGACTTTATATATTCCAGCCCTGACTTTATATATTAAAGTTTTGACTCCGCTAACTTAAAAGCCTTGTGCAGCGCCTGTCAGTTGAAAATTGATTGTTTGCTTGCTTTTATCGCTCTCTCTCTCTGCTCCTAGCGGAACTGTCATCTCTGACTTGTCATGGAGCACGTTTAAGCTCATGTGTTTGCAGTGTTTGAATAAAAACCCTTCTTGTTTCTACGACCTCCTGTGTCTCTGTGCAAATCTGTGACCCAAGCGTGACAATATATTCCGACGCTGACTTTATATATTTAAGTTTTGACTTTATATATTCCAGCGCTTGCATTATATATTCCAAAATATTCCAACGCCGTCTTTATATACTCAGGTTTTGACTTTATATATTCCAGCGCTGACTTTATATATTAAAGTTTTGACTTTATATATTCAGAAACAAGTTTTGACTTTATTTATTCCGACAGTGACTTTATATTTTTAACGCGTTATGGAGCACATGCATCGAAGCTTCTCAGCTGTGCGATTGTCAATGTAACCTTTTGTAAGTAGTGCCTGTAGGATTCAGTGTGGAGAAACTCTAGAGACAGCGTGTGTATTAACTTGTGGATTTTTCTGTGACTAATTGGTAGCATTGTGACGAAGTTGCTTCGGAAGACGGCGTTAGCCGTGGAGCTCAGCTCAGAGCGAAATGAGGTAAATGGGAGGGGATATGATGACGTGACTCCCCCACCCGCCTTAACTGTCAATCTCCCACAAACACAGTCTCTCGGAATTTGCATAAGCACACCCCTTCACCTGCAATTTTAACTTAGTTACAAAGTGATCAAAACTCTCGTTTATATCCTGCGTCCTCTCATTAAACTTGTATCCCGCATTACCCGTGGGCATGAAAAACGCCAGCGGCAGCCTGTCTATTAACTTAATTTAAAGTTTAGATTTACACCTTGTTTTGTTTCCGAAGTAGCTGCACTCATGAATATGGTAGTATATGTCACTCGCTCGCTTCTTATTGTTTCGCTGCCTTCTCAATTATATAATGCATGTTTTCTTCAGCGCATTTTGGAGCTCTTCCTGGTTTTCTACACACTGCGTTGACAGTCAGTTCACGTGATTACGTGGGAGGCGTGATGATGTCACACGAAACTCCGCCCCCCATGGCTTTCAAGCTCAACTCCATTACAGTAAATGGAGAAAAATAGCTTCCAGTTATGACCATTACGCATAGAATTTCGAAATGAAACCTGCCCAACTTTTGTAAGGAAGCTGTAAGGAATGAGCCTGCCAAATTTCAGCCTTCTACCTACACGGGAAGTTGGAGAATTAGTGATGAGTCAGTCAGTCAGTCAGTCAGTGAGGGCTTTGCCTTTTATTAGTATAGATAGATTATTATTATTATTAGAATATTGTGAAAAGGTTCAATATTGAAGACACCTGGTGCCACACTATAATCAGCTAATTAACTCAAAACACCTGCAAAAGCCTTTAAATGGTCTCTCAGTCTAGTTCTGTAGGCTACACAATCATGGGGAAGACTACTAACTTGACAGTTATCCAAAAAGACGACCATTGACACCTTGCACAAGGAGGGCAAGACGCAAAAGGTCATTGCTAAAGAGGCTGGCTGTTCACAGAACTCTGTGTCCAAGCACATTAATAGAGAGGCGAAGGGAAGGACAAGATGTGGTAGAAAAAAGTGTACAAGCAATAGGGAAAACCACACCCTGGAGAGGACTGTGAAACAAAACCCATTCAAAACTGTGGGGGAGATTCACAAAGAGTGGACTGCAGCCGGAGTCAGTGCTTCAAGAACCACCACGCACAGACGTATGCAAGACATGGGTTTCAGCTGTCGCATTCCTTGTGTCAAGCCACTCTTGAACAAGAGATGGCGTCAGAAGTGTCTCACTTGGGCTAAAGACAAAAAGGACTGGACTGCTGCTGAGTGGTCCAAAGTTATGTTCTCTGATGAAAAGTAAATTTTGCATTTCCTTTGGAAATCAAGGACCCAGAGTCTGGAGGAAGAGAGGAGAGGCACAGAATCCACGTTGCCTGAGGTCCAGTGTAAAGTTTCCACAGTCAGTGATGGTTTGGGGTGCCATGTCATCTGCTGGTGTTGGTCCATTGTGTTTTCTGAGGTCCAATGTCAACGCAGCCGTCTACCAGGAAGTTTTAGAACACTTCATGCTTCCTGCTGCTGACGAACTTTATGGAGATGCAGATTTCATTTTCCAACAGGACCTGGCACCTGCACAAAGTGCCAAAGTTACCAGTACCTGTTTTAAGGACCATGGTATCCCTGTTCTTGTTTGGCCAGCAAACTCGCCTGACCTTAACCCCATAGAAAATCTATGGGGTATTGTGAAGAGGAAGATGCAATATGCCAGACCCAACAATTCAGAAGAGCTGAAGGCCACTATCAGAGCAACATGGGCTCTCATAACACCTGAGCAGTGCCACAGACTGATCGACTCCATGCCACGCCGCATTGCTGCAGTAATCCAGGCCAAAGGAGCCCCAACTAAATATTGAGTGCTGTACATGCTCATACTTTTCATGTTCATACCTTTCAGTTGGCCAACATTTCTAAAAATCCTTTTTTTGCATTGGTCTTAATTGATATTCTAATTTTCCGAGATACTGAATTTGCGAGTTTCATTAGTTGTCAGTTATAATCATCAAAATTAAAAGAAATAAACATTTCAAATATACCAGTCTGTGTGTAATGAATGAATCTAATATACAAGTTTCACTTTTTGAATGGAATTGCTGAAATAAATCAACTTTGTCATGATATTCGAATTTTATGACCGGCACCTGTGTGTGTGTGTATGTATATATATATATATATATATATATATATATATATATATATATATATATTTGGATATACTGTATAAGGCTGTCAGATCGAACATCACTATTTGAATACATTTCCAAAATATATGAAAAAATTCTTATGCTGACTTTTGATTGTCAAGGAACCTAATTTTGTCATCTTTTTACTCAAGACACACTATGCTACAATACTTTTGTATTTTGCATGTGTTTTGCAGAGTAGTTCCACTATCAACATTTTTATAATTTGTAATTGTTAGTTTGTGTTGTCATTTTTAAAATAGACATATATTTTCTACCACAATGCTCTGTTTTTTGGTAAAAAGGTGTACTAACAACTGATTGAAACACATTTCCAGTACCCAGAAAGTATTGTTTCGCTCCTCTGTTCTGTTCCACACTTGAACTTGAGATCCCCTGTTCTGTTCCACACTTGAACTTGAGATCCCTGATGTGCTGCTGTTTTTTATATTAAAACCATTAAACAGTCATCATAGGAAACAATAATAATGTAATTAAACATGATGAGAAATAACTGGTATATTTCTCATTTTCCTTTTATTATTATAACAGCTTTAAAACTGCCATTTTAAGGCACATTTTCAGAGTCAGGAAAGCATACTTTGCTACCTCAACCAGAATTTGCCTTTTGGAGGTTGCTAACTTGACATGCACACTTTCTAAAACAAAGACATAATGAAAATTAATATTTTAATATTACTATTATATATTTATGTATTATAGTTATATTTATACCGAATCTGTGAAGGTGGAAAGAAATATTGTTTAGTTTAATGCTGTATATTGTTTTTCGATTATTGTACCCCTGCTGTAGCACTCGACTGGTGCCCCCTGTATAAACTTATTAAACTGGGCTGCTCCATACACATGAATAGACTCCCCATGCCTCAACTTGTATATGGAATATACATGGGCACTGACTTCATGTCTTTTTCACCCAAGGACCAGAAAGGCACGTAGTGGAGGTGGAAGAGGGACAGGGTACAGGGAACTGAAATAACGTGCATTTAACATGTTTTAAGTCATCAGGAGAGATTTTGTAAGGGTTTCATATATACGTTGTAGGCATGTGACATGTGCAGTTCTACTTTTATATTTGTGAAGGGTGTTATTTTTGAAGTGGAGGCAGTGTTAGCACACAAGTTATAAGCGGCTCATACTTAGCAGATGCACAGCAAGCAAAAAAAAGCAAAAATTTTGCCAAATCAATATGCGGAAAACAATACAAATTTCCATACCGGATCGGTCGAGCCCTGGGTTAACAATGACTGCCACTAGTACTGTTAGCCAACAGGGTGCTGGTGGAAATTGGGCAACTGTTGGCCGAAAAAGAAGTAGAAGAAGAGGGGGGAGATGTATCCGGAGGCAGGAGGAGAGGAGGAAAGGAAAGAGAATGGAACTGAGAGTAGGAACTTTGAATGTTGGCAGTATAACTGGTAAGGGGAGAGAGTTAGCAGATATGATAGAGAGAAGGAAGGTTGATATATTGTGTGTGCAAGTGACTAAATGGAAGGGTAGTAAGGCCAGGTGCATCGAAGGTGGATTCAGATTGTTCTGTCATGGTGTGGATGGGAGGAGAAATGGAGTAGGGGTTATTCTGAAGGAACAGTATGTCAAGAGTGTTTTGGAGATGAAAAGAGTGTCAGACAGAGTAATGATTATGAAGCTGGAAATTGGAGGTGTGATGAAGAATGTTGTTAGTGCATATGCATCGCAAGTTGGGTGTGCGATGGAGGAGAAAGGAGATTGTTGGAGTTAATTGGATGAAGTGATGAACAGTGTACCCAAGAGACAGAAAGTGGTGACTAGAGCAGATTTCAATGGACATGTTGGTGAAGGGAGCAGTGGAGACAAGGAGGTGATGGGTAGGTATGGTGTCAAGGAGAGGAATGAAGAAGGTCAGAGGATAGTGGATTTCACCAAAAGGATGGATGTGGCTGTGATGAATACGTATTTTAAGAAGTGGGAGGAACATAGGGTTACGCACAAGAGTGGAGGAAGATGCACACAGGTAGGTTATATTCTATGCACAAGAGTCAATCTGAAGGAGATTGAAGACTGCAGAGTGGTGGCAGGGGAAAGTGTAGTTAAGCAGCATAGGATGGTGATCTGTAGGATGACGTTGGAGATCAAGAATAGGAAGAGAGTGAGGGCAGAGCCAAGGACCAAATGGTGGAAGTTGAAAAAGGAAGACTGCAAGGTTGAGTTTAGGGAGAAGGTGAGACAGGCACTGGGTGGTAATGAAGAATTACCAGACAGTTGGGAAGCTTCAGCAGATGGAGTAAGGGTGACAGCAAGAAGGATGCTTGGCATGACATCTAGACAGAGGAAGGAGGAAAAGGAACCTGGTGGTGGAATGGGGAATTAAAGGAGAGTATACAGAGGAAGAGGATGGCAAAGAAGAAGTGGGATAGTCAGAGAGATGCAGAAAGTAGACAAGAGTATAAGGAGATAAGGCGCAAGGTGAAGAGAGAGGTGTCGAAGGCTAAAGAAAAGGCGTATGATGAGTTGTATGACAGGTTGGACACTAAGGAGGGAGAAAAGGACCTGTACCGATTGGCTAGGCATAGGGACCAAGCTGGGAAAGATGTGCAACAGGTTAGGGTAATAAAGGATAAAGATTGAAATGTACTCAAAAGCGAGGAGATTGTGTTGAGCAGATGGAAAGAGTACTTTGAGAGGCTGATGAATGAAAAGAACTAGAGAAAGAGAAGAGGTTGGATGATGTGGAGGTAGTGAATCAGGAAGTGCAAAGGATTAGCAAGGAAGAAGTAAGGACAGCTATGAAGAGGATGAAGAATGGAAAATCCATTGGTCCAGATGACATACCTGTGGAAGCATGGAGGTGTTTAGGAGAGATGGCAGTGGAGTTTTTAACCAGATTGTTTAATGGAATATTGGAAAGTGAGAGGATGCCTGAGGAGTGGAGAAGAAGTGTACTGGTGCCAATATTTAAGAATAAGGGGGATGTGCAGGACTGCAGTAACTACATGGAATAACACTATCACAGCATGAAGTTATGGGAAAGAGTAGTGGAAGCTCGGTTAAGAAGTGAGGTGATGATTAGTGAGCAGCAGTATGGTTTAATGCCAAGAAAGAGCACCACACATGCGATGTTTGCTCTGAGGGTATTGATGGAGAAGTATAGAGAAGGCCAGGAGGAGTTGGATTGCGTCTTTGTGGACCTGGAGAAAGCATATGACACGGTGCCTCGAGAGGAGTTGTGGTATTGTATGAGGAAGTCGGGAGTGGCAAAGAAGTATGTAAGAGGTGAACAGGATATGTACGAGGTAACTGTGACCGTGGTGAGGTCTACAGTAGGAGTGACGGATGCATTCAACGTGGAGGTGGGATCACATCAGGGATCAGCTCTGAGCCCTTTCTTATTTGCAATGGTGATAGACAGGTTGACAGACGAGATTAGAGAGGGGTCCCTGTGTGATCTGTAGCGATACTAGGGAGCAGGTTGAGGAGACCATAGAGAGGTGGAAATATGCTCTAGAGAGGAGAGGAATGGAGGTCAGTAGGAACAAGACAGAATACATGTGTGTAAATGAGAGGGAGGTCAGTGGAACGGTGAGGATGAGGGGAGTAGAGTTGGTGAAGGTGGATGAGTTTAAATACTTGGGATCATCAGTACAGAGTAATGGAGATTGTGGAAGAGAGGTAAAAAAGAGAGTGCAGGCAGGGTGGAATGGGTGGAGAAGAGTGTCAGGAGTGATTTGTGACAGACGGATATCAGCAAGAGTGAAAGGGAAGGTCTACAGGACGGTAGTGAGACCAGCATGTTATATGGATTGGAGATGGTGGTACTGACCAGAAAGCAGGAGACAGAGCTGGAGGTAGCAGAGTTAAAGATGCTAAGATTTGCATTGGGTGTGACAAGGATGGATAGGATTAGAAATGAGTACATTAGAGGGACAGCTCAAGTTAAACGGTTGGGAGACAGTCAGAGAGGTGAGATTGCGTTGGTTTGGACATGTGCAGAGGAGAGATGCTGAATATATTGGGAGAAGGATGCTGAGGATAGAGCTGCCAGGCAAGAGAAAAAGAGGAAGGCCTAAGAGAAGGTTTATGGCTGTTGTGAGAGTAGTGATGTGTGAACCCCACTGAATTTGCATCACCTCAGGTTTGCCAAAATCCTTTGGGAACATTGCTGAAATCAGGGAAGAGAAATAGGTATACAATTGTTACAAAGTGGCATTGTTTAGTAGTATGTATATGTTTAAGTTTAGATAAAGTAACCTGGCTGTGTATGCTTGTAAGAACATGTGAAATTAAGGATTAGGACTATAAAATTAACATTTCCAAAAATATATCTTTTTTTCTAAAATAACTTAACAATCAATCAGACCATGGGAACATATCAGTTGTCCCAGTTTTTTGACTGTTGATTCTGTATCTCACATGAGGCAGCCAGCATGACGCTATAAATTCAAATGATTTTAAAACAATCATTGATGAAAAGGAGAGAGAGAGAGAAAAGTAACTGCCAAACAAAGAAGACCACTTGATCAGACTTTCCCACCTGCAGACCACCCCTCCACTCCCAAGCATCATACCCGGTTTAAGAAAACAACAGTAACAACGTTTATTTATATAGCACATTTTCATACAAAAAAGTAGCTCAAAGTGCTTTGCATAATGAAGAAAAATAAAAGACAAAATAAGAAATTAAAATAAGAGAACATTAGTTAACATAGAAAAAGAGTAAGGTCCGATGGCCAGGGAGGACAGAAAAAAAAAAAAAAATTCCAGACGGCTGGAGAAAACAATAAAATCTGCAGGGGTTCCAGGCCACGAGACCGCCCAGTCCCCTCTGGGCATTCTACCTAACATAAATGAAATAGTCCTTTTTGTATTTAGGGTTCTCACGGACGGACTTGATGATGATGGTCATGCAGACTTCTGGCTTTTAATCCATCACTGTTGGAACATCACGGTGCTTTGAGTAGATGCGCCACCACCAAAAGGACACCGGAAAAAGAAACAGAAGAGAGAGTAGGGGTTAGTACCGATTTTAGAGCCACCATGAATAGTTATTATAATGAATTGGATATACAGAGTATCAGGATTAAATTACAGTGAAGTTATGAGAAGGCCATGTTAAAATAATGTGTTTTCTGAAGTTTTTTGAAGTGCTCCACTGTATTAGCCTGGCGAATTCCTATTGGCAGGCTATTCCAGATTTTAGGTGCATAACAGCAGAAGGCCGCTTCACTACTTCTTTTAAATTTTTCTCTTGGAATTCTAAGGAGACACTCATTTGAGGATCTGAGGTTACGATTTGGAATATAAGATGTCAGACATTCTGATATATAAGATGGGGCGAGATTATTTAAGGCTTTATAAACCATAAGCAGAATTTTAAAGTCAATTCTGAATGACACAGGTAACCAGTGTAGTGACATCAAAACTGGAGAAATGTGCTCGGATTTTCTTTTCCTGGTTAGGATTCTAGCAGCTGCATTCTGCACTTGTTGCAAACGATTTATGTCTTTTTTGGGTATTTCTGAGAGGATTGCGTTACAGTAATCTAGTCGACTGAAAACAAACGCGTGAACTAATTTCTCAGCATCTTTCAGTGATATAAGATGTCTAATTTTTGCTATGTTTCTTAAGTGAAAAAATGCTGTCCTAGTGATCTGATTAATATGCGATTTAAAATTCAGATTACAGTCAACAGTTACCCTTAAGCTTTTTACCTCCGTCTTGACTTTTAATCGTAATGTATCCAGTTTATTTCTAATTTGCCTCATTGTATCCGTTATTGCCAATCACTAAGATTTCAGTTTTCTCTTTATTTAGCTTGAGAAAGTTACTATTCATCCATTCAGAAATACAAGTAAGACATTGTGTTAGTGAATCAAGAGAATCGGGGTCATCAGGTGCTATTGATAAGTACAGCTGTGTGTCATCAGCATAGCTGTGGTAGCTCACGTTATGCCCCAAAATAATCTGACCTAACGGAAGCATATAGATTGAGAAGAGCAGAGGACCCAGGATAGAGCCTTGTGGAACACCATATAGGATATCATGTGTCTTTGAGTTGTAATTCCCACAACTAGCAAAGAATTTTCTACCTGCCAGGTAGGACTCAAACCAATTTAAGACACTGCCAGAGAGGCCCACCCATTGACTAAGGCGATTTCTAAGAATATTATGATCAATGGTGTCAAATGCGGCACTCAGATCTAAGAGGATGAGAACAGATAAATGGCCTGTCTGCATTTACCCGCAAGTCATTTACTACTTTAACGAGTGCAGTTTCTGTACTGTGATTTGTTCTAAAACCTGACTGAAATTTATCAAGAATAGCATGTTTATTGAGGTGGTCATTTAACTTCATAATGGCTGCCTTCTCTAGAATTTTACTTAAGAAAGGCAGGTTAGAGATGGGTCTAAAAAGACTGTTAACAGCCAAAGCTGCAGCCACCTGATACAAAGCCTGATTTGAATCGTTCAGGTTGTATGTTTTGATATCTAACATTTACACCTGGGGGGTATTTTCCGTACGTCAGTTAAATCATCCGAGATCAGATGCCTCATCTTGGATGAGTTAATGCTGGTGAAAGTCATCCAGGATAAGTCGGTTTTTCAAACACAGCCGTGTAGTAGATTAGTCTAGCTGGATCTAATCATCCGAGATGAAAGCGCACGACCGCGCTGATTGAAAAGCCCATATATATTGAGTCTAGAAAACATGATCAGCAAGTCTTTGATAGGCTGTAACAAAATGACGAAAGAACAGGTGCATTTTTTTTCACAAAAGCTGAGCAGGACCTTTTATTCGAAGAATATGAAGAATTTCAAGATTTAATATGCACAAGGGGTAACACTGCTAAAGCAGCACAAACCAGAAAAGACAGCTGGCAAAAAGTGGCCGACAAATTAAACGCTAAGTAGTGTGCATTGTACTTACTGAATGCAGTGTTTCATTTCCTATGTGTCAGATTAATTATTATTTAATATGTCATAATTCCATATCAAACATGAGCACAAGGATAACATGGGAACAGGTTAAAGTGAAGTACAAGAATATACTTCAAACTGGTAAAATAACTATTTAAAGAATTGTTGACGTAAAGAATCATAATATAAAAAACATTAATTTTAAAACTAATAAGAAGGCAGACAAGCAAAAAACAGGTGGAGGTCCACACGGTCCAGACCTAACCCCTGCAGAAGAGTTGGCTCTCCAGCAAAATGACCATCGCCCTGTTTCTGAGGGCATTCCAGGGGAAGCTCCTCCTCAGAACCAGTGGCAGGATGCAGTGGTCACTTCATTTCAGGTAAAGGATGGTCACTGCATATATATGTCCTCAATGTGTGCCATAGGTATGTTCCATACAGCCCTCTTTTTTGTTGGGTCAGTCATATCCCTAGAACTTGTGTCTGACCAATGAGATATTGACGAAGGTCAAATATTTGATGAAGACACTGTGTCTGATTATTCATCAGGAGGAGAGGTACATTTACCAAATAATGTTTGATCAAACTCCACTCTGATCAGTCCCATGTGCCCAAATCACATTTGGAAATCCTTGGTAAGGAGAATGTTACGCTGATTGTGAGATTCTTTATGGAGCTGTGCTTGTTTTTGCCTGTGTATTACCTACCTACAATGGCATGAAATGCCTCTTTTATTGTCTGCACACGCAAGTGTCCAGGAAACACTATGAAAACCCAAAGGAAATATTTCAGATCCGAACAGACTTTACGAATTGCCTGGCAAACTGCACTTTTAGAGAGCTTTTCTGCATCGCCTACAGTATATAAAAAAAAGTGCCGCTTGCAAAAAACCTCAAAGCAATGCATACTGTCTGTGTGGTTATGAGAGCCCGACTTTGCCTGATTTGACTTCGAATATAAGGTGCTAATAAATCTTTGAGGTACAATATCCCCCCCTCCCCTCTGGCTAAAGCGGTATCTTTCGAAAAGAATTTCCTCCGGAAGCAATAAAGGATTTTACCGACCATGCAAAACCCTATCTATATGAAATTCTTTTCTTATAATTTGCGCACCGATATCAACTGGTCGCTCATTCATGAACGGTGAAGCCATGACTGAATGAAATTCATGCACGGATACTGATTAAGTGTGTGAGTTAATCCTTGTTTACATAGAACAAACCTGCTCCAAGTAGGTTTGAGAATTTGGATGTGCTGCTATGACAACACATCCAGTCAGAGTTTCGAAAAACTGACAGATCCAGGATAATGCCAAATCTTCAACTATTACATCCGGCTAAACGAGTAATCCACGTACGAAAAATACCTCCCAGGTTTCTCATTCATATACACATTAGTAATGATTGAAATAGTTTGAGTATTGCTTTGCTGAAGTTGTTCTGATACTGTTACTAACATTTAGCAATGACTAGTGATGGTTAATGAAATGAACTGTGTCCATTTAGGTTATGTTCTGTCAGGGTAATGATTAGCCCTTGGCTTCTGGTAGATTGTGTAGCCCTTTCAAAAGTAGCCATCAGGGTACAAACACCTGACAGGAGTAGCTGTTCCTGGCTTATTTCTGGGGTATTCTGAAGTGTTGCCCTTGCAGGGAAAGCAATCTGAAGACAAATCGAGATATAAGTAAATCCCGACAGGGATGCCTTGTTAGCAGAGCGCCTTCTTGCCCCTGGTAAGGTATCGAAGTTGAAGTAGCCAGCCTTGGCCAGTATTGAGATATTCTTGCTTTTAGTTTGAGCTTATCTGTGCTAAGTGCATATTGAATACGTATGTTTTGCAGGACGTTTGTGTGAAAAAATTCCGATAGTTTAGGCATTTCCAGTATTAACTTATCCAGCAATATAAAAAGAACCATGAAGGATAAAGTGCCTTTCTTGGACATTTTTATACCACCAAACACAAATTTACTAAATTTACAGAGAAAGAACAGTCTAAACAATCCCAAGTGACAGAATTATGTTTTAAATTAACAGGCAATAAATACCCATTTTAATCTTTTGTAAAGGTGAAATTAAATTAAAATAATCACTTTTTAAAGAATTTAGTGTGAAAACAAAACTCTGCAGCCAGTAGTATTCTATTTGACACTTTTATCTAATGTCTGTCATTTTTTTTTAACTAAACTACTCAGCAGCATTCTAATTATAACATAATTTCAGATATATTTACATTAAAATACTTTTGAATACTCTAAATATCTGAAAGACTCAGAAGCTTACCTTATGACGGTGTACACTGAAACTGGAATGACTGAAAAAGTAAATGCCGGACAGGTGTGCCTCAGAACACAAGGGCTGTTGGTGAACATAAAGATACGTATAGCTTTGAAACTTTAAACTTGTTAGTTTTAGAGGCTTTATCTGTTTTTCTTTACTGTTAATAATTACAGAATATGTGTTTATCAAATAGAAATACTGTCAGCAGTTAAAAAGAAACTCTCTACCCCAATATATATCATTTATAATTAAAAACCTATGTTAATACGAGGTGAGACACAAAAATAACTGGACTGGGCTTGGGGCTTTCCTGAAAAACCATCTGGAGGTCGGCCGAACATGAATCATAGAACTATATCCCCTCCTACACGCCCTTTCAAACCGCCAACCGGCTAGGTATATCCTGTGAATAGCCCAGTCAGTATTTGCACAACAATCACTACACGAGTCGCTGCTATAATGCCAGCTGAAAAAATTGGAACAGTAAATCAACTTCAAATTTCTCATGAAATTGAACAAAACGGCCACGGAAACTTATCAAATGATAAAAACAGTGTACGGTGATAACAGTTTGTCTCACACACAAGTTTTTGAGTGGCACAAATGTTTCAAGGTAGAACAAGAAAATGTGGAAGATGTTCAACACCCAGGTCACCCACGTTCGTCTTGGACGGATGAAAACATCAGAACGGTGAATCAGATTGTTTGAAATGATCGTACTGCTTTTTCCATAAAGCGGTTTTGACTGACAAAAACATTCCTGTCCTCAGTCATCCTCCCTATTCACCCGATTTAGCTCCCTGTGAATTTTACTTGGTTCCCGAAAATCAAAACTGACCTGAAGGGAACACATTTTTCTTCAGTGGATGAAGGATGAAGTATTGACAGAAATGGTAAGCCTGTTGAAGCACCTCAAGCAAGAAGACTTCCAGCACTGTTTCAGCCAATGGAAGATACATTTGGAGCGGTATAGAGATTGGGAGGGGGAGTATATAGAAGGTGACAATGTTTAGAATGCTGCAATTCATCAATAAATATATATTTTTTTACCAATCCGGTTATTTTAGTGTCTGCCTCGTATACAGATTATAAGTGATGCTATAATCACTTTGGCACTTCAACAATTCTCATTAATACTGTATCTAGACGATCACTGAGCTAAATCTTCACTCTAAAAGCATCTGACTCATTTCATAAATTGTCAAAAACTCCTAGCTAAAAGGGAAGGAATGCATAGTTCCACAAAAATGGTTTAGATTTGTTCAGGAAATGTGAGTGATTCATATTTACTGGTGAGTCTGTGAGGTTTTTGGAAAAAAAGTCCTCTATGCTTATATTCACAAAAAACCTAAAAGGACCACCTGGAAGCTGCTGATCCTCCACAACTGTGAAAGCCAATGAAGTGTCTCACCGAATAAGACACAATTGTACAGAGCCATTTAGAAACTGTCATGCTACATATGTATTTGATCCTTATGCCTGTAAAAGGTCAGAGCGGATGCTTAACTCCAGGAAGCTAAAACAAAGACTTTTATGGTTGCCTTATGGATGAATTATTGAAGGTATTGTTGGAGTCATATTAAGTTTGTGAACAGTTCCTGCATCTCTAATGGGTCAATGGTAGCAAATCTGACCCACAGTGTATTAGTTTCAATGCCCAGTAACCATGGGATTATTAGAAGCAGGCTTTGGATCATGAAAGTTAAAATAAGCTGAATGTAATTGAAGTCTGGAGTATTGCCACCACAAGGATCTGCTTAGGGTGTGGAGTTTAAAAAGGACAAGATCAGTTACTGGATGCACTCTGGACCCCCAGAGGTTTGTAGCAAAAGAGAGAATTAAAATAAAACTGAGTGCCGTTATGGACAATGCTGCACATCCTCTTTGTGACACACTAACAGTAAGGAGTTTCAGCCAATTAATTATTCAGCAGAAGTGCATGAAGAAACGCTACTGAGGCTCCTTTACACCAACAGCAATACGCCTGCATGATACCTCACTGGGACTGGAATAGCCAAGGTGGAAGTTGTCTTTCTTTTTAATTTTCTTGCTTTATAGTCATAATGTTGTATGTTCAGACCAAAGTGTGTGTGAATATGTATTTATTTATTTACTCATGTATTTGTTTATTTATCTGTAAAAAGCCAAATTTCCCACTGGGGACAAATAAAGTTCTATCTATCTGTCAAAATCTTTGATTAGAGCTTCAGGAGCTTGAAGACTGGAACAAAGAGTGGTGGCTCTTAAACTGCCTGTTAACATGGCCACATTCTTATTGATAAGGTGATGTTTGGGAGTTGAGCTCTTAGTAAACTTAATGTCAAAGGAGAACAAGGTTAAAGATTTTTTCCATGCTGAAAAGAAACGTAGGCAAAAGACAAAACATTTTGACTGTTTAGCCTTCATCGGGTATGGAGCAGGAAGGGCAGGTAACATAAACAGAAGGGGAAGGAGGGAAGAAAACCAGGGCAGATGAAAGACGAAAAGGTGAGAGTAAGTGTGAAAAATCAATTAGAGGTGATGAGGTGAGAATTAAATTTCAGGTTAAGTCAGTCATTAAGACCTGTAGAAATATGTAATGCCAGGCTAAGAATAAGCTTAGCTTCTTCTGCTTTTTGTTGAAAAGTGTATGTGTAAGCCCTGTGAAAGAACACAAACAGAATAAATGAGTGTGGCTATAATTAAGGGGGTGAAGTTTTCTACAATTTTAGCAGTTTGAGTGTATTTCCTGAAATGGTCTGCTAGCCATCTCCCTGTTTGACCTATGTCAGTGGCTAGACACTTCTTACAAGAAATTTGGTAAGTAAGATTTGTAGACTTCCAAGAGGCCTGTTCTTTAATATTGAATTTTCCAGAGGGAGCAGGTACAGTGGTATTGTTGGACAAATACAGTATCTCACAAAAGTGAGTACACCCCTCACATTTTTGTAAATATTTTATGATATCTTTTCATGAGACAACACTGGACATGACACTTTGATACAATATAAAGTAGACAGTGTAAGTAAAGTATAGCTTTGTATAACAGTGTAAATTTGCTGTCTCCTCAAAATAACTCAACACACAGCCATTAATGTCTAAACCGCTGGCAACAAAAGTGAGTACACCCCTAAGTGAATAATGTCCAAATTGTGTCCAGTTAGCCATTTTCCCTCCCTGGTGTCATGTGACTCGTTAGTGTTACAAGGTCTCAGGTGTGAATGGGGCGCAGGTGTGTTAAATTTGGTGTTATCGCTCTCACACTCTCTCATACTGGTCACTGGAAGTTCAGCATGGCACCTCATGGCAAAGAGCTCTCTGAGGATCTGATAAAAGAATTGTTGCTCTACATAAAGATGGCCTGGGCTATAAGAAGATTGCCAACACACTAAAACTGAGCTGCAGCACGGTGGCCAAGACGATACAGCGGTTTAACAGGACAGGTTCCACTCAGAACAGGCCTCGCCATAGTCGTTGAGTGTACATGCTCAGCGTCATATCCAGAGGTTGTCTTTTGAAAATAGACGTATGAGTGCTGCCAGCATTGCTGCAGAGGTTGAAGGGGTGGGGGATCAGCCTGTCAGTGCTCAGACCATACGCCGCACACTGCATCAAACTGGTCTGCATGGCTGTCGTCCCAGAAGGAAGTCTCTTCTAAAGATGATGCACAAGAAAGCCCACAAACAGTTTGCTGAAGACAAGCAGACTAAGGACATGGATTACTGGAACCATGTCCTGTGGTCTGATGAGACCAAGATAAACTTATTTCGTTCAGATGGTGTCAAGTGTGTGTGGCAGCAACCAGGTGAGGAGTACAAAGACAAGTGTGTCTTGCCTACAGTCAAGCATGGTGGTGGGAGTGTCATGGTTTGGGGCTGCATGAGTGCTGCCGGCACTGGGGAGCTACAGTTCATTGAGGGAACCATGAATGCCAACATATACTGTGACATAGTGAAGCAGAGCATGATCCCCTCCCTTCAGAAGCTGGGCTGCAGGGCAGTATTCCAACATGATAACAACCCCAAACACACCTTCAAGACGACCACTGCCTTGCTAAAGAAACTGAAAGGGTAAAGGTGCTGAACTGGTCAAGCATGTCTCCAGACCTAAACCCTATTGAGCATCTGTGGGGCATCCTCAAACGGAAGGTGGAGGAGTGCAAGGTCTCTAACATCTACCAGCTCCGTGATGTCATCATGGAGGAGCAGAAGAGGATTCCAGTGGCAACCTGTGAAGCTCTAGTGAACTCCATGCCCAAGAGAGTTAAGGCAGTGCTGGAAAATAATGGTGCCCACACAAAATATTGACACTTTGGGCACAATTTGGACATTTTTCACTTAGGGATGTACTCACTTTTGTTGCCAGCGGTTTAGACATTAATGACTGTGTGTTGAGTTATTTTGAGGGGACAGCAAATTTACACTGTTATACAAGCTGAAAACTGACTACTTTACATTGGATCAAAGTGTCATATCTTCAGTGTTGTCCCATGAAAAGATATAATAAAATATTTACAAAAATGTGAGGGGTGTACTCACTTTTGTAAGATACTGTATCTGCAAGTGACACAGCAGTTCCTGTTTCAGCTCAAACAGGCTGGTAGGGAATATGACTATACTCTGTGTAGTGAGCTGTGGGCAAGAAAGTTGTGTAAGTTAGGAGATTGACTGAAGAAGGTTAAGGAAGGATTAGGGGGGATAAAAGCCTCATTTCTACGGTTCAGTCTAAAAAATGGGGACATTTTGTTTAATAACCTGTGGGAGAGATTAAGTGTTAGAGTGGAATGGAAGGTTGAATTGAATGTGAATTTCATTATCGAAGCTCCTTTTTGAGAGGATGATACGAGGTCTGCTCCTGCTTAATTAAGGGCCCTGTCTGCAACATGAAAAGGGTAGCTTCTATTAATGAAGAAACTCCTGTTCTGTGTGTTTCAATACAGAAAGTTATTCTCATCACAGTGGTGGCAGAGTCTAAGGAACTGTGAAACAGGTAAAAGAGCTTTTAGTATGCCAGAAATGGATGGAGCCGTAGAGAAGTCTCACAAGACTGTTGAGGAAAGCTGGAATATGAATAGTTGGGACAGTTGCATGTAGAAACAATTGGGAGCCCAGGATTGTCTGGTTTATGGATTTTGGGATAAAGATACAGTATGAAATATCTGTGGGCTTTCAACAATAAGGCAGTTTGTATAGGGATGCACTTACTTTCTGCTGATGAAAGAGGAATAGTAGAACTTACCTCCTGATGGTAATCATCTACCAAGTCCTAGGAAGATAGGCAGCTATACTGGGGATGCTGTCCTACCATGACTACACCTAATCCAACTGCTGCTGTTATAACATGGAGCTGTAGTTTACAAAGTACACTGTGGTGATTTTTTTTATCTTTTGTTTATTCATCAATTAATTTTTATATGTTATATAACTGATGTGTTTTCTGATTTCATTTGTTTAACTTTAGTTATCCTTGCCTGACTACTTGGTGTCCCAGAATATTGAGCTTTGACAAAATATTGCATTATGGCCGAATCTATTCAGATGATGTACCTCCACAAAAATGAGAAATTTACTTCAACTGAAGAGATATGCACTTTTCAGTTATGCAGAAACATTTATAAGCTAGTGTGCAAAGTGTACAAGTATGTTTAATTATTTCCCAAAATGAAAGAAAGGTGTTTTATTTTGTTTTATTACTTTTGAAGCTACATTTTTTGCTCTTTGAAACTGCCCTATGGAATGAAGAAGGAAGCAGCCCTGTCTTATACAGTTCTATAACACACAGTAAACCAGAACAGTTTTCATCTATTTAACATAAGTCATGGTATAAGACTCTTTATTTCATTATAATTGAGATATAGCCAGATAACAACAAAGGTAGGAAAAGTAAAACGTCCAGTGAACACCATTTCAGAAAACAGTAAACGTCTGAGGAGGTTGACAGTGGATTATAGTAGGCAAACGTACAGTCAAACTCGGTAACAAGTCTGATGAAACTTCACAGTTGGCTACCCATTCCCTGCTGGACATTCTACTGTGTTATATGTATATGCTGGGCAGTTTGAAGAGGCGGAATCATTTCATTTTAATATATTCCAAGGCTCCTAATATTTCTGATGTCTCTTCCCATGTTCATGAGCGACTAACTAATAATACCAGAGTGGCACAAAGTGAGAAGAGAAAAAGAACAGAGAAGAATCAGTAACAATTCGTAATGATTATCATACTTGTATTTTTGCACAAATAACTAGGATAAAGTAGCTAGTCTACGGCCTAACCTAGAATGTCCAGATGCTGCATTGAGCATGTGCTACACAAATAGGAAGATCGTTTACTATGTCTCAGGCCTTGTAAGTATAGGCTAAGCCCCTCCCCCGTTGTATATTAATCCTTGGAAAGTTTAGCAGGCCATCACCTTCATAATCACAACATATTGTTTATCTGGGTTTATATGTATTGATAAGTAAGTAGGGCCCAGGCCAGATGTGTTCGACTCGGATCCTGGAGGGCTGCAGTAGCTACAGGTTTTCATTACAGCTATTTTCTTGATTAGTAACTAACTAGTACTATTAATGGAACCCGCTTGTTTTTCCCTTAATTTTAATAGACTTGCTTTTTCAGATTCAGAGTCACGCTTTTTTTTTTTAATGTTTTAAGCAGCAGCCAAACAATAATGAGATTCAAAGTAGGCTAATAGTTTTAGAACTGTCTGGTGTGGCAGATGGTGCCACTGAATTAAAAAATATACTACGTTAACAAGCAATTGCCTGCGGAGAAAGCTGTAACCCTCCTAAAACTAAGTTGAGACCAGTGAGTTAAGGCCATGTCACATTAAACAACTTCTCTAGCGATTTTTTCAGTCATAGCCTTCATTTACATAATGTTAATGAGTCAATGGTAGACAGTGGGGTACTCCCATGCAGCCAGTTGCGTAGTCTGACTTCCTGAACAACTCACTCAAAATAGGACAAGTTTAATTTTATGTTTATTTGTAGGGGTGGGGTCTTTGTGTATGAGAGCTGTCAACAAATGAATAAAGAACTTGGGTATTTTTGGACCTCTTAGTCAGAAGAGAAGCTCTTCTTTCTGATGTCTCTTGTTCTACATACCACAACAGAATGGAAATGGTAAAAAGGGGCCAAGATTGCACCTGAAGTTGTTGTATCTGTTAACCTCTTAGTACAGTGCCAGCTCCGTCAGGCAGCACTTTATCAACTGTCAGAGAAAAGAGGTGAGCATAGCTGTACTGGAATGTTGGCACACAGTTTGATATGCCCAGTGATTGTCAGACGTTTAAATTGACATGATCCAGTGTTGAGATCAGCAATTGCAGATGTGTAATTTGACAGCAGCTTTAAGGTTGGTCATTTATTGGCTCACTCTGAATTCCATTAGTGTTTGACTGCTGAGTAAGGGGAAAAAAAGGGGTTCTAAAATTTAAAAAGCAAGTTGGTTAAAAATAAAGTAGCATATTTCTCTTGCGTTAGCATGGCTGATTGGTTACTAATTAAGAAAGTGGATGGAAAAATAACCTGCGAGCACTATGGTCCAGAATCTCATTTAGATGTCCCTGGCCTAGGCCATTTAAAGTTTATATGTAAGGAGAAGAATTTTAAAAACTGGCCTAACCTTAAGTGGAAGCCACTATAAAGACTTAAGAAGAGGACTTATGTGGGTGGCCTTTCTAAGCCCAGTGATGATTTTTGAAACTGCATTTTCAAATTACCCAAAAGCTGCAAGTAGAATGATTTGAACAGCCTGTGAATAACACTTTGCAGTAATCCGTTCTTCTAGAAATGAATGCATGAATTAACTTCTGTGTATTCTGTTTATTTAGAAAAAGTGTCCACCTTGTTGCTGCAGTACTTGTGTAAGTGCACATGACACACCACTTCCCAACTCAGAACTCCCAAGCATTGACGGTGTTCTGCTGCCTATAACTTAATTGTCATCCTCACTGGAGAAGCCATGCAAATAAACTGTAACACAATATTTTACAAAGATGTGGAGACCATTCAGTTCTTCTTAGCTCACTTGTTTACTTACCAGATGCTTTCTGGAAGGAAGTTAAAATCTTATTTTTATTATGGACACAATCATATTGGCACCATATATATTTTTTTTCCTTTTAATGCAGTCGTTTCTATATTGTGTGCCTTGTTTGGCAGTTACAGTGCTGCATCTGGCCAAGTTGATTCATGTTTACCTCTTTTGTTAAGACTTCTAATGGGTGGGTCCTGTTATCTCCTACAAGGCACAATTTTCTTAATATTTCTAGCAAAAACTTGAAAATCCTGACCACACAGTTGTACAATTAAATGCTTACAAGAAAAATCTTATTATCCAAAACTTCTTGAATCCGACGTAAACAAAGCAAATTATACAGAAGAGGTTGACTGAGCTGAGTTGATTTGTGTCCACCGACCTCCAAAATTGATAGGTCTTCTAGTTGTCTTCTTGGTGACAGGTGATATCTATTTGCTTCGACTTTATAAAAATCGCTCTAGGTGCCTCAAGAGCTTAAGATTATGGGAAAAGCTTTTTGATAAAAATATAAATATATTACTGTAATTTTTAAAAAATGTTTAAAACAAACCAACATCAATATCTCTGTGTATTCACTTACATCACCACATATGTGTTTACATTGCTATGTTCCTCTGTTCTTGTGAAATAAAATATTTCTTTTAACACGGAATTTATAATTTTCTGTTGTAGAGCAAGATCGAATCCCTGTGATGCGGGGACAGTGGTTCATTGATGGCACCTGGCTGCCTCTGGAGGAAGATGAGAGTGACCTCATAGAGCTGGAGCATTTGAGACGCTTCCGAGGGCATCAAGTACAGGACAGCTTTGATACAGACATAGTGGCAAAGCCTGTGGACAGTAAGGATGGTAAGTGTAAAGTGTAGTCACTTTAATAGCCATTAAATGATCAAGGTATTGGTAAACTTTATTATCCAAAAATGATCATTCAGATGATTGTATATGCTACAATTTAATAATGAGACAAAGGAAAGCAAAAGCATACGGTAAGATAACAGGAACCTGCTATATAATTTTTTCTGAGCTGCTCTTTTCCATTGGGCAGGATAAAACGCTAAAGATTACAGATAATTTCTTATGCCATGATGAAGAGATGTTTCTACATTGTAGAATTTTATTACTTGTCAAAGTACTGGAATTGAGTTGATAGTGCAAAGAATGAGAACTATCATTTACATTTTGGGGCATGGTCTGCATATAGTTCTTCCAAAGGTAATTGATCAGTGTGCTTCACTATTCTTGCTATTTTAGTAATACATTGAAGTTTAGTTTTCTCTTCAGCTTGTATGTTTTAAGGGATGTCAGCCCAGAGGACAGAACACTCTGCCTTAAAGCTACATAAAACATACTTCACTGAAGATTCAGTTTACATAAGAATATCCTATGTTGAAATTTCTTAACTGTACCTGGGGAACTATATTACAATTTCAGTTAACCCATAACCTGGATTCTTAAATATTTATCAGATACAATGTGTTCAACCGTTTCTCCATTTGCTTGAGAATTCTGTTTCATTGTTTGTTTGTTTGTTTCATTGTTTCAATTATCAGTGTATCATTAAATTAAATTTTGACATCTAACTTTTAAAGCATTCCTTGACTGAAGTGTCAGATTATAAACAAATACATACACCCATCTCTAGTTTAGTATCATCAGCATATTGAAAAATTTCCAAATCAAAGATTACCCCAACAGTATTTATATGTAAAATGTACCATATTGGGAAGAGAATTCATTCTTGTGAGTAAGTTTGAAAGTTTAGAGTTCAGTCTTATTATTTGGCTTTCGTTAATAAGAAAATCATATATCCCTGTGATGTGGGAGTGGACCATGGGTCAGGGTGACTTTTTAAATAAATAATCGCGCCCCCATAAAGGTGTAGGACACCAATCAGGTGCGGATGTGTGCGCGTGCATTTTGATCCTCTGTTAATTGAGGTCACGCCACACACACATGCATAGGAGGGCGGATCAGTCAGGCACCTCAGTGGGGCCTTGGAGAGAATGGCTCCTCATACCTGCACCGAATTAGGCAGCAGAGTTAAAAGGAACCTGCACAGGACGAAAGGGGAAATGAAATGAAAGGAGAGCTTAGAGAGAGCAGAAGTGAAAGGAAGAGAAGGACAGGAGCAAGCGAGAGTCAGTGCGATGAAAAGGAAGCAGGTGGACAGGAATGGAGCCCCAGGGAAAGGAGCGTGTGGCCGGTGCTCGAGGTAGCTGAGGGATACTCCTGTTGAGCATGGGAGCAGGATCAACGCACTACTCAGACAGATTTAGACAAGCTGTTATTTTATACCAACGATATTTCCAGCTCTTACAATGATGCTCTTGACAATTTCAAACAAGTGTGTTATATTTGTACTATTTTACTTTTTTACATGAAAAATTCACACACAACTATCACTATAAACAGGAGTGTCTCCTTACCATAAAATAGTTTCAAGACTGTATAATAAAATATGTTCCTTTCAATTTCCTTTTGTCGTTCCTAACATATCTCAGAAATATGGAAGTCATGTTTTCTGAAATTGAAACCTTTCACATATATGGACCGATGCCTACTGACTGCATTTTAAACCACAAGACATGCAGTATTTTTTAATTAAAAAAAAAGCAGCTTCATTTTTGAACACTGTTTTCTGTGCCAAATTCACGTATGTCATTATTTGTTTAAGCCATAACTTGTACTTGAAAAATATTGCACTTACCCTTGTAGCAACCGCAAGATAAGGGCACGCTATTCCTACACTTCACAACCCAAAGGGAAGTGGACGATAATAGAAGGTTAAAGTAGCATTACCATATTCGGTCCTCGGCCCCTCTTGTCCCCAATGCACGTCCTTATATAACTGGCAACAAAATCTCACGCAAAGGAAAGTGGGACTGAAAAATATATTAACATTTATTATTTACATTTACTTGCCCGGTGCCTGAGTGCCCATTAGTGAACCCCTTTCCCAGACGCCCTCCCCAGCGCCCAAATCCGATTCCCCGGTTTGACGTAGACAATAAACAAAAGAAAATAATAAAAAAAATGTTCTCCGAAAACGCCAAAAAAGAAAAATTTACTTAATCCACATATAAGAAAAAATAAATCCTGTAGTTCAGTTCCTTCCGTAGGGCAGGAGGAAAACACAACAGTCCTCTGGTGGAACGGCTTCTCCGCGGACTATCACGAAGAAATGCAAATTCAGGAATCTGACTCACCAGACGGGAGCACCCGGAGAACACCAGAACTTGGCCTCTTCTCGGGGATTCGTCACCAGATTATTTCTTCAGGGTGGCCACCCACAAATAGCAGACGTCCCTGGGTGAAGAAAGATCCTGAATGATCCTTTGAGCGTGGATAGTCTCTCCTTGCCTTCAGCCTTTTCCTTCCTTTTTTTCTTCCCTCCTGCCTTGATCCGCCATTCCCCTTAAATAGAAAAAGTTTCCCGCTGAAACATCCTTGCCCATCTCGGTTGTTATGGCAACCTCATGCCGGCAACAGGCAGCTGGAATATTTACCGGGCGGGGTCGTCCCAGACTGGAACGTCACCAAAGGTGCCTGAAGGGCTATTTACAAACACCCTTCCAGCCAACATAATAAAGTGACAGACAGTCCAGGAGGCCAACCCGACTGTCAAGTTATGTAGCCTTGCTACACCCTTTAAACCAAATAAGTCATGGAGACCATATTACAGGGGTCCCCAACCTTTTTTCCCCTGAGAGCTACTTTTACAAAATGTTTTCTAACGATTATTTTCATAGCTTATTTCAACCCTAACATTTTGTATTAAAACATCACAAAAAATATTTAGTTCACCTGCAAGTGCATTTTGTATGTCTGTATGCATTTTCTAGTGTGTCTCACACTGAGATGACTGGCACTGCATGGAGTCAACGTGAGAGGTGTATGGTGGAGTGCAGCCACTTAGGTTCACTCTTATGGAGTTATTTAAATGTTCATCTGTCAGTCTTGTTCTGAACTTTGATTTCATGACATTCATGTCAGAAAAGGCAGACTCACATTGACCCAAACAAAGCAGACATTTTCAGAGCTGCTTGGTGAAGATTCTAATAGTTATCTGGCTCTGCTAAGCTCCAGAAATGCTGAGAATGCTGTTGAGGCTTTAACTGCACATTATTTTGAAGGTTTACTAATGTCTAATATATAAAATCCAGTGTCTCTCTGTCTGTATTTCTGTCTGCTTTTCACGAGAGAACTACTTAACGGATTTAGATCAGGTTTTTTTCTATAATTTGCTTGAACATTCCGGTTGATTTTGTGACTTCTCTGATTTCGCTGTGTATCATAGTTTGCTTGCGGTACTGATTTATTTGTGCAAATCCGACAAACACGTAGCAGGGTGAGGGGAGTGGCCGTCCTCACTCACTCGCCAGCTTTGGGGCGTGTACCTTAAGTCCGCTTAGCTAGCAAATGAGAGAACAATTGAATTCAACTTTGTTTTATATTTAAAATAAAGTGTTACTTAGGTCTTGGTGAGTCTGAGTCTGGATATTCTCTTAAGTGTATGCCACATTGAAAAGATAGATTGCAATTCAGATTGTGGATCGTAATTTTGTGTTAAACTACTTGTTAGTTTTCAAATTGATGTAGGATTCATTAACCCTTTGGCGAGCTACATGGAAAGGGGTTGCAAGCTACCAGTAGCTCGCGAGCAACGTGTTGGAGACCCCTACCATATTATATGTACTACTGAGTAATCTATGGGAAGATTCACCAGAAAATTACTGCCTACAGGGTTAAGTAATGCACTTTGATAATTTTTTATTCACAAAGTGACTCCAAGGCAAACATTTCAGCGTAAGAGAAAATTGTTTATGCTTCAGATGCAAGAGTTTAGAAAATCATAGCTTTCCACCAAACTTAATTATTCTGAGGTCATCATTCAGTTATATGAAGTTATGGATTATGTTGTGTACATCAATATACACATTTGTAAAGTTTTCAATTGAAGATTTGGAGGAAAATGGTAGCAATTTATCACCTCTTATTGTGCACAGTCGTTTACTTTTAGAAGAGGTTGACAGTTGAACACTAGAAGCTTTATTTTCTGGCCTGTTTGGGTGAAATATTTCGGAGAATAGAGTATTTTTTCTCTCTCTCCTCTGAGTCACTTGTAATGAAATGGACTAAAAATATAAAATTGTAATGAAATAAAAACTGTGGAAGTCCTTGTTACACAGATCAAACTATTATAAATTCATAAACGGGACCTACCTATTGGGTGTGTTGTCAAATAGTTAGGCGTTGCTCAGACACAGCCAATAGAATGCTTTTATATTACTCAAAAGTAAAAGAGCATAGTGTGCCTACCCCTACTCCTTTTGGTAGGTCTTCCAATGCTTCCCCTTGTACTTTCCCCATGATTGTAATGAACAAAGCACCCAAAGAAGTGTCTACTTTCAAGAATTTCTCTTCAAATTTAAAGGAGCATGTTAAAGTAAGCATTTTTTTCCATTTCTTAAGCTATCTTGCAAATGAGGTTTCCTGGGCACAAGTAATATCTTCAGACCACAAGTTATATATTATGCAATTTATATAATATATTTTGAACCCACAAGATATCGCAGCTAATTCTTATGAGGGCGATTATTTAAATGCTAGAGTGACCCTGGCCATAAAAGTTCCAGATTAACTGGAGTAGACAGACTTGGGTTTCAAGTGAGATCTCTTGGCCTGCGAAGGTTGAAGGTAGTGGAACCGAGGTCTTGCTGTCCCTTGTTATGTGAGAGCTAATAAAAGAGGTGTCTGCTTTCATTCAAGCAGAGTATTTTTGTTGCTACCTTATGGAATTTAAGCTCAGGGAAAGCTAACAGAACACAGCATTTATGAGCCACAGCAACGTAGGAAAATATAGGTGCCTTATTAAGTGAATATTCTTGTTTTGAGTACAGGTATGAACTTTAAGTAAGAACATATTTTGTCTTTATAAAGTATTGGATAATTACTGCATATTTGTTATTCTGTCTTCCACTGAATTGCAAAGTGTGTTGATTTTTTCTCTTTTCTCTGAGCTGCCCTTTTAATTAGTCCTTTAAACAATTTGAGATCGGCTCCAGCAGACCCCCGTGACCCTGTAATTAGGATATAGTGGGTTGGATGATGGATGGATGGATGGATGGAGTGCATTATAAATAGGGGTCCATATTATGAGACAATCAACTGGTATACATATGGTTATACTGGAGAGTTAATACTATGCCTTCAGTTTAATTATTACTAATTCCATAGTTTACATGAGTGCTTGTTTGGATAATTTAAAGATAAAATTGGGTACCAAACTGAGCAAAGGCAACCATAGCTTTCTTAAGAGGAATTTTGTTCAATGAAATGAAATTATTGTATTACTGTTTAATGCAAGTCTGGGCACCCTTGCTTAAAATGTCTGTTACTGTGAATAGTTAAATGAGCAGAAGATAATGAACTGATCACCAAAAGGCATAAAGTTAAAGATGACACATTTCAGCATTTTATGCAAGATTATTTTATACCGTTGTACAGTGATAAAAGGAATGGAGCACCATGTAAGAATTTGGGCACTCCAATATATGTGAGGTCTCAGATAACTTTTCCCAAGGTGGTCTCAGACCTTTATTAGCTAGTTAGATCTATAGCTTGTTCACAGCCATCATTAGGAAACCCCTGGTGATGCAAATTGCAAAGCTGTATAAATTCTCTGACTCCTCAAACCTTGTCCCAACAATCAGCAGCCATTGGCTCCTATAAGCAGCTGCCTAAAATTCTAAAAAATAAAATAATTGATGCTTACAAAGCAGGAGAAGGCTACAAGAAGACAGTAAAGCTTTTTCAGGTAGCTGTTTCCTCCGTTCATAATGTTATTAAGAAATGGCAGTTAACAGGAATGGTAGAGGTCAAGTTGAGGTCTGGAAGACCAAGAAAACTTTCTGAAATGACCGATCATTGAAATGCTAGAAAGGCAAACAAAATCCTTCATTTGACTGCAAAAGACATTCAGGAAGATTTAGCAGACTCTGGAGTGGTGGTGCACTGTTCTGCTACTGTGCTGCGACACCTGAACAAATATGACCTTCATGGTAAGGTCAGCGGAAGAAAACCTTTCTTGCTTCTTAGACGCAAAATTCGGCAGCAGAAGTTTGCAAATGAACACCTAAACAATCCCGATACATTTTGGAACTTACAGAACTGGAAGACTCTTAGCTGGCTACAGAAAATGTTTATAAACTGTGATACTTGCCAATAGGGGGGTTTTACTAAGTACTGACCATGTTGGGTGCCCACACTTTTGCTTCAGGCCCTTTTCATGTTTTTTGGTATTTTGTACCTGTGAATTGTGGAAATAAAAATGTAACCTTTCTTAAAATATTAAAGACATGGATCCTCTTTAATTTTATGCCTTTTGATAATCAGTTCATTTTCTGCTCACTTAACTATTCACAGTAACTGACATTTTAAGAAATGGTGCCCATCCAAACTCTGACATACCACTGTAATAACTGCTTTTCTAAAATCCATCTTTACGTCAGTGAAGTATAACAATCCCAATCGGTATTGATTCTCACTCAGTTTTGTTATATTGTGTATTCATTCAAATGATAAGGCTGCAGCTGTTCATTAAAATTTTTATTTATTTTTGTATTTTATTGTATTAATATTCTGAGGGGTGCCTCATCTACTGTTGGTGGATGTCCCAAAAGAAGAGGCACAGTGTCAGTCATCCACACTCAATACTACCACACCTTAGGTCCTCACCGTGATACTGACTGTAGTTATCTACTCATCAAAGGCAGGATTGCATTTCTAGGATTCATTATTTTTAGTGAATTTCTGTAGAAAATTATTTTGTGAATGTTTGAGTGTTGCATTAAAATAAAATGTATTGTCTTCTTGCACCTTCTCATTATTGTAAAATGTACTTTTACTTTTGGTACTTGCATACTTTTGAAAGCAGACTTTTTTTTTTTTTTTTTTACTTCTACTCAAGTATTTTTTAAATGAAACACTTCATACATCAGTAAAAGTAACATTTTTTTCAAAGTGCTTTGACTTTTACTAAAGTACCATTTCTGAGAACATTTTACAACCCTGTTGAGGACTATATTGTAGGCGTATTATTAACATGAATAAATATTTTTCATCTGTATTTACTTTAGGTTAGTATGAAAAAGTAATGCGATTTCATGAGTCAAATGGGAGTGCCCTGACAGCATGTTCTTACTTGGGGCTAGACTTCATTTTCTAGTTACTCTTTGCTTTATCGCAGAAAGAGAAATGTATGTGGATAAGAAGGGACAGAGTCTCTTATGGCCCACTCACTAGGATCTAACTGTTCTTTAAGTGACAAATATCCAAAACACTGTACTCTGCTTTTGATATTCATAAAAGCAGGGAATCACTCCTAAAATTACTTAGAAATGCAAAACAGAGAGCAACAGTAAAGGTTTAGCAAAACTGGATGGAGAGGCAGTCAATTAGTATTTTATTTGTTCCAAGCAGAAATGAACTAGGTTAGTTATTTGGTTTGTTAGTATACTCTGTATAGCTTTCGGTCAATGGGGTAGGCAAAATTTACTTGACAAGATGTTGATAAAGAATAAAGAAAACAAGATTTAAGTGTGTGATTTTGATGTTGATTTTTGCAGTATTATGCATATTACACTTTACTTTTTGTTTTGTTGAGTTTACGAACACATTTTTTTTTCTGTGATGTTTTGCCACAAGTACCAAGAATTTTGTTCCTCTTTAGCTTGTTTTTATATATTTTCTTTATCATGTAATTTGTATAGTGTATTATGTGCGTTTCAATCCTCATGTAATATTTGCCTTCATCTTAAGTTTTACTACAGGGTTACCAAAATGAAGTACCACATGTCTCAAGGTCATTGCGCGAGGTAGAGGCAGCCGAGTGGGTTGTGGTGGGGGTCCTTTAATAGGCGATCCCTTGTTGTTTTCAGTCGGCAACATGCCTTTGTCTGGTGCGCACTGTGCTTTTGCTGTTGAAACATTCTTCAAAAACAATGAATCCATCATGCCATGCAACGTGCCTTCCAAACACACTTCAGCATTCCTCCTAAAGGTGACGTCCCAAATCGGAAAACAATTCTTCAGTGGTTGGCTAAATTTAGACAGACGAGTACAACATTGAACAGAAAATCTCCAGGCCGTCCTCGGACTGCATGAACACCTTGAAGCTGTAAGGGCATCAATTTTGCAGTCTTTTAGACGTACAGTGTGCAAACATGCTTCTGCCTTAGGCATTTCCAACACATATTTGAAGAGGATTTTCAGTGAGGATCTTAATTTCCATCCATACAAAATGATGGTAGTGTAGGAACTCACTGAGAGAAACTGGGAGAGCAGTAGAGAGTTGTGCGCAAACATTCTGCAAACTGTTCATCAAGATGCCATTGTCATGTGCAGCGACAAGACACATTTCCATTTGAATGGTTTCATAAACAAGCAAAACTTTCGCTCTTGGACTGAAACAATCTTCTTGAACTTCATCAAAGTCCCCTGCACAGTGAGCATGTTACAGTTTGGTGCGCCATTGCAGAATTTGACATTGTAGGCCCTTACTTTTTTGAGGAGGGGTGAGCAACGATCACCATCACTTCAAAATGTTACATTGAAATGCTAGAGAACTTTTTACGGCCCCAACTGGTAGAAATGGATATGGTGGATGCCTGGTTTCAACAGGATGGAGCAACAGCTCACACGGCGTGGAGATCCATGCAAGTTTTGCAGGAGATGTTTCCGGGGAAGCTGATCTCCCTGCATAGCGATGTCAGGTGGACTTCACATTTGCCTGATCTTGCTCCGTGCAATTTCTACTTGTGGGTCAATCTCAAGTCGAAGGTATACTCACACCGACCAGAAAACCTTGAAGCCCTCAAGAACGATGTTCGCCAGTTTCTCTATAAATCCTTATCACATGTTCCTTGTGCTGTCCTGGTCAACACATCATTTCTTCAACGTGATGTTACTGCATTAGTCTTCCTCCATATCCTGTCAACCCCTGTATAATAGCTAATGGAATGTCCATGGCTTATTTTGGCAGTTTATAGTGCAGTGTAGTCACTGTGATCTGCAGGTTCTTCCTGATCACGATCAACCTCTGTATTCATATATGGACTTTTATTAGGGCTTCCTCACTTCACAACTAATTGTTATACATGTATGCAGTATATGACTCTCGTGCCAGACACTTTTATTTGTTCTTCTTCAGATTTAAACAGTATATCCCCCATGGAGAGCTGTTAAGATAACCTGTTAATCACAGTCACTAAGGGAGTAATTATCATGAATGAGAAGTGTGCCATGACACTACATCCAGATATTACCGTTTTTCAGAGTGAACCAATATTCTGTAGCCTGCACGGGTTGCCAACCATATGGAGAATACTTTCACAGAATCAACACATTTGTGTTAATGTACTCTGATCAGAAATTTCATTATAATCATTCTGTTCATTTGAAATACATACTTCTCAAGATTGTTCCTATTGTGAAAGGGTCCAGTGAATGATGAATTTGTGTTTCTTTACTCTCCCTGCCCAGCCTAAACCCTTTTAAGTTTGTGGTCCTCCTCTGCCTTTTCTCTATTGAATAATGTAACAGAGAGCATAAATGTACATTCTGTTTAAAGCCTTACAAATCCCAATTATATAAAGTTTTGAAGAGGCTGGAATATTGTGTCACATCCTTAAAATAATAAATGGCACACAATATAGCATTCTTTGAACTCTCTTAGTCCAGTTCAGGGGGTAACAGGAGCCAGTGTCTACCCTGGCAGAATCCAGTGGAAGCCAAGCAACCAGTCATGGACAGGACCCCAATCCGTCATAGAACTAAATAAATAAATTGTGAAATAAATAAGCAAATTTCTTGTTTTGATTTTTGCTATGACCCCACAAGGCTGTGTTTAAAAAATGTAAGGTGTGCTTTAAGCCATGTTTGTTATATGTGCATTTGATTTGCTTAAGCTGCTCTAAGAAGACGACCTAGAATAAGAATTAAAAATATAATCTAGGCCTACGTGAAAAGTTTTGTATATCATTATTTAGCAGTGGGGAAAATATTACATTATTTAAAGGACAACATTTTCACACCAACCTGAAAGCATTTCTTGGTCACAGGATGTGGGAGCCAATTCCAGCAGTGCTGGACACACATAACACAGTAAACAACCTGGTTAGGATGCTAGTCCACACATCTTTGGAAATTGACATAACCACATAGAACCACATGGACAACAGCCCTAGCCAAGATTGAAACCCAGGATGCTGGGTCCACAAGGTAGCAGCACAAACCACTGCAACAACATTGAAACCTCAATTACAAATGTATTGTTCATACATACATACATTTACAAACACACATACAGCACTTAAGGGGTTTTCTGTCTGTCACTCTTAAACACACAAACCACTGAGCTGTGAAGCTTGATCTTGGTCTCAATCAAGAGCTTATGCCATGATATGAGTAATGCAAACCATGAATTGAACATGTAAGCTAGCTCAGCTGTGAGTTCTGTTCGACAAGTGGAGAGGCAGATGTGCTGTATGCTGTGGCTGACAGAAGAAGCACAGTGGCATGGGCACACTTCATTGCTGTGTGAGACCTTGTGCAGTACGAATGTGGCCAACAAACTACACGCTGGGTTTTGGGGACCAAACAGGACCAGTAGGAGAGAAGATGTAAGAGCCACAGACAAAAATGTTGTAATACACAATGGTGCAATATATTTACAGGTGCAGGGACAAAAACAGTGTCATGCTGGTTTGTAACGCAGTCCAATGACAATGATGCACAAAAACCAGTAAATGAGAAAAATGATCTTTATTTGCAGTAATTACAGTGAAATCCCAGTGTCCCAAATGCGAAATGATAGATGTACGAGGGAACTAAAGTGATCTTACTCTATTAAACACGGTTCAGAAAGTTGATCATTGAAATACAAAAAAACAATCCACAGTCCTAAGGTCTGAAAATTAGTAATAGTATTATTTTTTCACTAACTTTTATTATTATGATGTACTTAGCTGACACCTTTATCAAAGATGACTTAGATGAACAGTATTCATTATGTTACAACTGTTTACAGATATTTTTTTACAGTTGGAGCACAGGCAGTTTAAGTGACTTGTTCACGTCACACATTATGAAGCAAACTCCAATTTCTGAGCTTTGAGTTTTGTTGTTTCGTTTTCACTCATTCCCTAAACCACTCTTCCCCATTCTTCTTGGCAGAATTTGTAGAGATCCTTTAAGTTGGTGGGATGACACCTGTGGACAGCAGTTTTCAAATAGTGCCATAGATTCTCAATAGGGTTAAGATCAGGGCTTTCAGTTGGCCATTCCAAAACATTCACCTTTCTGTTCTGAGTTATTTCAATGTCACTTTGGTCTTATGTTTAGTGTCATTGTCTTATTGAAAGATGAATCTTCTCCTGAGTCATAGGTTCATAGCAGAGTGGAAGACGTTCTGCAATATTGTGTGGTATTTGTGTTCATTCATTGCCCCTTCAACTCTAACAAGATTCCCAGTCCCAGCACATGAAAAGCATGATGCTGCCCCTACCATATTTTGCCGTAGGTGTGGTGTTTCTTGAACTCATGGGCATGGGCAGTGTTAGTTTTATTTCACACATACCTCTTTGAAGTGTGGTCAAAAAGTTCTATTTTGGTCTCTTCTGACCCTAAAACCTTCTCCCACATCTTAACTGTGTCTTTCTCATGCTTTTTGGCAAATGCCTTACTCACTTTTATGTGGATCTTCTTAAGGAATGGCTTCTTTCCTGCTGCCCACCCATAGAGGCTTGTTTTATCGAGAGCTCTTGAAATTGTGGACCCATGCACCTTCACTCCAATTTCAGCCAAAGAGCATTACAGACTTTTGAGAGTGATGGTTCAATTTTCAGTAGCCAGTCAACGTCTTGCTCTGATGTTTAGTTTTGAGTAGCAGCCTATTCTAGTAAGAGTCTGGGTGCTGTGGTGAACCTACCATTTTCTGTTGATGGATTCAATAGTGCTTAATGGGACATTCAAACGTCGATATTTTTGTAGCCATTTCTTGCCTTGTGCTTTTCAATTACTTTGTTTCTCAAATCAGCAGAATGCTCTTTTTTTTTTTCTTTTTTTTGTAGTGATTGTTCGGTAAAGACTATGACCCTTACAAAGTGAGCATTTTATACCTAGAGAGGTATAAAGGACTTGCAAGTAGTACCCAATTATGTTTAATTATGTTCAAATGGCTGTCTCCTTTGTGCCATTTGTGGTTAATTTCTCGTTTATGTAAACCAGAAGGGGCGGCACAGTGGCGCAGTGATAGCGCTGCTGCCTCGCAGTTAGGAGACCCGGGTTCACTTCCCGGGTCCTCCCTGCGTGGAGTTTGCATGTTCTCCCCATGTCTGCATGGGTTTCCTCCGGGTGCTCCGATTTCCTCCCACAGTCCAAAGACATGCAGGTTAGGTGGATTGGAGATTCTAAATTGGCCCTAGTGTGTGCTTGGTGTGTGGGTGTGTTTGTGTGTGTCATGCGGTGGGTTGGCACCCTGCCCAGGATTGGTTCCTGCCTTGTGCCCTATGTTGGCTGGGATTGCCTCCAGCAGACCCCCGTGACCCTGTGTTCGGATTCAGCGGGTTGGAAAATGGATGGATGGATGGTAAACCAGTAGATTCCAAAGCATAGATGTTTAAATACTTGTGCAAACGCAAACTTTTGAATCTTTTTTCTTCAGCTAAATATCAGCAGAAAAATGGTTGGACTTATGTATAATACAGCATAAGAGTTCATATTAAAATATTACTTGGCTAAATATGTGTACAAATCTTCTGTCATGCAGAAAATGATGTTGACTTTCAAGGTGGTTAAATACTTTTGCACACCACTGTATAAAACTTTTTTCTCTAGTGCATGATCCCTTTTTCTTTTCGTGATGCCCCTTTAGTCTTCAAGTCCAAATGAATGAATGCGTCTAATAACTTCAAAAGCAACATTCTTATCTTTAGTCTGTGTCTGATGTATGGTCTATTCTTTATTCTTGACTGTCATACAGCTTTAACATGGTCTTTTCTTGTGCTGAACTGTTAGTTTTCTCTGCTGCCTGTAATTAATTATTTTGTGGTGCTGTTTGGTTTATGATATTGTTGTTGTGCTACAATATTTACTGCAGAATAATGATTGATAAAAAGCTTTAGCAGAGTGTTGGTTTTATATATTTTAGAGATGTTTTGTTGATATCCTTTTTTTTTTTTTTTTTTTGCAGGACCCAACATATGTGATATACGGGGTGTGATTTATGTACTTTTTATATTTTAATGATTTGTATACTCTAGTTGTGTATAAGGTTTGTTGAAGTTGGTCACAGGTGATAAGTATGGCCAACATGGTCACCATCAGTACAAAGTGTAGATCTTACTATGTGTGCTTTTGTTGGTCTACCCTGATCCTCTAGGGCTCCGCATACTGTAGCCTCTCCATTATTTAAAAAAAAATGCCTTCTAATATGAATCTGTGTTCCAGTAATTCCTTGCAAGGTCAATTTCTTAGCAGATTTCTAAGAAGAGACTTTTGGCCCTAGAGGATCAGAGAAGAAATATTTTGTGATTAACGACCACTGCCACAGAGCTCACCATCTCTTAATTTGTTAGTTTTTTCTCCTCTCCCCCAATTTTACCTCCCGTTTCTGTTCAAATGGAGAGGATATCAGCTGAGAACTGACACTACATGTCACAAGCGAAAGCGTAATCAAGGTACGGTAACCCAACATTTATTTGAAACCACTTCTGCGTAGATGTAGGAGCTTTGTTGTTTCATTTCCCTTTCTTGCTCAGACTGTTTTCTCCAGCTTATTACTTAGATGGGGCACTTTCGGTGTCTGCTTTGTACTGCTTCTAGGCTGACTGCTTTTTTAATTTTCTGCACTCAAAAGTGTTTTACTTGACTAGCAATTCTTTTGCTGGGAGCTCTTTTGTAGATAATTGTTTCTTCAACTTTCAGTCATACATACGGCATATTTGCTAGTATTAAATTAAAAGTGCATATATGAAAATATTATTTTATTTATACACTCAAAGTGTTAGTTTAACTTTGGCAATTTTGCTGTGTACCTTTAAGTAGAATGTTGTTTCAGAAACAAGACCAAGTATACTGCCAAAGAAAATAAAAAGGACTTTTAAATTAGAACTTTGTGATTAGATATCACCACACAAGGACAGGCTTCACTATGAAATTTATGGTAAAGGTTGTGCTATCTCTGATCCTTTATAAATCAGCTGTGCCCTTTTGAATATGTAAAAGGCTGCCAAGTAGCTGTACTTTATTTTTGTTAGACATTTTAACTTGGACCCCAAACCCCTCACATCTCAAAATATTCTAGCAGTTACAGTGCCCATAAAAAGTATTCACCCCCTTAGAAGTTTTTACATTTTGTTGCTGTGTAACTTTGAATCACAGTGGATGTAATTTTGCTTTTTGACATTAATTAACGGAAAAAGACTCTTCAATGCCAAAGTGAAAACAGACCTCTGCAAAGTGGTCTAAATTAATGACAAACATAAAGCACAAAATAACAGATTTCATAAGCGTTCACATCCTTGTATATGAAAACGTGCAATCATCACTGGTGCAGCCCATTGGTTTAGCGGTCCCATAATTAATTCAGTGGAAATCATCTGGCCATAGTTAAGGGGTCTCAGTGAATTGTACTTTAAGTGCAACTTTCGTGAAAGGTTTTGGCGAGTTAGTATGGTGGTCTAACTTCCTCAATGAAGACAAAAGAACACTGCAAGCACTTTTCTGAAAAGGTAATTAAAAAGTGAAGATTGGGAGATAGAGAAAAGAAAATCTCCAAGTAGTCACTGAATATCCCTTGGAGTCCAGTTAAATCAGTCATTAAGAAATCAAAAGAATATGGCACAGCTCTAAATATGCCTAGAGAAGGCCATCCGCAAAAGCTAGGTGATCTTGCAAGAACACTAGTGATGGAGGCCATCAAGAGACATGTAAGAACTCTGAAGGAGGTAGTTGCAAGCTGCTGCTGCTGAGGCTGGAGAGAATGTGCAGGAAACAACTGTTGCCCAGGAACTTCACCAGTCATAGATTTATAGGAGAGTAGCAAAGAGAAAGTCATTGATGAAAAAAATGAACACGGAATCTGGACAAGAGTTTGCTAGAACTGTGGCATTGGCTAGAAGAAGAATATATGGTCTGTTAAGACCAAAATTAAGCTTTTTGGCAATTAGTCTTAAAACCATGTGTTAACACTGCACATTATTGACAATGCGCCAACACCACCTTGAAGCATGGTCATGGCAGCATCAGGCAGAGGAGATGATTCTCTGCAGTAGGCCCTGGAAGTCTTGTGAGGGTAGAGGGGTAGCACAATAGAGGAAAATCCTGGAGGAAAACGTGACACAGTCTACATGAAACCTGCACCTTGGATTACTTGTTTTCCAACAAGACATTGACCATGAGCATAAAGCCAAATGGACACAGGACTAGCATCAAAACAGCAATTTTAATTGCTGGAGAGGCCAGGTCAGAGTGCCTATCTTAATCCAAAGGAGAATTTGTGGCTGTTTACTCATGATTTCCATGCAGCCTGACAGAGCTTGAGAGTTTTGTGTAGAGGAATGAGAAAAACATTCAGTTTCTAGATGTGCAAAGCTAAAAGAGACTTGTGCATAGCCTCAAGGCTGTCATGGCTGCCTAAGATGTATCTACTGAGTAATGACTTGGGGAGTGAATACTTGTGTGAGCAGTTATTTTGTGTTTTATGTTTGGTGTTGGTTTAGATCACTTCACAGAGATCTGCTTTCACTTTGACGTTAAAGAGTCATTTCCTGTTGATCGGTGTCAAAAAAGCAAAATTCAATCCACTGTGATTCAATCTTTTATGAATATAAAATCGGGAAACTTTTTTTGTTATAGGCACAGTATCTGGCCATAATACTGAAAAATATAACTGACTTCAGTATCAGAATATAGGGAAGCTTGGTAAAAGCTGTGTGAGTGGGCATGTTCACCAGATTAATCATTCACATGAGTATTAAATTATTAATGTCCCAGGATGGAAGGTGAAACCTTTCTTTATCTTCACATCCTCTGCTCATAGGTGACAACAGAAATGCTTGATATAATAGTCTATATACTTTATACAGGGTGGTCCAGATCTAATTATGCAGATCCAGATTGTCTGGATGACTTTGATTTATGCAGGGACGATTCCAGTTCGGCACGAAGATAATTCTTCATGTTGTCAGTTCGCAAACTTCTTGATGGTCTGGGATTTTTCGGGTGATTTTTTATGTAATAAATTTAATAAATTATAGCATAATGAAAATTGCATAATTAGATCTGGACCACCCTATAGGGTAAAATGTGGAATTGCAGAATTTGCTGATAATTTACTGTTCTGTGTAAGAGCAAAATTAAAACTAATCCATAATCAAGAAAAACAGAACAGAGCAAACCCATATTTCTGAGAATTAGGATTTTTCCCTTAAGAATCTTACTTTTTCATTGGCTTGTACTTAAAGGTCACATGTTTACAAAGTTTAAGTAGCACAGAGCTTTTCTCAGGTTTTTACTGCTCAGAGTGGTTTATGTTTTTATATTCTCAAAAGAATGATTATATAAAATCAGAGTAAAGTTAATCAAACTCACTTTTTAAGGGTTGCATTGGCTGCTGATTTTCATTGCATCTTTTAATTAGCAGTTAATTCTGCCACCCTTTTGCCCTTTTGTTTATGAAATCTTGTGATTTAAATGTAGTTTATCACTATTTTCCATGTGTATTCTGTTAATTAATTTTAGTATAAAAACTACATTTGTTTCAGATATGTGCTTCTCTATTATTTGAAGCCATTTTTGGTATAACTGCCATTTGTACATGTACAAACAAGTGCTGTGATGAGATCCTCTGTTCTTTGTGTACTTGTTGCCTTTTTACTTTACACAAAATAAAATAATAGTGACATACATTAATATTATTTTCAAGCTCTGTTTCATATTGTAGATTTCTGTGTTTTCTCTATTCATATTCCTGAATTTTGGGGATGTACCTGCTAAGGTTACACTTACAAGATTATATTTCATCCCGGCTCACAGAGTCTGCCCAACTCTTATGTCTGGATCACAAATAAGTGAAACCCATTTCTGTAACCCTAAAGTGTGCAGGAGTAGATGAACATGTATATGTGTTTGCTCTTTTTTTTTTTTATAATCATTCCATACAAATCAATCAATTTTTACAAAAAATAGGATTGAGATTGATAAAAAAAAGTCGACCCCCCCACCCCTGAAAGAGAACATGGCCAACGGGGTAAAACTTAAAGCTATGTGTTAGCTCTTTGATAAGTCCAAAGCATTACACAGTCCCTGTGAAACAGATAGCGATTTTATGTAGTTATTTGAAATTTTTTTTGTTAAAAGTGCAACTGCTAATGTAGATTATTTCCCTCTGTATAAAGCATGAGTAACAACAGCAATTGGTCTGTGTACGGATCTATAGATAGATTTAAATTGTAATAGCATAATTAGGTGTCAACTGTGTTGTGCTTTATACAGAAAAGTCATCAGGCCAATAAACGAGCTAACCATTACATTCTCAACTGTGCTGTGGCTTTCAAGATTTTTTTGGGGGGCTCAAAGGCACTATTTGGGTAAAGTGGGGAAGGGTAAAGCAGCACAGCTTGTCTAATGATCAATTAACTTCTTGAAATAAGCAACTGTCAAGGCAAGGGAGAAAGAATATCATCAAACCAAGAATTTTGGGTAAAACCGATCACGGTCTGAGGCTTTAGCTCTTCAGTTGTGTCCAGTTGGAGTGGCTATGAGGTATATGTCGTTCAAAAGTTCTTTAGTTCAGTTAACCCCATCAGTCAAACAAAAAAAATTTAAACCATTGTGATAGGCAGACAGACATTCAACAGGTGAGCAGTAAGGTGTTGTAGTTTTTCTTTTTTAATCATCTTATTAAATATTTACAAACAATCCTAATAAATATGTGTATATTAATATATGTGTATACAAATAAGCTAAATCTATGTGTTAACTAATCTTTGTATAAATAAAGCAACAACTGCATGTGTAATTATATTTGCTGCAGAGTACACAATAGCTGTTAAAGGGAGATCCATCCTGGTGGGCCTCTAGGCCAGGGGTGTCAAATTCCGTTCCAGAAGCGCTGCAGGGGCCGTGTATTTTCATTACAGCCATTGTCTTCAATGTAAGTTAGGTTTTGCTGTAAATGAAACATGCTCTTTAATTCTGTACCTTGTCAGACCTCTTATTCTGCAACTTCAGACATTAGTAATATTGTAGGTGTTGCTTTTGTGAGAGCATTGTTAAAATTTTGGTGAACCAGAACAAGTGAGCATGTTTATTTAGAAATACTTTATTGAAAGGCATTTTGTAATAAAGTTGTTAACATTTTTGTGGGCAAGAGACAATTTCTCTTGTTTCTTTACAAATAGATTATTAAACAAATACGACATACAGAATGAATATACAAAGCTGCACAGTTAGCTGGTTATCACCTGGTTCTCTAGTTATTTGTATCTCACTGTTGAGATCTTAATCTTAACAAGTGAATAAATATTAAGGCAGAGTGTATAATTTGTCAGTGACAGTTACTGGCTCTGTCCAGGATGTTACAGGATGTCAAAGAAATAGATACAACCAAAGAGAAACATTAAAATTAGATAAGAATACTAATGAACAAATAACATACAAAAATAAATAGTATTCATATAAAAAGATAGTAGAAAAGTAGAGTCCTTACGTATAGAATATTTTTATTTATTTACTGTATTTATTTATTTTTCAATTCCCTAAAGATAAGTCTGATGTTAAGGTCTGATGGTTGGAAAGGACAGGAAAAAAATAAAAACTCCAGAAAGTAAAGTAAACTTCACACACTAACATTTTTCCAGTCTTTTTTTTGTTTCTGGTTCCACAGTAATCACATGTTTCCTGTATTGTGTACGCCTTACGTTGCACCAGAAAAGATTGGCTTTCTTCAATTCTATAAATCCACTAGTGATTTGACTTCCAGTCACCTTCCTGTTGACTTGTTATTAAAAAAATGTAAGGAGTGACATACTTTTCATAATATGATGTAAACCACACTGCGAACATGCCTCAGGGCCTCTGTTTCTATGTGAAGTGCAAAAGAAGAGGGTTCTTTTTTTTTAACTGATTGTGTTTTTCAATTAAACTAGGCCTTCTGTTGACTGTGTTATTTGTGTAAGGTCTATACGTGCTGAGTTGTGTGTGTATTGCCAGATGGATGACAGATAAGTGTTAGTGTTAGGCTAATTTGAGCACTGTCGGGTTCACATCAGTACACACGTACTGTCAGGCTTAGGTGAGTCACACTCACGTGGGCTTCATGAGATCATCCTCTGAGGAAATACTTACCATGAGTTAGGTAACGGGGTCAAGACTATGTTTTACACAGGATTCATCATCCTAAAATACAAGATCTGTTGTCACTGAGGACTTTTGAAATTTTAAGATGAGAGCAGAATATCCAGCAAAATTCAAACATCTAAGTAATAAAAACTATATCTGCAACACAAATTTAACCTTATTTAGCCAAATATTTAAAAAGTACAACTAACAAGTAACTGCTACTTAACTATTTTAAATCAGGCGTTTTGTCTGGAGCTAAACATTGTATCCTTCTATTTTGTCACGTGCTTATCGATTTCAGAGTCACAAGGAGCTGTGACCTATCCCAGCAAGGCAAGATGGAGCTACAGTCCATCACCCAAAAGTGTAATACTATAAATTAATGTGATAGTTTTTAGGACAACATGTAGGAGTGTTAATTGAAAAAGAAAAACACAATTTAGTAAAGTTTCTTGCGAAACTGGCATCAGACAGTAGATGGAAGAAATTAACACTTAAAATGTGTGGTGGACTTTGTTGTTTTCTCCCAGTTGTTTATGACTTGCTTTACATTTGACTTGGAGCTTATTGTCCACAGTTTGTTTGCCTTTTTTTTTTTGTTTCTGTTTGCCTCAACTTAATAGACTGAGCTCAGCTGGTTATTTCTTTTCAACGGTTTTGTTGTCCCCCTAGCTATTCGTACAAATTCCAAGATGCTTTCCATCTGTAATATTTGCCTTTTGAGATGGATGTATTTTTTAAATGAATCATTTTCTTTTGCATATGCAATGTGCTAATATGACATGTTTGCAAAACTAAAGAAGACAGGCAGCTGTGTCAACATGGCATCTAGAAATAAACAAAAATGTTAACACATGCTGATGGAAACTCACAGACAGTACATCTACCATTCATAGGTCTAGAAAAGGACATTTGCTTTTAGTTTAATCCCTAGCTGAACACACATAGCTGAACAGTAGTGAGAACATTTCAAAGTTTTTATAGAATTTATATGATTATAAACCTTTGTTTACACCAATATCAACTAAATAAAACACAAAAAAATTGAAGTTTAGGGAATTCTTTTTTTAAAAAACTGGATTTTACAGTACAGGACTTCAACATTTTATGATGTACCACCCTGGAATCAATTTTCTTTTGTGCTTCAGTCTGTCAGGCACCATTGTACCAAGTTTAGATTCCATATTGCATAACATTGCAAAATTATAGAGTTTGACACAAAGTTGTCCCCCTTTTTGGAAATATTTAGTGTTTGGACCTAAAGTCTTCATATTCCATATCACTAGCATTCTGTAACTTTTCTTGGACTTCCTCGACCGTATGTTTTCTTTTTTTGAAGAAGAAGTCTTTAATTTCCCTAGTACACACTTGAAGTCTTGTTGTGCATCATCCAACATGTCAACTATGATGTGTAGTACAAGTGTCCAATCACAGACAACTGTACATTATCGGAAAGGTCTGAAACTAGGCAATCCAATAGGAATGGGCCTTTCACAGTTTGTGGCTCAGTGTAGGTGAGATCTTTGCTAAAAGCAGATTCAGTCAGCTGTGATGTGCTGCTCACCTTGGCATACAAGTGTGCAAATCACATATTTTACTAATGAAAGAGAGCACACAACACTGAAACTTATGATTTATTTAGAAAAAGTAAAAATAGCATTATTGCTTTTGATTGAGTTGTGGGTTTATTGCAGCGTACACAAAAATCTTTGATTTACGGCTTGTGCATAAGTAGTTAAACAGTTTAAACTGACAGATTTTACCATTTTGTTGTTAGATTTCCAGTAACAGTTAATTTCTAACTATATTCTCATTATCCAATAGATATTCACCACCATTTTTAAAATCATCAATAAATGTATCTTAACATGAATGTAAAGTTATATAATAGCAGATGCAGCTTAGTCTGACTCAACTGTACTTTTTCTTCAAAAATACACCCCTGGAATCTATTGGAAATGTTGTCATTGCCAATATTGTAATTTACCTTTTATCGACATTTACTTAGAAGCCTAATGAAGTGTATTAAACTGACTTGGCTCAGTATTGGTGTCTCTTGGGTTACCTTGGCTTGTTTTCAGCACTGGATTGAAGCCAGGCTGACATTGATTAAAGGCTCCACTGAAAAAGACTGTAGTCATGTTTTACATGTGCATTCCACTCTGAGTGAAAATAATAGTACACAAGACTTTGATAATGTCTGCTAGCAGGCCATTTCAATCTGATTTAATTGATGTTTCATTCAAATAACTATACAGTGAAAAACTTATAAGTTATGAGTGTTATTCATAAGCAAACATTTACTTTGGTGCCATTCCCTAAGGTAGGAGCTGTAAGACTGCACACATATGCTTATTTTTTATATGATTAATCTGATTTGGTAAGCTTGCAGATGCTAGAAAGCAAACTTGATGGAGGTCAGAGGCAACTTGAAAGTTAGTTGAAATTTATCAACTGCTATAAATGGTTTAGCTTAATTTATTATTATTTTAAGCACATGCCCATTTACAAGTTGCTGATCATATTTACAGACACAGTCAAAACAAAACACAAAATATCATGAAAAAAAACACACAATTGGAATATAAAATGCAGAAATAACAAGAAATATGTGTCCAGGGATCTATTATCTGAACCATTTATTCTGATTTAGAGTCACACAGATCTAACGTCTAAAGATCTAATAGATGTAAGCCACATTCACAAGGCTATACATCTTTGCCATGTAGACATGTATTAGTAAGCTTGAGTACTGGGTGAAAGCCTGTGCTTTACAGGGCACTAAGAAGAGAAAGACTGCAGGAAAATCTCCATAACACAGTCAACCACCATGAATGCATCATGTATTAAAAAACAACCTGAACAGTGGCTCCAACTAGACTACCTATTGTATACTGCAATCATAAGTCTTCACCGTTGATTGAAATGCTGAGTCTGACTACATGTACATGTTTTTTTTCTCTCATTTTACTAAATATTTCATGTGTAATACTTTTCTGAAATCATGATACAGTTCAAAATATTATCAGTATGTTTTATATGAATACAACCTGCACATATAAGCATAACTCTTATTTCTGTGTATTCCTGAAACCAAAATGACGAATGCATTGCAAACAACTGTATAATGTATTTTTGAAACAGGACAAATTCAGGATATGTCGGAGTAGTGAAAAGCTTAACATTTAATCACAGATTGAGGTGGAGAGATCTGTTCCACCTGAAGTTTTGATTCTGTCGTGCAGTGGATTTACTCCTCATCCAGCTTTGCTTCTTGCCATTTGCCTAATGCTGCCAGGACACACTCCAACACCTTTGGTCCTGAACAGCATTAAGCAGGTTTAACCCTGTAGTGATGGACCATTTTATTTTAAGAGCATTTAACCATGGACTATTTTAGTCTATTAGCATATACAAATTTAACCACTTCTTATTTATGTTTGTAATCTATTTAAGGGGTAATTATTCCATGTCAAATCATCACGCTTTTGGATCTCATCATCACCAGATTTTAACGAAACTTGGCATGCTAACTTGGTCATATGAGTAACCCATGGAAATGATATTACACGTGTCTTGGATCAATATTAAGGGAGATTTAAGCTAACAAAATTTGAACTTTCGGATGGGATTATGACTTTAACTGGCTATATCTCCTTAAATGTTACTTGCACAGCAATGGTTCCCATATTGTTTTAAAGCTCTTTTCCAACTCTATATTTTGTGTAAATACTATGCTATCCTCAAAATGGAAAATTACCATATTATGAGTGATGTTAATATTAAAAATTGAATGGAGAAAAAACCTAGATTTTAAAATTTTCTCACTAAAGCTAATTTATAATGTCATGAACATCTCCAGGAAATTTGGTCTTTGGTTATTGAGTCGTCGCTAAGCTACCATTACATATTAGGTGGCCACTTAAAGGTGGCATCACATGGTTTCATATCACTAACGGGCCTTTTTCATGGCAACCATATTGACATGAAATAGTTGAAGTTGAGGTTGGGAGCATGCACTGATACCATAAACCACCACACAACAAACCACCTCAGGATCCCAACTGAGGACCCGAGAGCAGCCATGCAATGGGTGACACCTCAGTACCACACTAGTTTGAATGAAGTGGAACAGTGTGAGGTTTTTTTTTTGTTTTTTTTTTTACTGTGGCTGGAGTTCCAGTCCTGCCACCAACCCCATGTTTTCCCAGCAGTTTGGAGAACCTGCTTTCTGGGCTTGGATGTTGGTTAAAGTCATACCCAGGACAGAGCAATTGCAGGTTTATTAAATAGTATATACAGTAATATATACATATAGTGGGGTGCAAAATTATTCAATCCCCTTGAAAGTCATCATCGGATTTGTATGCCTTAAAAATACATTTCCAAAGTAAAAATAAACCATTTTCTGTAGATATTTACCTGAAGACGTTAGTGTTTGCAAAAGTATTTAAACCTCTGTGCTTTGGAAGGTTTACACAAAGCACAAATTAATCGCAAACAACACAAAGGTGATTGTCATTTGTGCATAATCAAACATACTTGTGAGTCCTTTATATCTCTCTGAATGTGAAAAGCCCCTTTTGCAAGGCCCATAGTCTTTGTTAAACAATCAGTACAAAAATAAAGACAAAGGATCATTCTGCTGATGTGTCAAACAAAGTCATTGAAATGCACAAGACAGGAAATGGCTATAAAATAGAATGGAACAGAAAATAAACAGAAGAGTCTGAATGTCCCGTTAAGCACTGTTGGATCCATCATCAGAAAGTGGAAGGCTCATCACAGCACCTAGACTCTTACTAGTACAGGCCGTCCCCTAAAATTGAACATCAGAGCAAGATGTCATTTAGTGAGAGAGGCTACTAAAATCTCAACTGTCACTGTCAAAAGTCTGCAATTCTCTTTGGCTGAAATTGGATTGAAGGTGCATGGGTCCACAATTTCAAGAGCTTTCCAGAAAGCAGGTCTATACAGGAGAGTAGCAAAGAAGAGGCCATTCCTTAAAAAGGTCACATAAAAGCGTGTATGGCATTTCTTACAAAGCACACAAAAGACACAGTTAAGATGTGGGAGTAGGTTTTATGGTCAGATGAGATCAAAACAGAACTTTTTGAGCAGACTTCAAAAGAGGTATGTGTGGCATAAAACTAACACTGTCCATGTCTCAAGATACACCATACCTAGGGTGAAATATGGTGGTGGCAGCATCATGTTTCTCATCAAACGTATAAAATAATATGTTGTTATTATTTTTTTCACCAGCTATTCATTCTCTGAAGCTGAGTCGTAGTCATGTGGACTGGCACTGTGTGGATGAAGTCTACCTTTACAGTGATGCCACCACCTCAAAAATCGCTCGCACAGTTACCCAGAAACTTGGATTTTCCAAAGGTAAGTTCTTATTACAAAAGACAGCATTCACCTACCATACAGTGCATCTGGAAAGCATTCACAGCGTATTACTTTTTCCACATTTTGTTATGTTACAGCCTTATTCCAAAATGGATTAAATTAATTTTTTTCCTCAGAATTCTACACACAGAATTCCCCATAATGACAACGTGAAAAAAGTTTACTTGAGATTTTTGCAAATTTATTAAAAATAAAAAAACTGAGAAATCACATGTACATAAGTATTCACAGCCTTTGCCATGAAGCTCAAAATTGAGCTCAGGTGCATCCTGTTTTCCCTGATCATCCTTGAGATGTTTCTGTAGCTTAATTGGAGTCCACCTGTGGTAAATTCAGTTGATTGGACATGATTTGGAAAGGCACACACCTGTCTATATAAGGTCCCACAGTTGACAGTTCATGTCAGAGCACAAACCAAGCATGAAGTCAAAGAAATTGTCTGTAGACCTCCGAGACAGGATTGTCTCGAGGCACAAATCTGGGGAAGGTTACAGAAATATTTCTGCTGCTTTGAAGGTCCCAGTGAGCACAGTGGCCTCCTTTCATCTGTAAGTGGAAGACGTTCAAAACCACCAGGACTCTTCCTAGAGATGGCTGGCCATCTAAACCGAGCAATCGGGGGAGAAGGGCCTTAGTCAGGGAGGTGACCAAGAACCCGATGGTCACTCTGTCAGAGCTCTAGAGGTCCTGTGGAGAGAGGAGAACCTTCCAGAAGGACAACCATCTCTGCAGCAACCCACCAATCAGGCCTGTATGGCACAGTGGCCAGACGGAAGCCACTCCTTAGTAAAAGACACATGGCAGGCCGCCTGGACTTTGCCAAAAGGCACCTGAAGGACTCTCGAGACCATGAGAAACAAAATTCTCTGGTCTGATGAGACAAAGATTGAATTCTTTGGTGTGAATGCCAGGCGTCACGTTTGGAGGAAACCAGGCACCGTTCATCACCAGGCCAATACCATCCCTACAGTGAAGCATGGTGGTCGCAGCATCATGCTGTGGGGATGTTTTTCAGCGGCAGGAACTGGGAGACTAGTCAGGATAAAGGGAAAGATGACTGCAGCAATGTACAGAGACATCCTGGATGTAAACCTGCTCCAGAGCGCTCTTGACCTCAGACTGGGGCGACGGTTCATCTTTCAGCAGGACAACGACCCTAAGCACACAACCAAGATATCAAAGGAGTGGCTTCAGGATAACTCTGTTAATGTCCTTGAGTGGCCCAGCCAGAGCCCAGACTTGAATCCGATTGAACATCTCTGGAAAGATCTTAAAATGGCTGTGCACCAATGTTTCCCATCCAACCTGATGGAGCTTAAGAGGTGCTGCAAAGAGGAATGGACGAAACTGGCCAAGGATAGGTGTGCCAAGCTTGTGGCATCATATTCAAAAAGACTTGAGGCTGTAATTGCTGCCAAAGGTGCACCGACAAAGTATTGAGCAAAGGCTGTGAATACTTATGTACATGTGATTTCTCAGTTTTTTTTATTTTTAATAAATTTGCAAAAACCTCAAGTAAACTTTTTTCACATTGTCATTATGGGGTGTTGTGTGTAGAATTCTGAGGAAAAAAATGAATTTAATCCATTTTGGAATAAGGCTGTAACATAACAAAATGTGGAAAAAGTGATGCGCTGTGAATACTTTCCGGATGCACTGTACTTCTTTTGGAGATAAAGTTATAAATTGTGGTAAACCTTTATTTCAGATACTGTATCATCATTTTTGGTTGTAAAAGTAGCTCTTTTTTTCTACTTGGCTCCTTATCCTTACAATAAGGCTTAAAATGTATGTTTTATTTATTGTAGTGAATAGCATGCTGTGCCTATCCACCCTAGTTCAATTCTACTGGTCTTTATATCGGGCCATAACTAACTATGGTGTAGTCCTCACCAAGTCCTACGTTTAGATATATCTAACATCAAGTGAAATAACATTTTTCTTTGTCATTATTTATTTTGAGAAAAAATAAGGAATAGTTGTGAAGTAAATACAACTGCTGATTAAGTGGATTTTAGATCCACCTTTAGCACCAATAACTGGGAAGTAGTTATTTCTGTATAATTTTTTATTATTACTTCTTGTTTGGCTGATGCCTTTATCTAAGGTGACTTACAACATTTGAGATATAATTGGTTATATTTCTTTTGTTTTTCTTTTGGAGTACTGGCAGATGAAATGACTTGCTCATGGTCACACAGTGTCAGTAGTGAGATTTGAACCCACAACCTCGGTCTGAAGTCCAAAAACTTAACCAATATGCCACATTTCCTGTACCATTAATTTTACATGGCATCAGGAGAATATTATTCAAATAATCCTCACAAGGTCTTCAGACATCTGAGGCCATTCATTTACGTGCAGATCTCTTAACATCCCACCACAATATTTCAATGTTGTTAAAGTCTGTAATATGACTTGTAATATGCTATGACAAAACCTTGATTCTTTTCTTTTTTTAGCCATTCTGTTGTGATTTGCTTAATTGTCTTCTGGAATACATATTATAAAGTGGAATGGACATATTGATGGCAATCCATCCAGATTGTTTGGCTGCAGAATAAAACTAAATCATTATCCCATCACCACCATCATGCTTGATGACTGATGTTCAGTTCTTGAGATGATATGAGTTATGCATTACTACTTAACAAATTCACTTTGATTTCCTTTGTCAAGAGGACATCATTAAAGATGTCAGATGTCTTGTAGGTTGTTCATATGCATCTGTTAGGGTGCCCACATCTGAAAAGAACTGCAACTATCATAAGTGTTTTCCATGTGTACAGTGAACCCTCGTTTATCACGGTTAATCCGTTCCAGACTCTACCGTGATAAATGAATTTTCGCGAAGTAGGATTCTTTATTTATAAATCGAATATTTTCGCAGTTAGAGTATAGAAAACCTGTTTACAACCTTCTAAATACTTTTTTAACATTATTAGAGCCCTCTAGACGTAAAATAACACCCTTTAGTCACCATTACACTCGTATTACCCAATATATTAGACAAAATAAGAGAAAATAAGACATATTAGACGCTACAAATATCATATTACTAGGCGCACTCGCCTTTTAAGGCGACCGACTTTTATCCTCAATTTTTGTGCGCTCCATGTGTACATCAGACATGTAAGTGTAGGGAATGAGAACATCAAAGTGCCCATTCATAACATCTCCCGAAAACCTAAGGTTTTTTTTATCCCCTCAAGTGCCTGTCCAAAGTCGTACAATGTCAGCCCGAATCTGTACCGCTAAAGACGGAGTTTCATGCACTAAATAAGCTATAGATGAGAATAAGCAAGCACCATCTCCCCTGATATTTACTACGCGGTGAGGCATTTGTACTCCATCAACATTAATTATTTCCAGAGACACAATTTTCTCTATTTTTCCAGCGCATCGCGCACAAAAGCAAGGGAACGATGGGAGCACCAGAACTCTGCTCACATCGCGTCGCTTCGTACCTCAAGCCGCAAGTAGTAAGTTGTAATAAGCGGAATACCGCTACGCTTTGCACTCACGGGACGGAAGGACAATCCCGAACGCTTTTATATAGTAGATTATTGTACTGTACATTTAATTGCACACAACCACTAACCTATGAAGGCACGACCTCAGTAGGAAAGTCTTCAGAGGTGGTGCAGTATCTTCAGCAGGTGCATTGTTGTCTTCAGTGAAGAAGTACTAGGAGTAGGCAGTGGGTGTCTGGGTGCGCGGCTGAAGAACATCTTGATAGGCAGTTGCTGGCGCTGTCTTTTCATATGCGTGAGGAGGCTTTTGTAGGGTATTGCCATCTTTAATCATATCCACGAGTTTCACCTTCTCCTGGATAGTAAGCCTCTTCCTCCGGCGCTTAGTTTTATTGTCATAAGGCTTAGAAAAAGCAGCACGTTTAGGAGCCATCGTAGGGCTTAGATAAAAGTTCTCAGAAAGCGCATGCGTAGTGACGTAAGCGTGTATGAGAAAAAAATCGCGATAGAGTGAAGCCGCGAAAGTCGAAGCGTGATATAGCGAGGGATCACTGTAAATGATTCTTTTTAATGTGAAAAGATGGGCTACAAATACCTATACCTTGGGAACAGCCTTCATATCTTTCTCAGACCGACAAGCAGCAAGAATTAATTCTCCAATATTACAACCAATGTCTTTGTTTCCTTGACATGGTGTTGTCATAAGTGCTTTTTATCCAGAAGTGTTTGCAATTTCTGATCTTCAGGTAATGAAATGCAATTGATTAGCAGATCCTAGCTTACTTCATAGTGGATATGAAAGCCCTAAAGGTATACTATGTGCTTGCTTACTTTTGTTGAATACATATTGACAGATTAAAATCTGTTGCACAGCCAAGTATCAGTGTCCATCCCACTCTTTACTGTCACCCAACTAGAATTGCATCTGACCTCTGCCCTTTACAACAAGTATAGTGAATTCATAAGGTGGCTCCAGGTAACTTTTCCAGCCAGAATGTGAGCAGTCTATGTGGGTCACCTGGCCAACAGGCATTCACTTGTGAACACTACTGCTAGGCCTGGCTCCAGAAGTTGGTCCTTGTATGCATGTTCCATATGAAGTAGTTAGGATGTCTGCTGGGCGCCTGCAATGGGAGGTGAACATGGCTTGCTCCACTGGCAGTAAAGATCACAATGCAGATCCAGCAAATACTGGAGAGCTTTTATTTCTGTTGTCCTTTAGACGTCTGGAGAAAATCACTAGTGATTGTGAGGCCTAGTTAGTCCTGCTCAGCATAGTGATACCACACCCTTAACGAAGAATAGCGGAAAGAAGATGATAATGAAGAAATTGCTTGTCACCTGAGGTTATCTAATTTTAGAACTTGGTGGACCATATGTAATCAAATTAAAAAGAAAATAACCACTTATTACATTCCTTTTACTTCTCAGTCCCAGAAACTGCATAAAACATTTGAATTTTACCAAACATAATTCAGAGTCATTTCAGAGTTCAAACCTTTTCAGATGTTTTTAATGAGAAAGCAGTCTTCGACAATAATTTATCGTAATTAAATTTTGTTCTTTAGCATCTAGTAGTGGGACACGGCTCCATCGTGGCTATGTGGAGGAAGCCTCTCTGGAAGATAAGCACCCTCAGGCCACACACATTGTCTTTGTTGTCCATGGCATAGGACAGAAGATGGACCAGGGCCGAATCATTAAGAATACAGGAATGTGAGTGTATAGACACCTTTAATATGGTCTGCATGCATCTTTAATTTTAATGTTCAGATATTACAAACATGACAATCTGATATTCTGTTTTAGAATATATGAAGAGAATAGGGCATCTAAGTGGTGTTCTGGTGTTATTTTCATTATCTAGCATGAAAACACTCATGTTCTTTTGACAACTGTATCTTTTTGACTTCATGTTGATGTTGTTAACTTAAAATGTTTTGCCTTGTTTATTTGTAGCATTTTTGCATGTAAGCTCAGCAATGATTCAATGAAAAGCAGTGAACCTTAAAATGAAGGTCTTAGAACACTTTCTTTCAACCTTGTGCTTATTTCCAGTTCTGGTTCTCCTGATAATTTATGGAAAAGATAGCAAGAATTCTGCTGTCTTTAGTATAATTACCATTCAGTTTTGTCCATCCATGGCTTGGCCCGTCCAGTCTGTGTTTGTTGGCTTTTTATAATCAATGACGGTTGCTACTGAAAATCTCTTGCAAAGACTTTATTGGTCATCTGTCACTTTCTATAGTGCACTTTTCCAGTGGACTTCTACTTCTTGATAACTAGCTACATTGTGCAGATATCAACAACTCTGACAAAACAGATACACTGTAAGATGTTTAATGCTTTTAAGTTGTATAAATATTGATTTTTGTTGTTTTCTTTGGATAGTCTTGTTTCCTATCACATTTTAAAGGTGTATGTTTGGTAAATTTAAATTGACTTGATCAATTTTTGCACTCTAGAGAGAAAGTAGGACCAGCATTTAGATGCCAGAAATGAAGCAAAATATGACAGGAGCATTGGCTGTATAAAATGCTCCCAATTATGTATGGATATGTTTATGTATACAGTGATATAAAAGGTCTACTCGCCCCCGACAAAAGTCACAGATTTTGTGTAATAAAAAGATGAAACCAAGAGAACTCCTGCCAGAACTTACTCCATCTTTATTTCAAAATTGCAATCTCTACAAAGAAGGTGAAAACAAATCAGAATCTGTTTAATGAAAAAATTAAAGAAAATCCTCCACAAACCTGGTTGCATTAGTGTGCACACCCTCTAAGGCAGGGGTTCACAACGTCGGTCCTGGGGACTCCCTGTCGCTGCAGGTTTTTGTTCCAACCAGCTTCTGTTTTTAATTGAACTCCTGGGCTAATTAAGTGAACTGATAGTTCTGTGTTTAAGGAACAATATATTAATTAGAAAACTAAGTTTGCTAAAAAAAATATTAAAATGTACCAAGCAGTTATATAGGAATAATTTTTTTTTTCTTTTTAACAGTATTTTCATCTTGATTTTCATTCTACTTTTCTAGGTGTTCTAATTGTTTAATTAATCCATTATTTACTAATTAGTGGGTCTGACTCTAAAGTAGCTGCAGCCTTTCATTATTCAGTGTTGTTTGCCTGGGTGTCTGCTCTGCTCGTTTTAAGTTGTCATTAATTATTAAGATACAATGAAGGGGAAAAAACTGCACAGAGAAAGGGCAAAGTACAATGAAATCAACAAAAGAGAGTTAAGCATTTAAATCTATAGCAAAAGCAGAAATATTTATAAATGTCTTATAAATGTAAAAATCATTTTACATGCTGCTATGCTTTTCTGAATGTCGAATAAAAGAAAAAAAATGCCAGCTAATTAAATGAGATCAGTGTTATCAGGTATTGTCACTGATTAGGACTCTGGTTGGAACAAAAACCTGCAGCCACAGGGAGTCCCCAGGACCAACGTTGAGAACCCCTGCTCTAAACTAAAGTATCTTTTGATTTTATTACAGCACTCAGTCTTTATGGGTATCACTTTGGCACATCTGGATTTGATGATTTTTGTCCACTCCTCTGTGCAAAACAATTCCAGATCTGTCAACTTACAAGGGCATCTCTTGTGCACAGCTCTCTTCACCCCACAGATTTTCATTTTGATGGAGGTCTGGGCTCTGGCTGGGCCACTCCAGAACTTTGATCCTCCTTTGATGAAGCCATTGCTTTGTTGATTTTGATGTATGCTTTTTGTTGTTTTCATGCCACAAGTAGAAGTTCCTCTTCATCTTTCTTCAGCTTCCTAGCATATATTTGAATGTTTTGTGCCAAAATAGACTGATACTTATGATGCCATCCACCTTGACTAAAGCCCCACTTCCAGCTGAAGAAAAGCAACCCTCCACCATGCTTCCCTGTGGTTATGGTGTCCTTTTGATGATGTGCTGTTATTTTTGCACCAACCCTACCTTTTCAAATTATGGCCAAAAAGTTCAATCTTGGTCTCATCAGACCATAATATATTTTTCCACATGGTTATAGATGATTGGGTGTACCTTTATGCAAAGTTTTGGTGGGCTTGAATATGTTTCTATTTGTGAGAAAAGGCTTTCGTCTTGCTACCTTACCTCCCAACCCAGAAATTTGAAGAATGTTGCTGATTGTTGTCACATGTAGGGAACAACCAGTACTTGCCTGGAAATCCCGCAGATCCTTTAAAATTGCTATGGGGTGTTGGTGGCCTCCCTGACCAATTTTGTCCTTCTCTTCACATCAATCTTGGTAAAGTCACTGGTGAGCCATATTTTCTCCACATGTTGATGACGTCTTCACCGTGCTTCATGGGATGTTTAATGCTTTGGATACTTTTTTGTAGCCCTGTCTTCACTGATACCTTTCAAGGGTGAGATCCTGTTCATGTTTTAGAAGCAAGTCTTTCTGGACCATGGCTTTTGGAGTATGTTGCAACCAAGAGGATATCGGAATAATCCTACGGAAACAGCCAAACTTTCCTTGAGCTCAACCAGAGCCACTTTAATTGATGTCAGGTGTATACTAACTACTATCTGAGATGAGACTCATTATGATTGGTTGATTCTGAACATAGCCACATCCTTGATTATTAAAGGATCTGCACACTAATGCAACCAGCTTTTTGGAGGATTTTTTTTTCCTTTTTTCACAAAATCGTTTCTGATTTGTTTTCACTTTCTTTGTATAGATTGCAATTTTGCAATAAAGATGGAATAAGTTCTGTCAGGATTTATCTTGGTTTCATTTTTTTATTACGTAAAATCTGCTATTTTGGCAGGGGTTTGTAGACTTTATATATCCTTTGCATGTAAAAACCAGATACAAAGCTCATATTGGGTCTGGATTGAGTCAGGTAAAGTTTAATTGTTTTGTTCCAATCAGGGCTACGTTTTGACAGGTCTCCTTTAATAGTGTGACATTTAAGTAAATGTTTTATAGAGGACAAGCAGGCACATCTGGCTTTCTCAGGACAGCTACAGATCAGTAGTATAAACTGAAATTTTCTGATTTGGTAATATTTAATCTGAATTAAGATCTGTATAAGTGTACATTTTTATATAGGCAGTTCCATGTTCATGACAAACAGTATTTTAATATTTTCTGCATTATAAGATGCTGGGACTGGTCGACAGTATTCTTCAGAAATGTGTGCCATTTACAGCACCTTCAAAGAGTGCTTTATGGTGTTTTTTTTTAAACTGGTGAATGCGGTGTTAGCTTTTGTTCACATATACAGTATTAGAGCCCCTGTAGGCCAGTTTTGATTCTTTTGTTCATATAACATTTTCCTAGAAGTCTTGAGGATTAACCTGGTTCATTCTGACAAGCACTCCTGGTCATATTAGTAGTACTGGATTATGGTTTGCTTTTTTGCCAGTGCCCTTCTAATGGTAAGGTATTGAACACTGAACTTAAGTGACAGAAGCAAGGCTGTGAATCTCTAAACTTTGTTCTTTAGTTCTTTTGGAATTCATTGAAAGTTAACACCTTGTCTTTGGAGACATTTCACAACTACTCCCACACACTATCCTCACAGAAACAATATGGCTCAGACTATGGATAGAAGAAACCTCAGAGCTAAAGAAATGTCTTTGTGTTCCTCTAGGGACTGATGGACAGCAGCATTTGATTATGGGCTGATGTGCATTTAGAGCCTATGTCGTGGTAACCGTGCTATTATGGTAGTTAGATTTGTGTTTGTCAGAGCTGAATATAATGAGGCCTTATTGTTAGCCAAATTATTCAGTTATTCCTGTCTTTTGAGTTTTAGCAATGAACTCTGCACAAGTGAAACATGTTACAAATAGCAGGTTGTTTGTAACAGTATGCTTGAATTAAAATTTGTTTGAACAGCCTGAAGCACACATTATCAGGTTCTTTTTATTGTTTAACTATTTGTCTTGCTAAAATAGGAGCTTTGTTGCCTACGTTGAGAGCTCTTGTTTTACAGACAGTAACATTTGCATAGTTTCCTGTGCATTACCTGAGAAATCCAAAATGTCATGGTTGTGATAATAGAATTTAGTGAAATGAAAACAAGAAAGCTTTGTAAAACCTAGAATATTTTTATTTCAAAACAAAAGGATATATATAACATTTTCTAGCTTTTTTATTTCAAACTTGAGTTTACTACATAAGAAATGCAAGGGATGAATAGATCAATATACATATAAATCACTCATCCTGAGGTATGTTGGTGGATATCACAAACACAGGACACACTGGAAATTGCAAAATTTACCACCGTCTGGCCTTTCCTCTGTCCTGTTCTACCTTGGTACTCCCATCAGCAGCTGGCAGCCCTTTCAGTATGTACTTGTTCATTTTATATTTTCAAATTATTTGTTTTTATTATGTTTATTGATTTTTCTTGGAATTTACTTCCATCCTTTGCAGTTGTTGAACCAGTAAATAACATAAAAAAAAATCGCCAGTCTGATGTGACTTGTTAATAACATATCTATCTATCTATCTATCTATCTATCTATCTATCTATCTATCTATCTATCTATCTATCTATCTAATGCTTTGGTTTCTCATAACATGCTGCAACATACCTTCCTTTTGCGCTACAATTTAAAATGTACATATAAGAAAAATAAAATAAATGTAACATGAGTAAAAGTGCAGTAAACTGGAGCAATTGCATTCTTGTATTTTAATTTGAATATAACTAGTTAACTAAAAAATCTCTATAAACGGCAAACAGTGATGTTTTTCTAGGATTGTAATAGCAACACAAATAGTTGTTATTACAAGGATTTTAGAAAGATTTGTTTAAAACATATGCTGTTTATGATATAAAACTATGAGAGAACTTGTTCCAAATCTTAACTATTCACCTTAAAAAAGTGTATTAACAGAAGCAAAATGATTTTAATAAAATTATCCATTTTCAAAACCCAATTGTATCACTTAGTCTAAAGGACACTGGAATCTGTGTGGTTAACTCTGAGGCCAGACTTCACCCTGGAAAAAGTATCGGTCCATTATAGGGCACATTTATTTTCAGACTACTCATTACTGGCCAGCTCAGAGTCGCCAGGTAATGTAACTGATCTGAGTGCTTAGAAACAAATAGGAACTCGGAGAGAAAAACATGCAGACTCCACTTGGATTTGATCCTGGTTTATTAGAATTACGAAGCAGCACTAACCAAAGCACTGCCCTGCTACTTGAACTCTGCCACCTTTATATTTCCAAAGAGTGACAGCTATATTATAAAGTATAAATCACTTTTATACTGCCAGCCTGGCCATCATGTTTGTAGTTCTGGGTTTAAAACATTTTTATAGTGACCATCTTCGGGCATAGTAAACATTCTCTGTTATTTTTCCTTTCCACTTCATGTTTCTTGTGTTCATGCCATGCCCCAGGCCTCTCTAAATACATTTTGAAGATTCTGGTTCTTTTTTACTGTTTAGAGATGTTTAATAGAAGGTCAGTTTAATAACAGTAACGTAAAGCCTGTTGTTTTTTTTTCATTTTAAAACACATGCCTGCTGAAGTATCAAATTTATACATTGTTAATAGGTAATGATGAACATAGTCCTGTCAGACTGCATATTTACCTAGCCATGTATACTATATGTTGCTTTGTCCTTTCCTAAGATGGCTGTTTTCCTATGAAGACTATATACCATATGAAAGCACAGGTACATGTTACTTTATAAGCTAAATGTTGTGAAAGCATTTGTCTATGCCTTTTTATTTTTCTTGACCTTTGTGGCGGGGGGCTGTGCCCAGCCAGGATGCCAAGAAGGACCAGGAGAGGGACTATACCTCCCCCAGACCACGAGAGGGCAGCCGCCCTTGTTTGTGTGGGGGCCACGGGAATTGAGCATGGTAGCTCAACCTCATAGGGGCCCTTTGGTCACCACCAGGGTATGCCCTGAAGACTCTGAAGCCCTGAACGTCAGCACTTCCGGCACACCCGGAGGTGCTGCCGGAAGTATTACCAGGGACACCCAGAGTGCTTCTGGGTGCTCATGTGGCACTTCCGCCACTCCAGGAAGTGAAGCAGGAAGCTCATCAGGAGGCACTTGGAGCACGTCTGGGTGGGAATAAAAGGGGCTGCCTCCCTCCAGTCATTAGCTGGAGTCGGGTGGAATAGGACAAAGCTTGGAGGAGAGGAGCGGAGGCGACGAAGAGAGGACAGGACTGTTGAGAGGCCTGAACTGGGTTGTGTGCGGGACTTTACCCACTGTAAATATTGTAAATAAATGTGTGGTGAGGTGAACATTGGTGTCTGCCTGTCTGTGTTGAGGCTGATCTCCCACACCTTTTAAAATATTACATTTTTTTTAATTATACAGCATATGCAAACAAAAAGTAGAAATCTGCTAAACAAAAGAAATAAAATCTTCTTTTTGTAAATAGACAGTGCAAGGTATGTAAGTTGCCATCATAATAGTTGTTTAATTTTCATGTGACTCTGAGGAGTTCCAAACTAACTCAAACAAATTAAGTTCAGTTATTTCACAATATGATGGCTAAACTACAAAGTACCAGAGATCTGCAATTTGAGCTGTAATCTAAAAACAGCCATTTCCAAATTTAGCACAAAATGCTGATTAAAGATGCTCAAAGACATCTCCAAGTCTTCTAGGTTAATATGTATGTACAGTACAGGCCAAAAGTTTGGACACACCTCCTCATTCAATGTGTTTTCTTTATTTTCATGACTGAAGGCATCAAAACTATGAATGAACACATGTGGAGTTATCTACTTAACAAAAAAGGTGAAATAACTGAAAATATGTTTTATATTCTAGTTTCTTCAAAATAGCCACCCTTTGCTCTGATTACTGTTTTGCACACTCTTGGCATTCTCTCGATGAGCTTCAACAGGTAGTCACCTGAAATGGTTTTCACTTCACAGGTGTGCCTTATCAGGGTTATTTAGTGGAATTTCTTGCTTTATCAGTGGGGTTGGGACCAGCAGTTATGTTGTGCAGAAGTCAGGTTAGTTGGACGATCATTTATTTTTCAACAGGACAATGACCCCAAACACACCTCCAGGCTGTGTAAGGGCTATTTGACCAAGTAGGAGAGTGATGGAGTGCTGTAAATGGTCATGAAAATAAAGAAAACACATTGAATGAGGAGGTGTGTCCAAACTTTTGGCCTGTACTGTATGTATGTATGTATGTATGTACGTACGTACGTTAAGGCCACTGTCATTATCAAGGTAGACAATTTAAGAACATAAGAAGTTTGACAAATGAGAGGAGACTGTTCAGTTTATGGCCTCAAGTTCTCAAAGAACATGTGGGTGTGGAGTAAGTATTATGGACAACCAAGTCAAAGAAGGAGCTATTTGACCGCATTATCAAATATCATTTTCATCATGTTTTGCACAGTCTTTCTGAAAATCGACCCTTTGTTTATATAAAGCCTAGTCCTTCAGAATTCTCCCTAATGATTGTCTAGACATTTTACCTATATTGGGAAACTAGATGCAAATGGTAAATTGTTTAAAAGATGATTTGTTCAGGGGAATTTGTGATATTGACCTTGCCATACCAAAAATACAAACCAAACCAGTTTTGATTGAATGGTATTTTCAGGAAAGATAGTTTATGGTATGTAATAATATGGATATACAATATTGCATTTAAAATGACCCATGTTGTTCAACTTTAGGATTCAAATTCTGTGTCCTTCGTTTTTTTTCATTGGATATTCCTTTTTGAAAAAGTTTCTTTTTTAACAAAGCCATTCATGTTTTTGTCCTTGTTAACTTTTACACCTGCTCTACAGATACATTCTGTGTCAGAATTTACATAGTTGTAATGATCAACACATGATAAGTATCATTCCCTAGGTGACCATCAGCTTCTAATAATATCCTAATAGCATCTGCAGTAAAGTTTTACAAACTTTCAAGCAATTCAGTAATATGGGAAACATTTAGAGTACTGTACTTATCGTTGAATCAGGAATAATGCTTAACAAGTCAAAATGATGCCGAGATCAAGGGAACAGATGGGGTTGGAGAGTCGGTGGACAGACAAGCTGAACTATTCCAATGCAGTATATCAGCTGTTACAAGGTACAGTACTTAGTGAGTGAATTAAGTGTACCAGAGGGCACCATAAAACTATGAAGCAATATTGCAAATACTGAAAAATATGAACAAGTTTGCAGAAGTAGGTCATACTGTGTGGACAATTTTTTTTTTTTTAGTTAAGTTTGAAGCACGTAAGAAATGAATTATAGAATTTCTACCTAAATAATTATTTTAAATGCTTCACACAGCATGCTAGATTAAATGGAAAAACCTACATTAATTTACAGCAAAAAATAACTGTCATAGTAAAAAATATTCATCCCCAGCTCCAACTCTATGTTTTGCTGATAGCGCCACCATCATAGGCCTGATTACTAACACTGCTGAGACAGTTTACAGACGAGGTTTACCTGCCAGGACAACAGTCTCACCCTTAAAGTAAACCAGACTATGGTGCTGGGGAAGCAAAAGACCAACATCGCTGCCATTTTAATTAGAAGGGATACTGTTGAAAGGGTGAGCAGCTTTAAACATCCTGGTACTAATACTAATGTCAACATGGCATATATCAGCAAATTTTCAAGAAGGCTAAACGTCATCTTTATTTCCTCAGATGTCCAAGGAAAGTCTTAATTTCTCTGTCTGCTGTCACTAATTTCTGTAGATGCACAATGGAGTCCATCACATTCTGTTAAGGCATCTACTCAGCTCAAGATCACAAAGCCCTGCAGACAGTCCTGAAAGCAGAGCAGAATATTCTCTGCACCTCATTGCTGTCTCTTCAGAACATGAACAACACTCACTGCCTAGAAATAGTTTAATTAAAGGCCTCAGCCATCCTTAACAGTTGCTTTTCTCATTCCTTCCTTTTGGCAAACAATGCAGGACCATGGGCACACAATGTGTCTTTGTATGCATCCTTGCAGGTATTGTATTACCAGCAACTGTTCTGTGGTGACATGCAAGTAAGAATTTCATTATGCTATTGTAGTATGCACTATAGTTGTGTGATTCAAGTATTGAAAACCAATTTTTTTAAAACAATACAGTACCAGCATTTTGGGAATTTCTGTACTAGGAGTAAAAAAAGACTTTTAAAAGATCTTGTACTCACCTCTTTGTTTTTCCTCACTCCAATGTGCTGTAGACTGCACAGGGGACAAATCCTCCCCTACCCCTTTTGACGCACCAGGGCAATGTTTTTTAAATTATGGGTCCGGAATGTTTGTGATGGGTTGCCATATGATTGTGTAACAAAATTAAAAAAGTTAATCCAAGTGTGAATTCTGTGATATGCCTGCTGTTATTTATTTCACTTTTTATTGCAATGTGAAAGAACACTGTTGACTCATCATATTTCTATGGCATATAATTCCCAATCAATTCCCATCTCAAAGCCTAATAAACAGTCAGTTTGAGTAAAGTAACTGCAAAGGCATGTAGTAGAAAGGGATAGAGAGAACAAACTGACAGGCAAATGTGTGAGGTGAAGAGACTGTGGCTCTGGATTCAGATGTCAAAATGAAAATAACAGGTGCAGGACAAAAATGTGATGATTTTCAAGGTGTTGTGTAAGGTGAGTGAATGGGGTTGGACTGCCTTGCCAGTGTTGTATGCAAAATGAAGTTTCTTTTTTTTTTTTTTTTTTTTTAATTAATTTTATTACAATCCATACAAAGCAATCAAGTTTTTACAAAGAGAAAAAATTAAGAACAGATCGATCCCCACCCCAAAATGAAGTTTCAATGGCAATGAACAACTACTCTGTGGCTCATTGCATGTTCACTGCCTTTAGTAATTGTGGTCCCAATATTTCTCACACACAAGCTCAATTAGACAGCATCCGTCCTTCGAGGTTTTTAAAACATGACTCAAGGTTTCTTTTAAGTGAGCAAGCTTTTAAATTTGTTTGGTCAACTTTATTTCATTGTTTATGAAATTGACATTTCCACCTAGCATGATTTTTGCTTTTTATTTTTGGTATTTTATGTTTTTTAATGAGGCCTTAGGTGCTAACATTTTGATATCTGATGAGAGAATGTGAAGTGGTGTGTGTGGCACAAATTAAATATAGTGCGCTAGCCAGGTCACATCATCTCATCATAAAGCTATGTTGATTAATTCTGGTGTCAAAAATTATATAAAAAGGAATGGGTTTCAGTTCAGCACAACAGTGCATAAAAACTTGTCTATCCTTACCACAAAACTGAGACTACAACAGGATGTTGATTCAAATTACACTCGCTTATCAAAACTACACATGCTTAAAAAGAACACTGAAATCTTTAAGTTCCTGACTCTAATCCCAAAAATATTTGTAGTAGACTTCAAACTGGTTTTCTCATCAATGCTCCAAACTAACTAATGCAATGACATAATAGTCATATATTACTAATAATGTGTATAGGTTCAATATTATGACATGTCTTACATATGGTAATCAACATGCAGCATATTAACACTCTCAGGCACCTTAATTTACTGCTTTAATTTGAAAATTTCTGTCTTCCTTATCCAACATAACTACCTTACCTAGAAGCTGCTAAAGAAAATGAAAAAAGCTAACTAAATAGTTTACTGGCAGTTGTAGCTGCCAGAGGTTTTTCAACAATGTACTTAGCGTGACAAATCCATAAAAAATGAAGGCACCTGTTTACAATTTTTTGTAGTTTTCAAATAATGAAAGTCTAATGACTTGAAATACTAGGTTATGAGACTCTTAAATGTGCAAAGGGGGATAAGGGCTGAATACAATTTCAAGGCAGTATGTAAAAGACATTTGGGCAGAACAGGCTTGTTTTAATATGAGGCAGTATCTCTGCATTGCCTTATTCTTAATTGAAGAACCCAGTGAAAAGTTAACTTTGATAGGCATATCTTAAAATCATTTATACCACAAACTTGAGGTCTCATTAATAAAACGTGTGGATTCGAACATGGAAATATGCTTACACCAAAAAACAGGAAAATGCGTACACCAACAAAAAACTGAATTTGTAAAACCTGGAGTACACAAATTGTTGCGCAACTTACCTTTAGAAATCAAATCATCTTTTAAATGTGCCTACATGAACATGCCTTTAATTCTGTACAGCTGCTCCTTTGTCTCAATATAAACATATAATGGGTTCACACAGGCCACCAAGCCACAATGTTTGTCAGTCTCATCTTGGCATTACAGATGACTTGTGCATTAATGTAATTTTTATGCTTATGGTAACAAAAGCAGCTTCATTTTCACTACGTGCCCTTGTTGCAGTAAAGTGCTTCAATTGCATTAGGAAAACCTGACACTGCTGCAAATTGTCTTTTATGTTGCTAAAAACCTGTTTTGTTTTATGTACTGTATGTACTTCAACACCAAATGAAACCTGAATGTAGCGCCTTGTCAGTCGGTAAATGGCTACCAGCACAGTTGGTAAGGTGGAGCGAAGCTTCTAAGATATTGCTGACCTGTTGACCAGGTCCTTTAGAAGTGATAGTAGACAGGTATAAACTGAAAAAAACCCAAAAAAGATCAACATTCTTAAAAGAGAACTAAAACACAGTCTGTATATCGTATTCATCACTTTCAAGGTATGTCACATCAACGCACATTCTAATAACGTCTTGGTGATATGAATTATCATACATGTGAGTCATCATTTAGCTTGTTTGGATGCATTTTCCTACTTAATCAAGATTGTCATTATTTCCCAGTTTCTCTGAAATATTGTGTACAGGTATTTCAGAGTTGTCGTAAATATATGCATGTTCTCCCCTTAAATTTTCTTTAATAAATCGACATTTCCATGTAACGCTGTGTACACCCCATTCTGTCTTCTTTTTATGGATATTCAATTTTTATAAATCTGACCTCAAAACACTAAAAATTGGTGTCCTATTTTAATATACTGTATATCTTTAGAGCACAACGGATGACACTGCAGTTGTGACCCGCTGGGCTGGCTACTTTGAGCAGTTGTTCAAAGCTGATCCTCCGGTTAAGACGTTGGATATCTCTGGGTCCACGGTTCTTGAGGCTGATCCTCCAATTTGCTGTGTACCACCCAATCTCACTGAGATTGCACAGGTGGTGAAGCAGCTGAGGCGGGGGAGGGCTGCAAGGTTCTGTAGTATTCGGGGTGAACTTCTCCAGGCTGGTGGTAAGGCTGTCCTCCTGGCATTGCAAGCAATCTTTGCTTCCATTTGGGAGACTGGCATCATCCCAACTGACTGAAAAATGGGACTTGTCGTCCCTATCTGGAAAGGGAAGGGTGATCGCATGGATTGCAGCAACTACAGGGGGATAACACTGCTCTCGGTGCCGGGTAAGGTCCTTGCTAGGGTCGTCCTCAATAGGCTCCGTGATCACTTGCTCACCTACCAGTGACCAGAACAGTCTGGTTTTGCGCCTAAGAAGTCTACCATCGACCGCATCCTGGCACTGAGGGTTCTCATAGAGTGCAAACGTGAATATTGGCAGAGTTTCTTTGCAGCCTTTGTCGATTTTTGCAAAGCATTCGACTCAGTTGATCGAGCTGCCCTGCGGGACATCCTAAGGTTTCGCGGGATCCCCTTGAGGTTGCTGGATATCATGGCTGGCCTGTACACTGGTACTGTGAGTGCTGTGTAGAGTGGAGGCAGGTCCTCTGCGTTTTTCCCAATTGATTCGGTGGTTCGTCAGTGATGTGTTCTTGCTCCTACTCTGTTCAATGCTTGTATGGACTGGGTGTTAGGCAAGGTCGTAGGGTCCAGTGGCTGTGGGGCATCTGTTGGCGAAGAAAGATTCACAGATCTTGACTTTGCTGATGATGCTGTGATCTTTGCAAAGTCAATGGAGGCTCTGATCGGTGCGCTCGAGAGACTGAGTGAGGAGTGTGAGTGTCTGGGTTGCGAGTGTCCTGGATAAAGACCAAGATCCAGGCCTATAATGACCTCTTGAGCACAGCCATCGGCAGTGTGTCTGTTTGCAGAGAGAGTGTTGACCTTGTTGAGAGGTTTAGTTTCATTGGCAGTGACATTCATGTCTCTGGTGACTCTTCCTGTGAAGTCAGTAGATGGATTGGGAGAGCATGGGGGGGGGTCATGAGGTCTCTTGAAAGGGGTGTATGGCGTTCCCGATATCTATGCAAAAGGACGAAGGTCCATGTCTTTAGAGTCCTGGGGCTTCCTGTCTTGCTATATGGTTGCGAGACATGGACACTATCCAGTGACCTGAAACGAAGACTGGACTCCTTTGGTACTGTGTCTCTCCGGAAAATCTTTGGGTACCGTTGGTTTGACTTTGTCTCAAATGAGCTGTTGCTCATGGAGTCTCGAATGATGCACATTACCTGCATTGTGAGGGAGCGTCAGTTACGGCACTACGGCCATGTGGCGCATTTCCCCGAAGGTGATCTGGCTCATAAGATCCTCATTGTTGGGGACCCAATTGGCTGGACTAGGCCTAGGGGTCGCCCACGTAACACCTGGCTGTGGCAGATAGAGGGTCATTTCCGGAGGGTGGGACTGGATCTGCCTGGGGGGTTGCCAACCGGAATCCCGAGTTGTTTAGCTGTGTAGTGGGTGCGGCAACGCACTGTACCAGTGCATGCTCCCCAAGTTGACTTGACTTGACTTTAGACCGCAAACATAAATTTGAATAGCGTCCACAAAAAGAGGTAAAAATACACGATGAGCATCCCTAATCCAAAATCCAAGATGTTCCAAAGACCAAAACATTTTGAGAGCCAACATGACGCAACAAGTGGGAAATTCACACCTGTCCTCACTTACCCATGTGTGATTCTGACACTCTGTTGGCGCCAGTTTGCTATCAGCTATCATCAGAGCCAGACCTACATGCATTATTCATTGTGTTTTTGGCTTATTCTCAGCATATAGTGACCTTTTAATCAAAACACAGCATTGTAGGTGCCGAAAGATACCCTGATGATGTTTGTTGTTGCTACTTTTTTAACAGGTGATACAGGTATTCTGATGATACTACTGTGCACTTTGTTTCATGCACAAAATTATTGAAAATATTGTATAAAATTACTTTAGGGCTACATGTATAAGGTGTATATTGTTATGGCCTACTAAAGGCCCAGGGGTACATAATAGGCCGCACACAAATGAGAAAAAGAGAGACAAAAAAACAGACTCCATTTATTTTCAAAAAAAGTCACAAAAAATGCAGACAGTTACACACAGAAACAGAAGCAAGATAGGAGGACAAAACTAACTTGGCTATCTAGCTAAACAAAATTTACACAGCTACACACACTCCACAATTGTTACCAGGGTGGCAATCTTAAAAACAATTACATTTCTTTTACTTTGCAAAAAAAAAAAAAAGAAATCTAAAGCCGGACTGTCCAAACCTAACTCTAAATACCTTGCTTGCTCTGTTAAATGCAAGTCCTTCTCCTCTCGCTCTCTACCCCAAAATCTACACAAGTTTTTTTTATAATTTACACCCCACCCACAAACCCATGTGATTTAATCATAGTTGGCAGCTGAGTAGGTAGGTAATAGGGCAGGACTCAATTAAGTCTTCTGCTCAAAGATAAAAAACAAGTTTAGTTTACAAAGCAGTAGGTTCCGATTAGGCCATAACATTATAAAGCATGGGTAAATTTCTTGTCTAGACATAGGTTCCGTACCCAAGCTATCTCATTTTATATTTATATGCAAATATTACAAAATCTGAATATATCCAGAATACTTCTTGTCCCTGGCATTTCAGGTTAAGGGTGTTCAAGCTGTATTTACAGCTAAATGTGGTTCTGTTGGCATCAAATTCCACGTTATTTTTGTTTGCCCTTTTTACATGGTCAATTGACAGAACGTTCTTAAACTTTGTAGTAATACAGCCTTCTTCTTCTATAGTTCTAGTGTATGCACTGTTTAGGAAATCTGACCTGTGCTTTTGTGGTACGGTCAGGTCCATAAGTATTTGGACAATGACACAGTTTTCATAATTTTTGCTTTGTACACCACCACAATATATTTGAAACAAAGCAATCTAGATGTGTTTGAAGTATAGCGTTTCGGCTTTAAGTCAAGGGGTTTAACAAAAATATTGTATGAAGTGTTTAGAAAAGGTAGACATTTTTATACACTGTCCCCATATTTTCAGGGGCTCAGAAGTATTTGGACAAACTATCATAACCACAAATATAAATACATCAGACTTTTTGCCATTAATTTTGTCTTCAGCAAGTGAAATGCATGTCCAATTGGGTGAAGGTTGGTTGATTGACTTGGACATTGAGTAATATTTAAGTTCTTTGTCCTGAAAAGCACTTGGTTTGCTTTCCACAGTATGTTTGGCTCATTATCCATCTGTAGGATTTGGCTGAATCTGAGGAGATAGCGCTACCATATACTGTACACTTCAGAATTCATCCTGATACTTCTGCCAGCTTTCATATCATCAATAAACACTAGTGACTGACTTCCACTGGCAGCCATGCACGATCATGCCATAACACCACCTCCACCATGCTTCACAGATGATGTGGTATTCATTGGATCATGAGCCATTTCTTCTCTTCTCCATATTCTTCTCTTTCCATCATTCTGGTATATATTGATCTTTGTTTCCTTTGTCCAAAGAAAATTGTTCCAGAACTGGACAGGCTTTTAAAAATAATTTCTGCCTAAGTCTAAGCTGTGCTTCCTATTCTTGAGGTTTACCAGCTGTTTGCATCTTGTGGTATTGTGGTCTGTCTTTACTTTCATGAAGTCTTCTCTTGATCGTTGACTTTGGCAATGATAGGTCTACATCCCAGTGAGTATTTTTGGTTTGACTAAAAGTTGTGAAGGGGTTCTTCTTCACCAGAGACCTAATTCTGTAATCATTTAGCACAGTTGTATTCTGTGGTTTTCTAGATCTTTTGGTGTTGCTGAGTTCATCAGTGTTTTCCTTCTCTTCAAGAATGTATGAAATGGTTGATTTGATCACTTCTCCTGTTATCTCTTTGAAGGGTCTGTTTTGTTTTCTCATCTTAATGATGGCCTGCTTTTACTTGCATGGACAGCTCTTTGAACCTCATATTGAGAGTTCGCAGTAACAGCTTCCAAATAGAATTCCACACTTGGAATCAGTTTTGCCTGTTTAACGAAATAATGAGGGAACTGCTCCCACCTGGCTGTGAAACAGCTTGTCAGTCAAATGTCCAAACACTTTTTAGCCCCTGAAAATGGCTGTCATTAATAAACTGTTCGTATGATATTTTTGGTAAACCCGTTAAATTAAAGCTGAAAGTCTACAACTCAATCACATAATGATTGCTTTATTTCAAGTCCATTATGGACCTGACTGTATAATCACATGTTTGTTTGTTTTTTAGGATGAGAGATGCTGCAAGAAAAATGGAAGAAAAGCACTTTGCTGAGCGTGTTTCTGAGCATGTTGAGTTTCTGCCAGTGGAGTGGAGGTCAAAACTCGCTCTCGATGGAGGTACTGAAGTGAAACATGTGGAGGGGAGGAGCCATGTATAAAATTCTGAGTAAAAATACAAAAAGTGTCCTTGGGGACAAATGAAGTCTGCCTGTCTGTCTATCAATGTAATATAAATCCAATGATAGTAAGTGTAATGTAGTCTTTTTCTGTTATTAAATTGTCTCAGATTAGATTGTTCATCCTGGTATGGTTTCCAGCTACTTTAATTTTCCACAGTTTTTTTAATATCATGAAAATAAAACCAACAAAGCTGATGATCAACACTTGGGGCATGACGTACAATCAGTGATATTGAAAAATCTCAAAATAGGACCAAACAGACACCACTGGTTTTGCTATTCAAATTTCACAGTGTGGAAAATCACTGCCAGTCTTTGCTTATTTAGTAGTAATGGCTGCTTCCTATCTGTGTGTAGGTGTAGGCATTCGGGCAGCTTAAAAGAGACATTTATTGTAGCCAGTTTGGTCTTGCATATTAATGTTCTCAGTGTATTTTTTCCAATTGGCATAACTTAGGGGTGGGCAAAGTCATTCCTGCAGGGCTGCAGGTTTTTGTTCCAACCCAATTGCTTAATAAGAAGCACTTATTGCTCTAGAAACACTTCTGCTTCATTTTAGTTATCTCCCTCATTAAGATTTTGAACCCTTATTGCTTATTTAAGTCTTAAACAGCTGCATTCTCAGTTTTTAATTGCTCCTTATTAGCAATAAGATGCAAATGACAAAAGAAACCAGCAGTTATCCATTTTGCTTGTTACCCTTTACACCTGTGTGTATTTATCGTGCACTGTTTGGTTTAATTAAATACTTGGAAGGAAAGAGAAGGGAAAAAAGTGAAGGATTGAGAATTACCCATCCGTTTTACACTTCAAAGTATTTGGATGATATCTTTTAGAATGGAAAAAAAATCTAGGATATGAGAATTACTTGACATAGCAGAGTTATAGCACTAACAAGCCATGAAATGTAATTATTGGCAAGGATTGTTTTCTAATTAAGCAGCTGGGTTGGAACAAAAACCCGCGGCCACTGCGGCCCTCCAGGAATGACTTTGCCCACCCCTGGCATAACTGACCAAAACCCACTTTTTTGCAAAAAAAATAACTTGTGCAGTACATTTTCATTTGTTTATTGTAAAAAGCAAAGTATGACAATGCACTGTAAATCAGAAACAAACAATTTACAGAAGGGGATGAAAAAATGTATGCAATCTGAAATGATCCCACAATACACAGGAACATCTGCAGTTACATATTCATGCAGTTTACCATTCCATTTCAAGTTACATTTCATGCTTCTATTGCAGTATTTGATATAAGCATAGGCTAAATTCCAAATAAATGTTGTTATTATTTACACAGAGTGATATGTATTTACTCTTCTTGACATGTTGTCTTATATCTTTTCTAAGTAAGTCCCTTTCAAAAGCATGGATGTGAGCTTACAACATAAGTTTACAGTTAGCCAAATGTCTGGCTCTCTGCAAGTCATATTTTGCATATTAGCACTGCAGCCTGTGCTTTTTCTTGACTTCAATGCTGAGGCTTAAACATGTAGGACATGTAGGACATGCAGACAGTAAGAGAGAATTATTGCTTTGTTTTTACAACCCCAATTCCAATGAAGTTAGGACGTTGTAAAACGTAAATAAAAGCAGAATACAATGATTTGCAAATCCTTTTCAACCTATATTCAATTGAATACACTACAAAGACAAGATATCGAATGTTCAAACTGATAAACTTTATTTTTGTTTTGCAAATCTTCACTCATTTTGAATTTGATGCCTGTAACACGTTCCAAAAAACTGGGACGAGGCAGGAAAAGACTGGATAAGTTGAGGAATGTTAAAAAAACACCTGTTTTGAACATTCCACAGGTGAACAGGTTAATTGGAAACAGGTGTTTGTCATGATTGGGTATAAAAGGAGCATCCCCAAAAGGCTCAGTTGTTCACAAGCAAGGATGGGGCGAGGTTCACCACTTTGTGAACAACTGCGTGGGCAAATAGTCCAGCAGTTTTAAGAACAACATTTCTGAACGTACAATTGCAAGGAATCTAGGCATTTCATCATCTACTGTCCATAATATCATCAAAAGATTCAGAGAACCTGGAGAAATCTCTGCACGTAAGTGGCAAGGCCGAATACCAACACTGGATGCCCTTGACCTTCGATCCCTCAGGCAGCACTGCATTAATAACCGACATCATTCTGTAAAGGATATTACCCTGTGGGCTCAGGAATACTTCAGAAAACCATTGTCAGTTAACACAGTTCGTCGCTACATCTCCAAGTGCAAGTTAAAACTCTACCATGCAAAGCAAAAGCCATATATCAACAACACCCAGAAACGCCACCGGTTTCTCTGGGCCCAAGCTCATCTGAGATGGACTGACGCAAAGTGGGAAAGTGTGCCATGGTCTGACAAGTCCACATTTCAAATTGTTTTTGGAAATCATGGACGTCGTGTCCTCTGGGCCAAAGAGGAAAAGGACCATCCGGATTTTTATCAGCGCAAAGTTCAAAAGCCAGCATCTGTGATGGTATGCGGGTGTGTTAGTGCCCATGGCATGGGTAACTTGCACATCTGTGAAGGCACCATTAATGCTGAAAGGTACATACAGGTTTTGGAGCAACATATGCTGTCATCCAAGCGACGTCTTTTTCAGGGACGTCCCTGCTCATTTCAGCAGGACAATGCGAAGCCACATTCTGCATGTGTTACAACAGCGTGGCTTCGTAGTAAGAGAGTGCGGGTACTAGACTGGTCTGCCTGCAGTCCAGACCTGTCTCCCATTGAAAATGTGTGGCGCATTATGAAGCGCAAAATACGACAACGGAGACCCCGGACTGTTGAGCAACTGAAGTTGTACATCAAGCAAGAATGGGAAAGAATTCCACCTACACAGCTTCAACAATTAGTGTCCTCAGTTCCCATACGCTTATTGAGTGTTGTTAAAAGGAAAGGTGATGTAACACAGTGGTAAACATGCCCCTGTCCCAGCTTTTTTGGAACGTGTTGTAGGCATCAAATTCAAAATGAGTGAAGATTTGTAAAACAACAATAAAGTTTATCAGTTTGAACATTCGATATCTTGTCTTTGTAGTGTATTCAGTTGAATATAGGTTGAAAAGGATTTGCAAATCATTGTATTCTGTTTTTATTTACGCTTTACACAACGTCCCAACTTCATTGGAATTGGGGTTGTAGTTTGAAAATTTGTAGCTTGACATACAGTTGTAAAATTGTAAAAAATAAAAAAATAATAAATAATAATAAAAAGCCAAGGTACAACACATCTCCATGATAGATCTAAATGCATGTTGAAAAAGAATCATTATGAACGTTAAGAACAGGAGAAGTTGTAACCACTGTGGGGCGTTCAGACACCTTGAAAGAGAATTTGCTCTTCAGACATTCTGTATTTTATAAAAAGAAGAGAGGTTACAAGCTTCCAGCCTAATCTCCTCCAACAATCATATTGGCTATGCCTGCATTTAGCTTGAAAGTTTTTGTTTCCATAACAGGTTTCCATTTCAGTATACTATAATAGAGTTGTTCTTTTTTTACTTCATCAGTACAAAACCAGTAGTATACAAGAGCTGGCACTTCCCCGCATACCATAGTTTTCACCATGTGCAATGCATCACTGTCATACATATCAATATAAATCGCAGTACATTCTCACTCCTACTCCAGCTTTATTTCTAAGCCTTTGACTGTCCAAATCTATTATCATGACCATACATTAACATTGCTACAAATTAATTTCTGAATGTCTTCTCTTCTAGTACCTGATCTACATACACAGGACAGTCCATCTTTGTCATCTTCACCTTGCTGTTTCCTATAATTGCCTTTACAACAAAGTTTGTGTCCAATCTCTCATTTCCATCAATGAAATCCAAACTGCATATCACTAGTTTTCATATGAGTATCAGTTCTTTTTTCCAATGCATTGTCAGTTTACTTTCTTACTTTAGAATGCTTAGTTGCATGATTAATGTGTCTTATATAATTGATCACTCCTGGAGCACTGGATTTAACTGGATTTAACTCACATTTTTCTGGAGTTTTCCTTTCTCTTACAATGGAGTTAGTCTGACTTTTTACTCAAAGATCTTTAGTTACTTTTACAATTTTCTAATTGCAATGTTTTAGGGGGTAGGGATCTACCAATCTAACTTCAGTGCTTTTATACAGTCCTTCTAATTGTATGTGATCCAGTACTTACCAACTATGGAGTTCTCTGTTACTTTTTGAAAGCAGTTCAAACCCTCTAATTCCTCTGTGTGCATCAAATGGAAAAGTAGAAGTTTCCAAGTCACAAATTGCACACCAATGCCCTTTGCAGTTGGAACTCTAGGTTGGATATTCAGAGAAAACACCACTAATCAAATTTTCCATGTAACACTGACCATTCACCTTAGTCAATCAATAATTTAAAATAAAATAGAAAAGTCATTTTTCTGTAGCTGAGTTGTATTTGAAGTGACACAATACATTTTGAATGTGTTTAGAACGTTTTTTATTTTCATCAAAAAGTTAGACCTTATCTGTGATTGCTTTTTGGAAGTCAACATCAATCTGATGGTTCTCCTAAAAATCAGGCAAGAAATTCAGGTGGTGCAAAGATGAGATGTCACAAATGTGAACTCTGAAAACACAGAGCGTATGAACATGTCATTAATTACACACTTGTTCTGTGCTTAATGGCATTATAGTTTTCTTATACTGTGCATTTGAAACTGCTTTTCTAGCTGGTTTCTCTTACTTCTTATCGATTGGCTTAATGTCTTATACCTTCATTTTTTTCAATACTACTTCTCTTTGTCTGTCTTTACCACATGTATTCTCATCTATATGTTCTTCGTAGCTTCCTATTTCTATTTGCTCTAGATGCATCTGATACTTTGATGTTGTGTTCAGCCTAGACACAGTGTGTTTTTTGTCTACTTTTTTGTCACTGATTACAAATTCCAGCCATTGTTTTTTTCAGCATAAAACCTTTCCAACATCTTTGTCTTATACTTAATTACACATCAGTCTGACTGCATCAGTGCCCTCCATATTATTCTTATTGTTAAGATTTCTTTGAACTCCCTTTTCAAAATTAGCATGGTTTCCACAACTACTCCGGTTGCCTTCTAATGAAATAGCAATATGAATATCTGATGTTATGGCCCAGTGTCTGCAGTGTTAATAAAATGCAAAAACCTTAAGGGTAAAAAAAAGGTCAATATAGCCTCCATCATCACATTGTTCATATGAGCATGATGTTGCCTGTCTGAGGGGTTGTTCAGGTGTGCATGTCATTTCAGAGTATTGCTTATGTAAACACAGGGAAGTTATATAAATAAGTATGAAATGACAAAGAAAATATCTGATCAAAAAAAAATTTAAAACACATTGTGGTTTTAGGTCTGTAGCATAAATGTACCCCTCTTGCTGTGTTTTAACCACCAGGTCACAGAAATTATGAAAGAAGAGTTGAAGTTTGATGTAAGTGCAACAATAGGTACCATGTTGTTAGGACTGTCAACATAAAGATAGTTTACTGTCAAAATGGTATATTGGGGACTTCTGACGTAATTCTGAATTGATGCTATTGAAAGTGACATGCTAAAAATGTTAAACCTTTGCCTATTCGAAAATAGTCAATATAGAAGTTCTTTTAATGCCACCAATGATAACAATGTCAATCAATCAATCAACATTTATTTATATAGCACATTTTCATACAAAAAAAATGTAGCTCAAAGTGCTTTACAAAATGAAGAATAGAAAAATAGAGGACACAATAAAAAATAAACATAAGTCAACATTAATTAACATAGAATAAGTAAGGTCCGATGGCCAGGGTGGACAGAAAAAACAAAAAAAAAACTGCAAGAGCTGGAGAAAAAATAAAATAAAATCTGTAGGGATTCCAGACCAAGAGACCGCCCAGTCCCCTCTGGGCAATCTACCTAACATAAATCAAACAGTCCTCTTTGTATTTAGGGTTTTCATGGAAGGACCTGATGATGATGGTCACGTAGACTTCTGGCTTTCAGTCCATCAATGTTGGTGCATCATGATGCTTTGAGTAGGTGGTGGTGGCACAGGCCGCCACCACAAAGAAACCGGAAAAAGAAACAGAAGAGAGAGTAGGGGTCAGTACGGATTTTGGAGCCACTGTGAATAGTTATTATGATGAATTGGACATACAGAGTATCAGTATTAAGTTAAAGTGAAGTTATGAGAAGGCCATGTTAAAGTAATGTGTTTTCAGCAGTGTTTTAAAGTGCTCCACTGTATTAGCCTGGCGAATTCCTATTGGCAGGCTATTCCAGATTTTAGGTGCATAACAGCATAAGGCCGCCTCACCACTTCTTTTAAGTTTAGCTTTTGGAATTATAAGGAGACACTCATTTGAGGATCTAAGGTTACAATTTGGAATATAACGTGTCAGGCATTCCGATATATAAGATGGAGCGAGATTATTTAAGGCTTTATAAACCATAAGCAGTATTTTAAAGTCAATCCTGAAAGACACAGGTAACCAGTGTAGTGACATCAAAACTGGAGAAATGTGTTCGGATTTTCTTTTCCTAGTTAGGATTCTAGCAGCTGCATTCTGCACTCGTTGCAAGTGATTTATGTCTTTTTTGGGTAGTCCTGAGAGGAGTGCGTTACAGTAATCTAGTCTACTGAAAACAAAAGCGTGAATTAATTTCTCAGCATCTTTCAATGATATAAGAGGTCTAACTTTTGCTATGTTTCTTAAGTGAAAAAATGCTGTCCTAGTGGTCTGATGAATATGCGATTTAAAATTCAGGTTACAGTCGACAGTTACCCCTAAGTTTTTTACTTCCGTCTTAACCTTTAATCCTAATGCATCAAGTTTATTTCTGATAACCTCATTGAATCCATTATTGCCAATTACTAAAATTTCAGTTTTCTCTTTATTTAGTTTTAGAAAATTACTATTCATCCATTCAGAAATACCAGTAAGACATTGTGTTAGTGTATCGAAAGAGTTGGAGTCATCAGGTGCTATTGATAAGTACAGCTGTGTGTCATCAGCATAGCTGTGGTAGCTCACGTTGTAACCTGAGATAATCTGACGTAACGGAAGCATATAGATTGAGAAAAGCAGCGGACCCAGGATAGAGCCTTGTGGAACACCATATAGGATATCATGTGTCTTTGAGATGTGATTACCACAATTCACAAAGAATTTTCTACCTGCCAGGTAGGATTCAAACCAATTTAAGACACTGCCAGAGAGGCCCACCCATTGACTAAGACGATTTCTAAGAATGTTGTGATCAATGGTGTCAAATGCAGCACTCAGATCTAAGAGGATGAGAACATGTCATTTTCAGTGGTTGTAAGGGTTATATTTACTTCTCATTATATTGGCAGATACAGTGGATTCCATCACTCCTGACAAGGTGCGAGGACTGAGGGACATGCTGAACAGCAGTGCTATGGACATCATGTACTATACCAGCCCTCTGTATCGAGATGAGGTAAGTTTATACTGCTGACATCTTTTATCAGTCATTTTATTACTGAGTGTTTAAAGCATGGTGCACTATTAGTAATCCGTTTTAACCAGACACCGTAAAACGCATTTGTGGCCAGAACCTTTTCTAGCAGCATTGGATATAATGCAGTTATATCAACTCTTCTTGGTAAATTATTCCTTCACCCTGTACATGCACATTTACTTGGCCCATTTATGATTGCTATTCAGCGTTCATGATTTTGGGATATGGAGTAAACCTGAAGAAAATCAATGTAAACATAAAGAATGTGCACAAATTTAAAATATACAGTGCCGGGGTAGGGATTTGAACCTATAACCCTAGAGCAGTGAGGCAGCAACATTAACCACTAAAGCATGTAAAAGATAAACATTGTAATAAATTTTTAAATGACCTTCATTTGTTTGCACTTTAACGTCCATAAGAGGAAAATAATGAAAGCATAACTGATAAAGGAATAAGTGCATTTTTTATGTCTCATTACTCAAGCTGTTATCAAGCAAGTGTATGTCGTGCTGTAGATACCATTAGAGTTCACATTAAATTGTTCAGTCTTAATGATTTATATTGAATCATCTTCCTACTAAAATCCAAAGTTGTTATTAGATGGAATTGTAATAAAGCCAAATTTCACTGGCTAACTAACTGGTTTTCATTAAATTTAATTCTGCAAAGACCATTAACTTAATGAAATTATGAACACTTTCACAATAATCTGAAAAAATAACTTTGCATGTAAATTTAGATGGAATTGAAATGCTTGAATGATTATGTGATATCTCACATTTATTTTTCTGATCTCTTAAGTCTACTTACTATTTCATGTTTTTGTGTCCATTTTCTTCCGTTTTACAGGCTTTTATCATGTGAACATCATATTATCAAGACAAGCTTATAATGTCAATTTATTAGCCAATGTAAAATCCCAAGGTCTTTCTACTTTCTAGGACCATCAATGATGACCACACCACAAGATCATCTCATCCATCATAAAAATAATTATTCAGGGCCTTATATATCTTTAAACATCATAATTTAGTTATCCAAAATGGTAAAAGAATAAATAATATTATAACTATTTCAACAATGCATATTTAACACTTGTGCGGTTGTCCTTATAGTCCAAATAATAATAATAATAATTTTATTTATATAGCACCTTATCATACAATTACATGCAACTCAAGGTGCTTTCCACGGATTAATCAACAAAAACAATAGATATACCATAGTTACTTGGATATTATCATTGATTAATATTATGATCATTTGTAATAAATAAAGGTATACTAAATAGAAAATCAATCTGGGCATTGTTAAACATAATTTAAACACTAAAGTGCAAAACAAGCCTTCTCTCTTATCAGAAACAGATTTCATTATGTTTGTGTTGCACATTAATGTATTAAAGAAGAGCTCCATTAAAAGTTTCTATCCGTTTTGAAAGAGTATTCAAAACACGCCATTTATTTCAGGTGTTAAGGACATTTCCAGTAGCAGTAGCCAGCCTCCTCTCTCTGGATCACTTTCTAAGCATTCTTAATCAGCCCCACTGTACTTTTTTCCCTCTTTTTATCAGCAGACCTTGATATACTGTATAATTAGTAATTATCAATTTAGGCCTCAGCCTGCCCTATTCAATCCAATTACTCAATTATGCCTTCATACAGACAGATTTGAATTGGAATGGGTCTATAGAAACAGTTATTATTTTAATGAGATTATTGAGATTCTGAATGCTTCCATTTTTTACATGGACTGATTTGCATTAGCATCCTGAAATTGAAGTATTCACACCAATTAACTTAGGAGCAAGATGCAAAATATCAGGTTGTCTAATCAGAGATGAGAGTGCACATGCACTCGGCCCATCCGTCAGATTTGTTCTGTTGAGCTGATAATAGTATGTGACTTGGAGAACTTGTATAGCCCACCCTCCTACCATACTCCTGAAAACATGGTTATCTGTTCATCTGAATATAATTTTGAGGAGATCTGTGGTAGATGTAATGTAATATAAATATATTTATATTGCATTTAGGAAGGAAAAATGTTAGATTTGAATACACAATGGCAGGTCTGAATCATAAATGCACATTTTATGCCATTGACCAAGCGTTCACAGTGAACTCTTCACTGTCCTTACCCAGACCATTGTATTCAATATGACTAATAGGATGTTAGATAATATAGCCCACTGTGTGGGTAATAAATTGCTGTATAATACAGTAGTGAGGCCTCATCTGGAGTAATATTACGAAAAAGATGTGGAAGCAGTAAGGGTGGAGAAGGGAAACTAGGCAAATTCCAGGACTGTAAGGTATGAACTGTGAGCAAATATTGAAGGAGCCAAACCCTTTTCCCTTAGGCAGATAGGGATAAAAAGGTGACATTATTGATTTTTTTTTTTTAAGTTATAAAGGAAGTTAGTACAGAAGATCACAACTATTACTTGAAAATAATTTTTTCAACAAGAGCAAACATTAGAAATAATTTCTTTACACAGAGAACTATATGTACATGAATCAAATTACCAAGTAGTGTGGTAGGCAGTAGTACTTTGTGGACCTTCAGAACTTGATATTATTTTGTAGAAATTAGGTGAACTGGATTGCTAAGTTTCATGGGTTGAATGGGTTCTTGTCACGATTATTCTAATGTGCTTTTCACCATTTGAAATAATTAATTGCTTTATATTCAGGCATTTGTGGAAACACCTGCTTTGATTTCTAGAACATGGCCATAGATGAACTCATCTGTGCTCTAGAAATGTCCTTCAAATCACAGAATGCAGAAATATGTAGTAATTAAAGCAACGGTCTAAAGTGAGCAAAATCCAAACAGTTAGGTAGCTGTATTGATCCCAAAGTGAAATGCCTGTGGTACTGCTGATAAATTACATAAACTACACAGAATGCACTTAAGAATGCGCTGTAAAAAATGTGTTCATAGTTTACTTACAATTAACATTTTAAAATGTCAGAAAAGGAACTCCATGCTCATGCCAGACCACACCACAGCACTGCATAAAAGAGTACACTTGGAAACAAAGACTGATTGGTGGGTATGCATAAGTATTTCAGCCATGCCAAAGGACCAGAGCCACCTCAGGAAGTGCAATCAGTTATGGCTGTATTTGCATATGATTTCTGTGTTTGATGCACAATGCAGACTTCTCCCCAGTTGACACCCAGGAAATTGTGCCTCCACTGCCTCCTTGCTTTTATAATACTGAACTGCAGATGGTTCAACTTGAACCAACTGAAAATTTGGAATGTTTCAAAATAACATTGCATTTTTCAATACTCTGATGTGCAGCATTGCAGGATTGTTTAGGTTACCATCTTTTATTTGTACATAATTTCCAGGAACAGTCTGATAATATTTTTGTTTGGAAGGCTACTCTTCTCATCAGTGAAACTGATAGACTTCTGATAGCATTTTTTTTAACCTTTTTGTGAATTTATTAAAAGGGAGCCATTTTTTCCAATTCCAAATACCTTCTTTATTTCCTCTTTTTCTTTTTTATGTTTTAGATTACTAAGGGATTGACTCAGGAACTGAACAGACTATATTCCTTGTTCTGCTCTCGAAATCCTGACTTTGAAGAGAAGGGAGGAAAAGTATCTATTGTTTCTCATTCTTTGGGCTGTGTCATTACATATGACATCTTGACAGGTTGGGATCCAGTATGCTATCAGCAGGTACAGCAGGACCTTGAGAGTGTGGACTTTGGATGGGTGAACTATGAAGAACGGCAGCTGATGGAGGAATTGCATCGTAGTAAGCAGAGGTACTACACACTTTGTTTAGAGTGACTCATATTATTAAAAGGTACCAATTGTATACCGATAATTTGATATTCCCAACAGATCATTTTTTGGTATGAACATCTCGCACATATCTTCCGAAGTCTTTTTATGTAGTTTTATACCATTTACAACTGCATATTTAATGTATTTTCACATATCAAGTACATAATAGTTTTTTACTTTTATAGATTTCAGGTGATTGTTCAAGTGCAGTTTTGCTTAAGAAACAGTAACCTACTAAGTACTGCTAGCACAGTTCTATAAATCTTTAATTAAATCTGAACTCTCATTTACTTAAAGAATACACTATATTAAATTTATGAGTTAACTATTTTACACATACAGTTGAACAGGGATTAAAACATTTCATGTTTAGTGCCCTAATAAGCATCCAGTAAAACAGCATCAAGTTGTGATACTCTTGAGAGATACTGCAGACATGCAGGTACAGTGGAGCCTCAGGTCACGAACGCCTCTGAACACGTACAAATTGGGTTACGACCAAAAAGTTCACCAAACTTTTGCATCTGTTCACGACCACAGACTCGGGTGACAAAAAAGCCAGTTTCCCTTCCGGTTCGTACGCACCAATGATTTCCGCACATGTTCAGTCTCTCCCTGTGCATTCGCGATGAACTCTTTGTGCTCAATTTCGTTTCCCTTCCAGTTCATACGCGCGGTGATTTACGCACGTGTTCAGTCTCTCCCTGTACAATACATTGTTCTCGTTCAGACGTGCATCGCGCAGAGGGACTTTACCTCAAAACTGTAATCTCCTCTCCACCCAGTTCCTCCTCACTTCCTTCATGCCAAAACTCGAATCATGCAAGGTTAGTTTTCTTGGTTGTTTATGGTTAGTTTTTGTATAAATTAAGGATTTTTCAAATGTTCATTTTTTTCCCTGTGCTTAAAACTCATTAAAAAAAAGTGTTTACAGCGAGCGGTTCGGAAGGCTGTAGTGTGAACTCTTGCAATGTTAGTTTTCTCTGTTCAAGGTTTTCTCAGTGTTATTCAATGTTTTTAGATTTAGTTTACTATTACACTGTGCATTCTATGGTATAATTGACTATTTATGTGCTTAAAAATCTTTAAAAAAATACATATTTACATACAGGTCGTACAGTCTGGAACGGATTGATTGTATTTACATACAATCCTATGGGGAAAATTACTTTGGGTCACAACCAAATCGGGTTGCGACCAGAGTTTTGGAACAAATTACGGTCGTGACCCGAGGTTCCACTGTATAGTCATCTTAGATTGTGTGATGGATTAAAGTAATAGTTTAATTTCTTTTATTATTGCAAGTTTTAGAGTCTGTATAATAAATTATCGATAGTGGAAGGACCAGAGGAGAGAGCTTATTCAGGACATTATCTCCCCCAGAACGCTAGAGGGCAGCCGTGGAACCACAGATTCCTGTACGGCAGTCTGGTAGTTGAAGTCTGGTACAGCCATTTTGGGTCCTGTGGTGGCCGTAAGGGGGAGCTTTAGAGCCGTACAGTGGACTTTCACCATACCTGGTAGTAGTGCTGGGCAGTATACCGGTACATACCAAAAAACATTTTTTATTTTTGTTATGATATAAATTTTTCTTATACCAGAAAACCGGTTTAAATAGCCTAAACAACATTCGGAACTTGCCGCAGAGTGGGGACCTTTTTCACTGGTGCACTGCTAAATACGCATGCAACGGAGTACATGCGTTAGTGGAGGTATTGAGCAGTGAAAATGGACAGAGACTCCCTCTTCCTACATGGGAGTCTGTTGAACCAACACAGTCGATAGTTATGACCGAGATGAGCTGAGAAATCACATTGAAGCCAGGGGATGGTGAAAAGTGCTCAAGTGCTTTTGTTAAAAACAGTCAAAGTAAAACCAAAAGTGTCCGTTGTGCAGTGTTCAGAAAAATACAGTACCCAAATAAATAGCAAATCTATAAAACCAGTGAAACGTTTGGATAAAATCTATAATAAATAAATCCATTAAAATAGAGGTTAAAATGCAGTCTCTTTCCTCGCCCGATCGCAGCACACCACTTTCTGTCTCCACGGCTCACCCTTCAATGGTGTTGCTGGCAGAGCCTTTGCAGCACGAACTGCTTTCTGCCAACCCCTGTTTTGGCTGCCGCCACACTGCGCAGCCAGACCGTCCGAGGTCGGCACACCTCCCGTCTTCCTTCATACTTACTCAGTTGCTCCTCATTGGGAGGTCTTACATTTCGCTTGCCCCACTCTACACACTTAGTCAGTGGGGTGAACCAGCCCCTAGATCGCCTAAGCCTGCACTTCCTCACAGAGCCCCAGCTCGTGCTGCCTTTTCCTTCCTGGTGTCTGGATCATCTCCCATGACTGCCTTTTCCCTTCTTTAACCTCCTTGTGTTCTATCTTTTCTTTTTTCCTTCCCCCTATCCTGCCGGCCCATAAATATACGTCTCCGTGGATGCAGTAAGAAGACGAAGCAATTGAGAACAATCGGGTACGACTCGCCCCAATCACCTCATCAGCTCCCCGCGGTCGTGCAATCACACCCACTGAGATGGACACGGCGCACTGGATTTAAAAACGGACCACTTTTTTTTTTGAAGCCGTGGACCCACTATAAAACAAATAGCATTATAAATGCAAGTTGCAGTTTTATTGTTTATGTATATAGCTTAGCTTGAAGCAAGGTCCATATTAATGCAATTTGCCTTAATGACGGTTCAGTTGGTAAAGATATCATCACCAAGTTGCACTTGTTTTATTTTATTTTGGTGAATACTGTGTAATGCACCTGGGCTTGAAGTTTTGAAGTAATATTATTATTACTGGAAGTTGCACTATTATTTATTTTATTGTCATTATTTATTAGTTTAAATATTATGTAGTTTAATGATGGTGGACAGAGATTGTTAACATTAACAGAAAGTGTAGTTGGTTTACTAAAAATATTTACCAATTGTTCCTTTTCTAAGACATGTTCAGTGCAATACAACTATTGAAAAGCACCTCTGGATATTTTACTAAGTCTAAATGCCTCTTTGGATGTTTGACAATTTGTTTTCAAAATTTTAGTTTAAGTTGTTTGATACTTGTGTGCACAATAAAATTAAAGTAATTGCAGTGGAAAATGCGGTTAACCCATGCATGGAAAAAAAATGCAGTTGAATACCGTGAAACCGGTACAATTTTAAAAAATACCGTGATATAGAATATTGGTCATACCACCCAGCACTATCTAGTAGTGATTCAGGTAATGCTTATTAGCCTCCTGGAGCACTTCTAGGAGATGATTAAAAGGAGCTGACTCACTCCATTCAGGGAGCCAGACTCGGGAGGAAGTGGACGAAGCTTGCTGGGAGAAGAGTGGAAGAGAGAGATAGAGAGGAAAAGAAAAGGACTGTATATTGTGCTTTGGGCTGCTTAATTGTACTGTGCTGCTGTTGGGGAGACAAGACAAAAGCATTCCCCCATAGGAACAAAAGTGTGTTGTGTGCTGCACCTGTATCTCTGCCTGTCTGTGTCGGGGTGTAGCATTTGTACACGCCCTGGTAGTCCACATCCTCTGTCCATCCTTTTTCATAACCTGATTAAAGCAATTCATATTAATGCAAAGCTGGAGTCTTATCCTGGCATTGTCCGGGCAAAAGAGAAAAAACCTTGTGTATCGCTTCACCAAAGAGCACTCACACAGGGACAGTTTAGACTTGCCAGCTCTAATACACATAGTTTATTAGATGTTCAGGAAGACTGGAGTACCTGGAGAAACATTCAGACAGATACTGTGAGAACCTGTGAACTCCACACAGGTGGTGGTCATGCTAGGACTACAAGCTAGTTTTCTGAAGATGTGAGCTAGGAGTGCTAGCTCCTTTAACACTGTGCAGCCCCAAATATATATATATATATAGTGATTAAATAAGAAATTATTACAATATACAGTATGCCATGTGTCTCCCATCCATCAACTGTGCCGCACTTTGTAATATTAAGCAATAATACTAGATAAGGATTAGTGTTATTTTAAGTCTATTATATAAACATTAGAGTTGATTTTTTTAATTTTAGACTGCAGATTTTTTTTTGAAGTATGAAATATATTTTATACAATCATTATTAGTAGTATTTATTATTTTTGATGCTATGTGCCTCTATTTGTCCTGCAGAATGAAGGAGATTAAAGAGCAGCTCTACAGATTTCATGAGTACTCTTCATCAGCTCCCCCACCCTTGAAATTCAAGGTAAGAACATAAGACATGGATTTTTTTTTATAGAGCACACTTCCACTTATAAGCCCAGTACATTATACTCTGCTGCCCACCTTTGTGTTGTATGTAGGAAAAATTTATGCTATTTTATGTTGTTCAAAAGGGTGCAACTGAGTAAAGAACTGAGTTTTGGGTATGAAAAATACAATATATCTTAAGAACAACAAAATCAAATCATTTAGAGGGATTTTCCAACTCATAGAAGATTACTATCGGTGGTTAATATAGTTAAGATAATATAGATAACAAGTCACTTCTGGAAATTTAGCAAGCCTGATGTAATATTAGAAGAAAAGAATTCTAAAGAATGCTTTAATGGGTCATAGTTAAATTTTAATACACAGGTTTTACATTGTGTAATTTAAACAAACTGTTTTTCGTTAATCCCGTTTATTATATAGATGATCATTAATTGTTAAAGCCTCATATTACTTTTGTGCAACTTGCTTTACTTTCTGTTTCAGGTTGAAAATTTCTTCTGCATGGGGTCTCCGCTGGCTGTGTTCTTAGCACTGCGGGGAATTAGACCAGGAAACAATGGCAGTCAGGACCACATAATGCCTAAATCAATTTGTCATCGGCTTTTTAACATTTTCCACCCTACAGACCCAGTGGTGAGAATGTCTTACATCACTGCTTTAAGTGAGTTAGGAGGTGGGAAAAAGGAAACTTAAGGTTTATTAATACATTTTGCTGAACTGCAATGAAATAAGTTTAATGTTGTGTTTATCAGTCATTTCATTGCTTATCATGCAGTCTAATGTCTGCAGTCAGTTAATCTAAACTTTTAAACTAAATTACACTTACAGGCTCTGTCTTTTGCTCTGGGTCTGCTAGTGGCTTACACAATGTTTTACTTCCTGGTATAGAAAGAATGCTGTCAAATTGAAAATCCACATTCTTGGAGAAGGTTATCCTTAAGCTGTACAATACTCTTTCATCTGTGATATTATGTAAAATGTGAGTCTTTTTGTTACAAAAAAGACAGAATTAGAGAAAGTATAAAGAAGAATGAGGTGACTTTCTTGGACTGCAGGGTACAAGGTAAAAAGAACTGAATTGAAGGAGTTGTTACTATCAGCTAAATAGAGGACTGGAATCCGGTATTATCTATTTATATATATATATATATAAAATTGTAAGGCTCTTCTGTCTGAATGATTAAAAAGGAAGAAAATTTAAAAAGAAGGAATAGTTCTGACTTGATTGTCACAGTGAGGCATTATACAGACATATTGCTGTTCGTATAAATAAATATTCACACACAGTTTGGTCTGAACTCACTCCATAATGACTATAAAGTAAGAAATTTTAAAAGAAAGAAAACTTCTGCCTTGGTGGTCCCAGTCCATGTGAGGCCTTATGCAAGCATATTGCTGTTGGTATAAAGGAGCCCCAGTTGTGTTTCCTGACACACTTCTGCTGAATAATTTGTTGGCTGAAAGTCCTCAGTGTTTGTGTGTCAGAGAGAGGATATGCAGCATTGTCCATAATGGTTCTCAGTTTTGTTTTAATTCTGACTCCTTGGGGGTCCAGAGTGTGTTATATAACTGTCTCAGCAAAAATTAAACTGTTCCTAGTGTAGGTTTTTAGTTTTAACAACTGTCCCTGAGTCAGCTGATATACATTTTGATGTTACAGAATCATCTGACAGACTGAAAGGGTATGAACAATCCAATGTTACTACTGTTTTCTTGTATGCCTCATAGTGAAACATTGCAGTGATGCAGTTACAAAGATAAAAAGTGAATGAACATTCTATGAAAGCTGCTTCATTAGATGTGACAATAGTACTTTAAAACTATTCTTTTCCATTTGTCATTATTTTGCATAGTTTCTTGCATAGCAAGTAGCTCTGTCCAGAGGTTTTTCAATCACATTTTATTGACTTTCAGCAGAAATTCAACTTTCCTATGTGTTGTGAGCTCTGGTGCAGGTTCTTATAGCACAATTTTGCAGTTTGAAGTACTCCTAACCCAATCATATTTTTCCTGTTTTTTTTTCTTTCTTTTTAAGGCATACAGATTAGAGCCTCTTATTCTGAAGCATTACAGCAATATTTCACCTGTTCAGATCAATTGGTGAGTGATCTCTTGTGAAACTTTTTGAGCAATTCGACACTAAGGTCATAGTCAGCCTTTAAAACATTGTTTTGGTCAGAAAAGTTAAGTTAATATAATTAAATATTTTTATTCAGTAGTGTACCCTCCATTTCAAAAAGCCACCTTTTCTGCAGAGAACACTTTCTATCAAAGAGTACCACACTTGTTTTGTGTAATTTGTAAATTAAAAAATTCCTGTACTTTGCATTTTATTTTGTGATGCTTCATCTTAATTGAAGCTCACTAATGTCCAATCAGGTGGGTAGTGTGTTTATGAAACTTAGGCTCTCATCACAGGTCAAAAGCATCCATTATTCTGATCCCACTTTCTGTAACACAAGAAACTATCTGGTGGGATAAGTCCATTAGAAGGCATACTCATACATACACTACAACCTTACCAAGCCAAGCTAGAGCCTTCTATTTAGCTGTAATGTACATCTGGGGAATATTCAGGAAATCTTGAATAAATGTAGAACATCTTTGTGAACCGGGGCAGCACGGTGGCGCAGTAGGTAGCGCTGCTGCCTCGCAGTAAGGAGGCCTGGGTTCGCTTCCCGGATCCTCCCTGCGTGGAGTTTGCATGTTCTCCCCGTGTCCTCCAGGTGCTCTGGTTTTCTCCCACAGTCCAAAGACATGCAGGTTAGGTGCATTGGTGATTCTAAATTGTCCCTAGTGTGTGCGTGGTGTGTGGGTGTGTGTGTGTGTGGGTGTGTGCGTGTGCCCTGCAGTGGGCTGGCTCCCTGCCTCGGGTTTGTTTCCTGCCTTACACCCTGTGTTGGCTGGGATTGGCTCCAGCAGACCCCCGTGACCTTGTCGTTAGGATATAGCGGATTGGATAATGGATGGATGGACATCTTTGTGAACACAGGGTTCAAGGGCAAAGTCCACGCAAATGTTGATTTGGGTGGAGTTTAAACCTTTCTGTCTGTAACAGCAGCTACTTGTGCACTGCCTTGTTGCCTGAATGTGCTCTGCTTATTGCAATTTGACATCTTCCTGAAAGTAATGGTATTTCATATACATTTTACCTAATTACTTTGAGACTTTGTAAGATTCTGTAAACCAAATTTAAATATCATTCTGAAAGTTTATTGTGATACACAGAAAAAAAAAACATTTTTGCTAATTAGAGAGAGAGAGAGAGAGAGATGTGTGTGTGTTTTTGGTTCATGAGACTTTTAATACCTTGGAAGCCGAATTTTTAAATGTATTTTCATGGATTTCTTAGAGAAATTCCTTACATTTTAGGTTGTCAGACAATTATTTTAGACACTACTGTCTACTGGTGGGTGATGAGTGGTAGGTTGCTAGTGGACCTTGCTTGGTTGCTAAGGGCCACCTCCACAACTGACGTCACAAAGACATGCAGCAACAGGAGCCCCCTCATCTGAGATACAGTGCATCCGGAAAGTATTCACAGCGCATCACTTTTTCCACATTTTGTTATGTTACAGCCTTATTCCAAAATGGATTAAATTAATTTTTTTCCTCAGAATTCTACACACAACACCCCATAATGACAATGTGAAAAAAGTTTACTTGAGATTTTTTTCAAATTTATTAAAAATAAAAAAACTGAGAAATCACATGTATATAAGTATTCGCATTATTTGCCATGAAGCTCAAAATTGAGCTCAGGTGCATCCTGTTTCCCCTGATCATCCTTGAGATGTTTCTGCAGCTTAATTGGAGTCCACCTGTGGTAAATTCAGTTGATTGGACATGATTTGGAAAAGCACACACCTGTCTATATAAGGTCCCACAGTTGACAGTTCATGTCAGAGCACAAACCAAGCATGAAGTCAAAGGAATTGTCTGTGGACCTCCGAAACAGGCACAAATCTGGGGAAGGTTACAGAAAAATTTCTGCTGCTTTGAAGGTCCCAATGAGCACAGTGGCCGCCATCATCTGTAAGTGGAAGAAGTTCAAAACCACCAGGACTCTTCCTAGGGCTGGCCGGCCATCTAAACTGAGCGATCGGGGGAGAAGGGCCTTAGTCAGGGAGGTAACCAAGAACCCGATGGTCACTCTGTCAGAGCTCCAGAGGTCCTCTGTGGAGTGAGGAGAACCTTCCAGAAGGACAACCATCTCTGCAGAAATCCACCAATCAGGCCTGTATGGTAGAGTGGCCAGATGGAAGCCACTCCTTAGTAAAAGACACATGCAGCCCGCCTGGAGTTTGCGAAAAGGCACCTGAAGGAATCTCAGACCATGAGAAACAAAATTCTCTGGTCTGGTGAGACAAAGATTGAACTCTTTGGTGTGAATGCTAGGCGTCACGTTTGAAGGAAACCAGGCACCACTCATCACCAGGCCAATACCATCCCTACAGTGAAACATGGTGGTGGCAGCATCATGCTGTGGGGATGTTTTTCAGAAGCAGGAACTGGGAGACTAGTCAGGATAAAGGGAAAGATGACTGCAGCAATGTACAGAGACATCCTGGATGAAAACCTGCTCCAGAGCGCTCTTGACCTCAGACTGGGGCGACGGTTCATCTTTCAGTAGGACAACGACCCTAAGCACACAGCCAAGATATCAAAGGAGTGGCTTCAGGACAACTCTGTTAATGTCCTTGAGTGGCCCAGCCAGAGCCCAGACTTGAATCCGATTGAACATCTCTGGAGAGATCTTAAAATGGCTGTGCACCGACGCTTCCCATCCAACCTGATGGTGCTTGAGAGGTGCTGCAAAGAGGAATGGGCGAAACTGGCCAAGGATAGGTGTGCCAAGCTTGTGGCATCATATTCAAAAAGACTTGAGGCTGTAATTGCTGCCAAAGGTGCATCGACAAAGTATTGAGCAAAGGCTGTGAATACTTATGTACATGTGATTTCTCAGTTTTTTTATTTTTAATAAATTTGCAAAAACCTCAAGTAAACTTTTTTCACATTGTCATTATGGGGTGTTGTGTGTAGAATTCTGAGGAAAAAAAATGAATTTAATCAATTTTGGAATAAGGCTGTGACATAACAAAATGTGGAAAAAGTGATGCGCTGTGAATACTTTCCGGATGCACTGTATATGGGTTTGAATAGTGAACAACTATGGTTTAATGATACTATGGTCAATGATGCTTAGCTCTTTTTCCGGTTCAGTTTTCTGTCATATATACATTGGCTTCAGTTAAGTAATAGCACTCTGGTAAATGAATTGTTGCAATCTTTGTCTAACTATGAATATGGTTTAGTCTTATGGTTTTCATAACAATTCACAACCTTTGGAAAAACATTTTTGTTTTCGACTTCCCTTCTGGTCTGTAGCTAATAACAAGTTAGCAGTTGCTGAATAGTCAGAATGGTTTTGTCGGCAATCCTACATGATATATTTAGCACAAGTCAAAACTGACCCTGAACAAAAAAAGCTCATGCCAGCTGTAAAGTAGCATTATAGCGTTGGGCTACATGGTGCATGTGTGTTCTTGGAAGCTTGCTTTCAGCCATGAATTCCAAAATGAACCACATACAATACTTGAGCTAAAGGTTTTATCTATCAAATGCTGATGCTAAACCAAATATGGATCTTAGAGCATGGCAATGATCAAAGCCACACAACAGAATGACTCAGAAACAAGAAACAGACAGCTGTTTAATGTCCAGGTATGTTGTTTGCGGGTCTGAAGTGAGTTGTACATACAGGATTGTTCTTGAGCATTATACAATTTTCTGTGGCTCCCAGTTAATATCTATCAGTCACTTACAGTTATGTGTAGTTATTTCTGTGAAATAGGTCAAAATAAGCCTTACTATATCTAAAACAATGAAAACAATTGGTAATTTGTATTTCAAATGAATATGAAAAATCAGAAGAAAGGAAGATAAACAATACAGTAAGATAAAAAAGAGAATGTTCCTTTGTATACAATTTTGTTGTTTTAATTCTTGCTCTTTACCATTAAAGAGCAAAATTCCCAAAGGTATGGGTGATCTTTAGCGTAATGCTTTTTTCTGCATTTCAAACTGCTAAAACCAAATTTAGCATGGGGAACATTAGCTGGATAATTAAGAATTGAATCTGTTTTTTTAGGGCAGGATTTCCATGTAGCTGTTCCACTGATATTAGATCAACCCCAGTGACACATTCCAAAACACTATTAAACCTGAATACAGTAAACTGGACAAAATACATACGTGGAACTTTTGTAGTCACTCAGTGTGTGTACATTTGTGTAAGAAGGAGACTTTGTTGAAAATATGAAGCATCAATTTTCATTGATCATCAGGCTAGATTCCCAAATATTTGTAGCATGTCGCTGTCTTAATCAACTATACATATATTCCTAAATATTTACCTTTAGAAAAATTTAGAGTATGTGTTTTCATTAGGGCAGCACTTAATGTGTCTGTTGTAGCACAAAGTCATCTTTTCCCCATTTTATTAAATCATCAGTGGCACACAAGGCCTGTTAAGAGTGCATAGTTAACAGGGATTCAGAAAGTCAGATGCAACCCATCCCTACAGATTCCAGAGGGAACACTAAAATGAAAGACTAAACTACAGTTCTGCCAGCATTTTGTCATCTTGCTTTTTGAGTTTAATCTGTTAATAATAGGTGTTAGTAAAAGATAAGTTCACACGTCTATGGAGACTCCCACAGATATAAAAGGCCTTTCCTTCAATGCTTATAAGCGCAAGCTGAACTCATTCTAATGAACAAAATAACACATCTATAAATGGTCACTGGATGTGTAACTAGATATGATCCAACCACAAGTGGCTATGCCTTCCCTTAAAAAGATATTGTGCATACATAGCTTCATTTTCTTTGGAAGAGAAAACTGACCTACTCTTTGTGAAGTTGTCTCACTCTCTTTGGAGCAAGCAGTTTTTCTGAGCCTGATAACTACTCTCCATAGAGCCTTGGATCTGGATACCCTAAACTAGCAGTAAAAGCCACTCCTCCAATCTTAAATTTTCTCAGTTATTGTGCCCAGACTTAAAAACCTGAAAAGCAGTGTTACTTGAAGAAGGAAATATAAATGCCCACACATGCATGACAGAATCAACCTTTTCCGTACAAACTAGCAGAACTCAAAGCAAATGGATGATAAATTAGACTGGACTGCCAATACTGATGCTCTGTGCAAGAGAGGACAGAGCCGACTATACTTCCTTAGAAGGCTGGCATCCTTCAAAATCTGCAATAAGATGCTACAGATGTTCTATCAGACGGTTGTGGCGAGTGCCCTCTTCTACGCGGTGGTGTGCTGGGGAGGCAGCATAAAGAAGGACGCCTCACGCCTGGACAAACTGGTGAGGAAGGCAGGCTCTATTGTAGGCACAGAGCTGGACAGTTTAACATTTGTGGCAGAGCGACGGGCACTGAGCAGGCTCCTGTCAATCATGGAGAATTCACTGCATCCACTGAACAGGATCATCTCCAGACAGAGGAGCAGTTTCAGAGACAGACTGCTGTCACTGTCCTGCTCCACTGACAGACTGAGGAGATCGTTCCTCCCCCACACTATGCGACTCTTCAATTCCACCCGGCGGGGTAAACATTAACATTATATAAAGTTATTGTCTGTTTTACCTGCAATTTTATCAATCTTTAATTTAATATTGTTTTTTATTAGTATGCTGCTGCTAGAGTATGTGAATTTCCCCATGGGATTACTAAAGTATCTATCTATCTATACATCCATCCATCCATCCCGTGGAACACAACACCACAGCACAGACAAAGTACCACATGGCAGGGTTAAAGATGTTCTCAGTCACCAGAAAAGTTGTTCACTGAAAACCCAGAACAATGATCCGCAAAACCAAACAGCATCAGGTATTATCCTTAGAGGCTTGGTATTGTAAACTGCTTATATCTCCACCAGTATAAATTACAAATTTGAATAGCCAGCTAAGGACCTGCTGTTGATATACTTGTATCAAATGCAAACTCCTGCAAGGCTGTTGAGCTTAAGGAAAAAATATATCCAAAAAATAGACATTAGAACTAGGCATACCAATTTATGTTCCATTCTCTGCTCCACCAGTGCCTTTGAGTGTACCTCATAAATGATTCAGAACTGTCCAAAGAAAAATTGGTGAGCACCAAACTTTACAAAATGGAACCTGTTAAACTTCTGATGCATAATATGAAAACATTTAGTCTATTTCTGCTATTAATGAGTGCAGAACTTTCCAATTAATTGTTTCAAAATCTGTTCTTTGCTTTCATGATGCAATGCCGCCACTGTCACTAGTCAGGCTGTAGATGGCACTCTTTCACATTTTTAGACTCCATTAAAGTTGTATTTACAGATTCTAAACTGGCACATTGTCTATGGATATTATGGTCATAATGCTGTAGGTCCTTAACTTTCTTAGCATTATGTTTACCCGCAGAAAAATTTGTCAAATGTGTAGATTTTTTTTTCCAGCAATAAAAAAAATGTGTAAAAGTAACATGTAAATACTGTAACTTCACTATAAATATAATAAGAAAGGTATGTCTATTGCTGCACTGATACATATTTCGCACATGTCCTTTATGTGATATAGCCTGATATGGCAATCAGGACATTAGAAACATGTTCCTTTACACAGTTTTCTTTGAATATTTTTTCTGTTCTTGAACATGAGATGGTAGAATGTCAGTGCCTGATCTCCATGATCACAAGACGCACCCTTTGTTTTTACCACAGTGCAAGGCTTAGTGATTTCCACATTTCCCAGACAAAAATCATTGACAGTTGCTGAATTTTTCAAAGTGCTTAAAGGGCTAACATCTTTCTTGTTGTTTTACTTGATTTCTTGTTGTTTTACTTGCTTTTTTCCCACGCACCTACCTGCACCTTGCTACAGTGTTACACGACTAAAGTCACCAGGTATATTACCACAGTTCGGTTGTACAGATTTGTATGTATAGTTTTGCTATTCGCATTGCAAATTCACATTGTCATTGGTATTGCTTGATTTGACTAATGGTTTAGTTTCATTTTATTCTAAAATGAACTTCAATGCTTCTTGTTTGCACACCATTGTGGTATTGTTGAAGGCTCTGCTTCACTTGTGAATATTGATGAGTTACCTCTGAGTGACAAAATGCATAGAAATATTCATGATTGTTTGTAGCATGATGTTACTTAATCCACTAATTGCAGCAAAATACTGTACAGAGCATTATTTGGGTTTAACAACAACAACATTTATTTATATAGCAAATTTTCATATAATGTAGCTTAAAGTGCTTTATAAGATGGCAAAGTAAAAGTTGCAAAAATAGAAACAAAATACTGATTATGACTTGGCAATAACCGCAGTTACATAGAATTCATAGAATAACACCAAGGAGGTTAATCATTCTCTGAAGGGTGCCATCCAGAGTTACTGAAAATGTAAATAATGATAGCATGTCTTCCACGTTACTTTCCAAACAACAAAGCACACATTTACTTAATCAGTAGACGGATGCATGGGATATTCTTTATTGATATCCAAGCTAAACTTCAGTTGGTCCAGCAATATTAATATTTTTTAAGCTGTGACCCCCTCCTCACTATCAACAACTATATATGAGATGTCTATGTACTTTTGCTATGTTACAGTAATAAAAGATTATACCTTTCATATATGGATGAGGTAACATTACACAGCAAAATTGAATATGGTTGATATCTGTGACATTTCTTTGCCATATAGTAAGAAAAACTGGATTGCCCAAAATATTATTCAAGAATTGTTCTCTCTGTCTCTTGGTCACTGCTAATCGTCACTGTTAACTTCCTGACTGGCCAGCCTTAATAGTTGATGTGACACATGAGTACGTTCCTTATACCCTCATCAATTAACTTTGAGTATGTGATTTACTTAGAAATTTAGATAAAGTTAAAAATGTTCAAACATATTTCATCACCTGGATGCGTTGCCTAAAAAGCTGACTATATCTGTAGTCGTGTAAATTTCTTGCCCTGTTTTGCTCTGCAGATTAAATTCTTAATCCAGAGATCTGTATAGAAAGCAGTAAAAAAAATCTTACAGTTTCTGCATATCCCACATTCACAAAGTGGATTCCTCTGTGAAAGCATTTAAATGTTACATGAAGGATCATTCCAGGAGTTTTGCTTTTGCGTTTGATATTATTTTTATAACCACGGAGAATGGGTGATTTTTCATAGCAGAGTCAAAAATAAAGATCTTTAGTGTGTACAAATTATTTTACTTCTTTATATGTGCATCACAACTCAATAATATTTTAGAAAATGGATACAAAATCTAAAAATTGAATTTCAGACTTGATGTGAGCACCATTTTTAGTTGTAAAAATGTTAATAGTCCATTTTAATGTAGGTACAACAGGGCATTTGTGATGTGATTGTAACTACGGCTATAGTGATTTAGCCATTTATTTGTAAGTTATTATTTTTTTGTGAATAATCAGTGTTTTTCACATACCAGTTATCTGACACATTGCTCATTCTCTCTGTATCTTTGTGATTTATCTTTCTGTTTGGATTAAGACATGTACTAGTAATATAAATAGAACTGTGCAATTACACATGCGTAGCATGGCCATTGTGTTACTACCACTAACTTGAGAAGTTCTGGATACAAATATCTGGCATTTTTGCATATTTTAATGCAAAAATAATGTCATATATTGTACATTTAACCTTTAAATTGTATTAAGCACAATGTTTTTCTTCAAGGAGAAACTTTGTAATAGACGTGAAGAACCTTCAAATTACCTTATAAAATTTTAACATACGGTGGGTATAGAAAAGACTCACCCCCTTTGAAATATTCCCATTTTTTTTGCTTTACAGCCCTAAATAAAAACAAACACAAAAAATATTTCTTCCCAGCTTTACTTACTCAATGCAACCCATAACATCCAAGTGAAAGATATCACAGCTAGAGTTCAGAAAAGTATAAAAAAAAATCAAAAACAAGACATACTGAGATTAATAAAGGATCACCCCCCCAATGTCAATATTTTGTTGAACCACCTTTTGCTTTAATGACAGCCTTGAGTCTGTTGGGATACTTCTCTATCAGCTTTGCACATCTAGATTGAGCAATATATGCCCACTCTTCTTTACAGAACTGTTCAAGTTCGATCAAATTGGATGGTGTGCGTTGGTGGACTGCTATCTTCAAACCTTTCCACAGATTTTCAATGGGATTTAGGTCTGCACTCTGACTGGGCCACACAAGGACATTCACTTTTTTCTCCTTCAGTCATTGTGTGGTCTATTTTGCTGTGTGCTTCGGGTCGTTGTCATGTTGAAAGGTGAACATTCTGCCCATCTTCAACTTTCTGGCAGAGGGTAGCAGGTTTTCCTCAAGAATTTGATGGTATTTGGCCCCATCCAATTTTCCTTCTACCCTAACGAAAGCCCATGGCCCTGCGGCAGAGAAACACCCCCACAACAGGATGCTGCCACCTCCATGCTTTACTGTAGGTATAGTGTCTTGTGGATGGTGAGCTGCATTGGATTTCCACAAGGTGTACCGTTTTGTATTGAGGCCAAATAGTTCGATTTTGGTCTCATCTGACCATAAGACCTTTTTCCACTTGGCATCAGAATCTTCAAGGTGCATTCTGGCAAAGCTCAAATGAGCCTTAATGTGACCTTTCTTGAGAAGTGACTTTTTCCTTGCGACCCTCCCAAACAAGCCACAATTGTGGAGCACTTGTGAAATTGTTGTCATTGTGTGCATGTGACCACTCTTTGCCATAAAATCCTGTAACTCCTTCAAAGTGGCCATTGGCCTCTTGGTAGCCTCTCTTACCAGTTTCCTCCTTGCTTTTCCATCCAGTTTGGAGGGTCCTAGTAGTAACAAACACTTGCCACTTCCTTATTATGGACTGTACTCCTTTGAGATTTTTTTGTATCCATCCTCTGCCCTATGTCTGTCCACAACTCTATCCCTGAGTTTGTTTGAAAGTGGCTTGCCACACATAGTCAGTTGTTTGCTGTCAGTCGCACTACCCAGCAAGGAAATGCTCCAGGAACAGCTGTTTTTATGCTTCACTAATCACACTGATTACAATTGATGACATGTGGAAGCCAGTAACCATGGTCTGCAATGGAAATGGTGGTTACTTACTTGAGTTGACAAATATTATTTAGGAGGGGGTGATCCTTTATTAATCTCAGTGTTTCTTGTTTTTGATTTTTTAAAATTCTTCTGAACTGTAGCTGTGATACCTTTCACTTGGATGTTATAGATTGCATCCAGTAAGTAAAGCTGGAAAAAATATTGGTTTGTGTTTTTTCGTTTAAGGCTGTAAAGCAAAAAACAAGGGAATATTTTGAAGGTGGTGTTTCTTTTCTATAGCCACTGTAATTGGTTACATAATCACAAAACCTTGCTCTAAACTTCTATCCCCCCTTCACAAGTTAATGACATTTTTAAGTATTTAAAAGATCGTATTGCTTAAGATGTAATAAAGCAGTTATGAGGTTTTAAGAAATTCTAAAGATGCAACTATTTAGTTTATATTTCAGGTTACTATAACTATATATTATATCACATAAAATAACAAATAAGTAGCCAGTGTTAAAATAGGCAATAGATATATATCATATATGTTTTCTGTGCTGTAAGACTTACAGAGGAAATGTGGAAATTTAAAGTAGTGCATGAGGCTCACCAACTGAATGATTGTGTCCTGTCCTGTTTCTTCAAGTCACGGGTGTTGGTTTCTGAGCTAATAAATTGATTGCATTTTGTATTTCTTAGTGTTTTTTTCTTCATTTGTTTATTTGCAAAGGTGTGAATCGATATTTGACATCATGGTGGCCATTTTCTTTATTTGTGCTTTCAGAATAATTTTATAATTTCCACACTAAGTCTTTGAGAATTTTATTTGCTGCTTGTTAGTGATTTTCTGTAAAATGCATTTTGGAATCTGTGGCAATGTGAGTTTTTAAATTACAAAACAAGAGTTGTTCAGGCTCTGGCTGCAGGTGCTGCTGTAGAGGTCGGTGGCAACAGGGTGTTTGGTGTGGATACAAGCTGATGCTTGATTAGCTCTGCTGTTCCACATCGGCACTATGCAGATCGTAATTGGGACAATGTGCCCATAGGCATATAAAGGGAGCAAGTGGATAGAGGGGGAAGAAGAATCATGAAGTAAAACAAAAAGATAAGGGAGAAAGAATCGGAGAGCAAACAAGCAGCAGTGAAAAGGAGGCACACGCAGTCCCTAGCTCAGCGAGGGAGCAAAGGGAGGCATCACTTCAAGGGAGGATTTTCCTAGGTAAGCACTATGGAGGAGCAAGGACCGATTGAATATACTCTTAAAGATCCTGCAGATGCCGACTAGGGTGCAAGGTAGACAGAGGTCTGGATCCAAGCATCCTGCTGAAGGACAATGGTCTGGATAAAAACCAGAGAGAGGGGCTACAGCTGTCAACGTCTCCACCAGCTGAAGAGTCTTGAAAGGTTGACTAGGGAGATGTAGTAGTAGTAGTAGTAGTAGCAGTAGTAGAAGAAAGATGTGCTTGCCTCACAGTGTGGGATTTTAAAAGGAACACAAATCCTAATTGTGTTCTATTTGTGGATTTTAATAGACCTATGTTTGATTGTTTTAACTTCTTCAGAAAGCACTATGCTTTATTGGATTATTTATTAAGAATTATGCACTGCTATGTGTTCTCATTTGCCCTTCTCAGTTTCATAACTATTGAAGACCTGGGTACAAGAAGGTAATGCCAGCTGCATGCAACCCGAACATCACAATATTTTTAATCTACATGTTTTTTGCCTTTTCCATATTTTTTTGCTAATAAAAAAGTCTTGGTTTTCAGGTACTTACAAAAGGTGTTAAGCATAAATGTTTTTCTTAGACAACTGATGAAGTAAGGTCTTTGCTAAATATGTTGTGCTCTCTTCAGATCATCTCCTTAAATAACTGCTTCTAATCCTGTCTACAGAACTGTCTCCAATGTAAATAAGAGTGTTGTCTGTCTCCTGTTTCCTTGAACCTAAGACCAGCTTCTTGGTTTTGTTAACAATAAGGAAAAGGTTATTGTCCTGCTACTTCTCAGTTTAAGCCATAATGATGGTGTCATGAGTAAATTTGGTGATGTAACTGAATATGTGTCAGGCCTCACTGTCATAGGTGATCAAACAGTAGAGCAGACAGCTCACCACACTACCCTGTAAGATGCCTATGTTCAGGATTAGTGTGGCGAAAGCAAAGCTTCCAGTTTGCACATGCCCTGGTGTCTTCCAGTTATGAAGTCCAAAATCCAGTTAGAGTGTGGCAGCAAGTCCCAAGTCTAGGATGGTGGTCATCATTGATAGAACAGTCTATAAAAAGTATTCTGACATAGCACCATTTTTTATCTAAGTGTAATAGAGGGATATTAAGTGAAAGGGTATGGCATCCTCTGTGAACCCATATAACACATATAATAACAATACTATGTGATTTTCATGTGCCTTTATATGTAAGATGCTGTGGTACAATGTTTAGTTTCAGTGCCTCACAGCCCTATGGACATGTGTTTTAATTCCCAGCTTGCTTAGTCTGAATGTTCTTTCCATGTCTATGCGAGTTTTATCACCATGTTCAATGTTTTCCTCAGTCTTTCCAGTGATGCTCACATTAAGTTCATTAACATCTGTAAATTTGTCCAGTGTTAAGAGAGTGTTGCTGGCTCCCAACAAACCTATACTAAATATATCTGTTTCCAACATATATCTGCTACAAATTACTAACAATGATTAGAATAAGAAATACATGCTTAAATGGTAAAAAATGTTATTTAAATGAAGGGTTTATCATTGCAACACTTATTTCATTGTATCAGATTGGTTAGTTCATTGGAGGGTTAAAAGACAGGAAAAAAAAGCCAGTCCACTTTGTGCAGATAATTGAAAAGCGAAAATCTGCTTAGGTTAGTAGCCAGCAGGTGGCACTTTGGTATTCGTGGCTCTCATTCTCACTGCTATTTCATCCTAATGACAGAACTCTAGAATTGCACGTAGCTTTGGCACATAGAACATTGATACTGCCTTACTTACTGTGGTGGTGCTGCTGAATTAAAATACATGCTGCAAATGTTCTTTTCTACTGCAGGGCAAACACTATCAATCCCATACCTTATGAGCAGGTGAAGCAAACTCTCATCAATCCTGTTAAAGAACCTACCTCAGCATCAGACAATGAGAGCACTCCCAGCCCCAGCACATCACCAGTCATGGCACGTCGACACTACGGAGAGTCAATCACCAACCTTGGCAAAGCTAGTATCTTAGGTGAGTTTTTCTTTAAATTGTGATTTCCAAGGAATGTGGTCAGTGGAAAGCAGCCTCATGTAGTCTTTGAAAATCTTGAAAATTAAATCTTTAAACATTTGGTGAAAACTAGATGTCTGCTATCAACTTTTTTGTTATTTCTTATTTTCCACCTGGCAGCTCATGCTTCACAAGACCACATCACTAGCAGCTTCTGCACCATGTTTCATCCATTATCAGTGGGGTATGTGTCCTCTTTGAGTTGCTTATCTCTTGTTGGATAAGAAAATGTGAGCAACATTTGGTTTGCATATAACAACGCATAAAGATGTATTAAGTACAATAAGAGTGTGCTGTTGTCTTGTACTTATTAAGAGCAGGTATTCACAAGCACATTTGCTATCTGTGGAGACAGTGCTATAGGGAGTGACTGTGATCAGCTGTAGGCACTCTGCAAATTGCTGCTCACAGAGCTTAATCTGTCACAATTTGTCCTGAGTATTAATGGAAGGGACCAACAAGAAAGTATGTCGGCTAGACCATCAAAACGTGCATAATTATCTGACCAGACTATACAGAATACAGAGGATTTTTCTGACCAGACTCTGCAGAATACAGAGGATCATATGACAATTTGAAAGTCACCCCACTTCCTGCACCTTATAGGAATTTCTCCAAAAAGAAGGCTAGAGATGCAAGGAGTTTTAATCACAACCAAAACATGTGCCTAATTGGTCTGGTGGCAGGGTGATCATTTTTTTGCATGGTCTTGGTTCTGCTTTATACTGTAGATTACACCAAAAGCTCTAGTTCATTTTTAAATTAATTGGAAAACCGATTCCTTAAAGTAAAAACACATTATTTTAGCAAGGCATGCATTGAAACTCTGTATTGCAACACACATTAGTTTATACTCAAATCTTGGTATGCTCATGTATTTCCACATTAGCACAAAAGAGCCCTTTTACCTGAGAAAGGCTTTGAAAGTTAACATGGAAATGTACATCCCACCTCATATCAAGCTGTTCGTTTAGCAGTGTTTAAGATTTCAAATACAACATCCAAAAGTGGTGAACAAAACTGAAACAGAATGCCCCTTGTACCCATTATCATTGTGCTTTGCCAGTAATTCTTTCAGGGCTTTATTTTACTTTTGTTGGAAAATTAGTAAAATAAGTGGGGAGGATTAGAAGAAGACATAACCACTCAATTCCTAAGCTTTTTTTTCTTTCTAATATAACATGACATTCTCAGTTCAGGATGGTAAAGGTCTGGAGTGTATTTCAGCAATGCTGGAATCAGTCAGAGAAAGGGAACCATCCCATGACTGGGGCCAGATAAACAGACAAAATCAAACGTGTTTAATTTTATCATGGCTAGCCAAAGAGCACACTGGCTGAGACACTGGGGGTGTCACACTATGTGACCTTTGTTCACAGACAAGTGCCATAACTTTCCACAACTCTGTAAAATTATGTAAATAAGGCAAGAAAATTTGACAGGATTGTCCAGTTTTCTTTGAGATGTCTTGAATAAAGCATGCTGTATAAACATTTGAAATATCAAAAACTTGCTACTTGATTTTGTGACCCTAAATGTAATAAATAGCAACAAGCTTAACTTCTCTATAAATGAGTAGGGGAGGAAGTGTGCTCCCTATGTATGGCTCTGTGACTTGTTATGCATACAATGAATAAATATGCACTGAGTATTTATGTTACACTAAGATAATCCATTGTAATGATTCAGTATTTTTGATACCATAATTTATCAACATATTGGAAAAGTACCACATTGACTTGCTATTCATTATGGTTTGCTGCAGCCAATAATTTTTGCTTGTAACTTCAGCATTTATAGAAACCTTCTCTCCATTTGGTAGTTTTGTTTTGTTTTGTTTTTTTAATTGATTGAATGCTTAAGAAAGTTGAAGTACAGCTATCCATGGGACCATCCATGACCAAATACTGTACTAGTAGTACAACAATTGCTGCAGTTTTTATATCACTTAAATTGGAATTTACTGTCTGACATTTCAGCCACCACAATTATATTTGGGTGTAGTTAACTATTTAATATTTTAAACTGTTATTAAAAAACATGTACTTAATGTATGCTACTAACACACATACTAACATTCTGTTATTACGGTTATTTTTTATATGATTCGCTGGTAGTAAATTATGTAATATGCAAAAATGTGATAACTGACTTATTGATGAGGTAAATAACAAAATTAAAAATAGGCCAAAGCAGCTAAGTCCCCATATAGACCTGAATTTTATACCATGCATACATTTTCTCACTTGTTTACATTTTTCCCAACTTTAAGGTTAATCCATTAAGTAAGATTAATGCAGTATCTCAAAATTCCTGTAAAACTGCTGTAGTAGGGGTGAATCATGAGGCAAAGTGAATCCATGGCGTGCCAACTAGGAAGAACCTCATTTTAATTCTAACAAAAAAGAAAAACTTCAAAGCTGTGAAGAAAAAGGAGGCGAGACTGTTAACACTAGAATCCTTGAAGCATATGAAAATATTCGCAATGCTGACCCACCTTAAATTCCCTCGCACCTCCTCATCAGCGCCTTTGTTATGCAAATGTGTCAATCAGCACAAGCAGTAAGCGGCCTGCTCACTCATCCCCCACCGAGGCAGTTGAAGTCAAGTCAGACACGATATTTTCAGAGCTGAAGTCTCTTTATCTGGGGGTTAGATGTCTGGAATTGTATAGGGTAAATAATATAGGGTTATTTGGAATACATACAGAACATTTCATGCATGTTCCGTGTCTACAATAATCTGTGTAAATGTAGGATGACCGGAAGTGCGAGGCAAGAAATGTTGAGCATTACGAATATTTCCATAGGATTCAGGGATTCTAGTGTTGATGACAGTGGCCGCCCTCATCTTGAAGTTGTACCACATATCTTGGGTGAACCTGGAAGGCAATCTTCTGGTGTGCATATGTATGACACCACCTTTGATCTGTTGTTTTAAAGGTGCTTCACATCATTTTTGCTTACACCCGCATACTAATCCAGAATTAGCCATTGGACTGGGTTGACTTGAACTGCTATAATTAGCATTTAATGTTGTATTCCCTACAGTTCAAATATGTGTTGTATATTTTAGTTGTTAGACTAATGAACTTTACCTTGGATTCAAAAACCCAACAAAGGTTTCATTTTCTGCTATGAGTTATGCCTTTTTAGCATCCCTGCCAGACTATGTGTCTCTGTGATTGTGGTTCTGTAAACGCATTACATGTAATATAATTACAGAATTTTGCCTTGTCATTCGAAGCATTTTGAGCTGAGCCACATAAATATCTGGCCAGTGTGGAAGTTTTGAAGCACAAACTGAGTAAATTTTATTTTGGAACTGAAATACAGAGCAGCTCATTTCATCACCTTTGTACATTTGGTTTGAAATGTGGTTTGAAAGTTTGCTTAATTACTTGTTGCAACTTTAACTGGAACTGCTCAAGTGGAGTTTCCTCCAGGACCAAGTACTCCCATAACCTAAAAATATAAGTTTAATTTTTCTGATAGGGCTAAATTCACCCCATATGAGGATGCATGGATATGTATGAATGAAGCATCATCATTCAAATGCATGACACCATAAGTTAACACAGTTGCAACAGGCAGCTGATTGATAGCATCCTTACAGTATAAATGAGTCATATATTTGTATTTCTAAACTACTGTAATTCCACAATCCAATGAAAGTGACAACAACAAAAGCATTATTTTGTCTTGAAAGCACAGTGAAATTTTTCTTCTTTACTAAGTTAAACCATGTGTGATTTTTTTTTTTTTTTTTTGTCCATGATTTTCATAGCACTACACAAAAATACAAGCCCTGTTACAATCTCTCTCTCATGTGAATACCTAGGTAGCAAAACACTGCTGTGCCTGACACTTTTGAATCATATTAAACAGTTTAAATAAATCTATGCATAAGGTATATGCCAATATTTAAAAGTGACATATTTCAAAGTTAAATACAACATAAACCTACTGGACTTTGGGCTGATTGGGTGGACCTAGGAACAAACAGGGTGATCCTGGGCCCATCCAGGCATATAAACTGTGGGATGTGTCACAAGTGTATTGTACTCTCCAAAGACAGGTTTTGCCATCCGAGCCACATGTGCCTCAGATTACCTGAATCATCAAGAAAGGCACTGAAAGAACAATCTGTGACTCTTCAGGTGAATGTTATTCTATTCATCCATCAGCTAAAGATTAACAGAACAAGAGTCATGCAGCACAGCAACCATCCTAAACATGCAACTCAATCCATAACATAGTGATTAAAGCTCCAGACAGTTTGCATTTTAGATTAGCCAAGTTAAACTCCTAATCAATGCTGATTGTGTCAGGACACGAAGCAAGCATTTTGGCTCAAAATATCCATGAGTTTAATCCATTTTGTAAATCCAGCAGAATAAGTACTTCTACAACAAAATACAAGATTGATCAACAGACAAAGGAAGCATTTACTTCACGTTACTACTAATAATGGAGGTGTCATGAGCTACAAAGCTTAAAGCTTTGCATATTTTTCTTCTTGATGGCAGGCACTGCAGATTCAGTGTGTCCAATAAAGACATGTAACATTTTGTGTTATTTTTGACATTATCTGTTGTTATGACTTAGGTGAAAATAAAATACAGAAAAATAAAACTTTTCTCATCTTCATATAAGACTAGCTACTACTAGCACATTGATCCATTAAGCCTACCATAGTTCATCAGCCATTTGTGGAGGCTCTGTTGTCTCCCATGTTCAAAACAGTGATGATATCAAGATGAAGAAGAAGAAGCAGCACTTAACAAGATCTTGCATCCACAGGAAGGAGGAGATCATTTGTAATGAAATGAATGATTGCTCTCTGTTCTGGTCAGTCTTGAGTAGAATAGTAAACAGTGTGGTTGTCAGTTATAGTAAGTGTTGAATTCGATCAACAAAAAAAAAGATATTCAGAGGTTTTAGACAGGAAAGTAAGGTTCAGAACTGGGTGAAAGTTAATCCAGGTTTAGTAGTCACTCTCCTGCAAGCACCTACACTTGGTCAAAATTGGCCAAGTTTTGAGGTGCAGAATATTTTAACAAGCATATTCCTGGAGGAAGCCACAGAGAATTCCACTTAAGACATTGACCACACCAAGAATTAAGATCATGAGGTATTAGTCCAAATTCTGGATACAGTCATAATTTTATTTTATTTATTTATTTGTTATACAGTGCCACTTATTAGACATGGAAATAGATCTCTCTATTATAAAAAAAAAATCTTGCGACAAGACGAGACTTTTTTCCTGTGATGAGACGTGATCTTTTGAAGAGAGACTAGAGAGACACTTTTACATCCCATGAGACGGTCAAGTCACGTCATACTTACAATCTTTGGAAGCAAGTCCCGTGATACACATGCAGAGCAGGTTAGAGATAATGGAAGTAGGAAAATTCGAAAGTCTCAAAAAAAGGAGAGTTAAGATCGCATTAGCACAAACAAACGGAAAATATTACTCGGTGAAATAACAGAACAGTGAAAAGAGATCGAATAGTGTTTGAGGATGTCTGGGAGAGAAGAGAGACAAGGCAGTGAGACAAAAGAACAGCTGCTGTACAGGTTTTTAAGCATTTGAAGTGCCGCAAGAATTGCAGATTATACGGCACAGCAGCAGCAGCAAGCCAGCAGCTGATCAAGCAAAAAGGAGGTATATTAGTAACATTACATTACATTTTACTTCACATTTTTAGTGTTGTAGTCTTGGGCTGCCATTTACCTCATTAGTTCTAGATATAAAGCTTCATTAAAATATAATTTATTTTAGAAGAAAAGTAAAACCTTAAGTAATTTATTAATTTTTCCAAACTTAAAGGTCTGAGCTTCAACCAACAACAGTGCACACGAGATAAGAATCAATTGCGGAGGGCATGCTAGTTCATTGGATGGCTTTCTCACGCATACAACTGCATTTACTTAATGAAGCATCATACAATTGGATATTTTATAAATGGCGCTAAATAAAATAAGCATTAATTGATTCCAATCAGGCCAATTATAAGTCAGTAATAATCATAATCTGCCTGTCTTTGGGATAAAAGAAAAAGAACTTGAAGAAAATGCTACACAGATTATATGTTAGCCCACTAAGCAAAGTTAATTCAGGAGTTATAGGGCTGAAGGACGAATCATTGTGATACCACTATTTTGGAAGTCTTCCCATGAGCCGTCACCCCTCTAAGGCTATGTCCACGCTACTCTGTTTTCATTTAAAAACCGTGTTTTGAAACAAAATGTGCACATTGCTAGATAAATCCTTGAAGGAACGGTAACACTGGCATCCACAGGAGTTATCACAAAACTGTGGTGACTGGTAAATTGTCCTTTGTGCATGCATGCTGTAGTGAATCTGTTTGAAACACAATTTACATGCATACAGGTAAGCAACACAACAAGTGCCATGGAACACAACTCCTCTGTCTGCTATGCTGGAATATTTTTGTCTTCCATGCAGGGTGGCCAATCAGGGCATGAGACATTGTAATGAGCAGGATCCGATCAGGAAAGGGCTGTGTAATAAGCACAAAAAAATCAGAGTGCAACTTCACTCTGCTTTTTTGACAGTCTTTGGTTTTACCCATGCACATTGCTACACTAAGGCAGTGTTTTCAGAGGTTTATGGCTCTGAGGAGCATTTTCAAAAGTCTTTGTTTTCAAGAGTTAAAAGCACAAAAGTATTGTGGAGGAGAGGTCAAAACAGAGACTAATATCTGAGTTTTTACATCAAAACATTGTAGTGTGGACATAGCCTAGAATCCTTTATTGCAGGCCATCACTTCAAAATTTTAATTTTAATTTTACTGCTTGTAGAGAATTGCTACAGGAGTCATAAACTTTAGCTAAATAGCTTCCTAACAACTTCAGTATAATTCTGCTTGAAACCAGGTCACCCTCTGTACAGATTTAGGACTGCTTACTGATATCATCAACTTACTTATACACTATCACTGCAGTTGGACCTAATCCAGTATATACAAAATATGCATTACGAGAATGCGCTGTCGTCGTAGGATGTAACATCATTGTGACTTGCTGTAGCTTCTAAGGCAGGACCAGTTTGATACAGGTGATAATAAGCCAGGTTTTGTCATGGTGGCTTACTAAGGATGTGTTGCTATGAGGTGTTTCTGCCTGCTACTCTACTTTCATCCACCTCAGTAGTGCTTCTATTACTGCAGGCCATATTGGGCAGAGAATCGAAAGTGATCTACCATGAAACCACAAATGAGGTAAATGTATTAAAACCACAAGTAGTTGCTTCATGTAAATGCTGTGTAAGTATGGTAAGTGTGAGTATGTTGATTACACTATGCATGTGTCTACAGCAATGAAAAAGATTAAGAAATTAACATCAAGTAAATGCAGTTTATCTGTTTGTAATAATGAGGTATTTTTGCATGCTGAATACAAATGGCCTTGTCCTTAACAAACAATAAAACAGTGCTGCCCAATTCTGACTTCACAATCCCCTTGAGTGTAAGGCAAAACAGAGAGGCTCTGTTCAACGAAGCATTTTCAGATGATCAGGGCATCTCTTAGAAAGACATTGTGACCCCACCCAGGAAAGACCCTGAAGCTGAAGCCGAGATTTCCTCCAGCGTGTGCAGCTAGAGGCTGGAGGCGAGCCAAAGACCTCACTTTAACTCTACACAGTTCAGCCATGAGAAAATTAGCTGCTTAATGTTCCCACTCACCCCTTCCACCTTTTAATTTGTTTATTCCTATCCCATATGTTCATCTAAATCCCTCTGTGTAATTTTTTCCACGTAGACTTTGTCTTTTCTAATGATGCACAAGAAACCAAACAGCATGGACAGTGTGACTGTTACTTTTATTCAATTAGTATGCTTAACAGATTACTTCAGACAAGCATCTTTATTTAATTTAAACAAATATTGGCACTCATGAAAGAACAAAATCTGCATTTATCAGTAATAATTTAAGCATTATGCTCTGACCAGGACTTTGAACTCGGAAGCAGGAGATAAGGGAAAGTTGAACATCTAAATATTCAAGTTCATTTTGAGGCTCATTTGTTGCTATGTTTTAAAACGACTTTTTGTCAGAGGGCTTTGAAATCAGGCTTGCTGTATCTGTGGAGTTTTTGTTCCATAAGAACTACGAGCCTTAAAGAATAAGAAGTAGTATTGTGTGCCTGCTTATGCCTTAAATCTGGCCCTGAATAGAGATGATGGATGAAGAAGTCAGTTGGTTGCCTCATCAACAGAATACAAGTAGAATATTGTATTTAGTTATTTTCTGTAGTGTTCTTTATTTGCAACACTCAGTGTATTTGAACATCAATGACCAATGTACTCAACTTTTCCAGTTTATTTGTGAATGTTAAGCTGTTTAATGAACTTAAAATGGGCCAGCATGTAAGTAGGCACTGCCATGGAGTGTTCCGTGTCCAGGTTTTGGTTGCCTATCTTGCACCCAGTGCTGCTGTAAGGGCAGGCTCCACGCTCCTGCAATACCAGATTGGATGAAGTGGGTTTGAAAATATTATACATTGTTATTTACTACAAAATCTGGCTTCTTTCTTATGTGTTCATATTAATTAATTCATTAAATTATTTTGTGCACTATGTTAGAATGAAATAAGTGTGTTTTAGGGTAATCTTCTGAACTATTTACTCAGTAGCGAGTGAGTCTGTTAGATCTTTTGGACTTTTTGCTAAGTGCATGGATTGAAAGAGGCTTCTGACCAGATACAGTGCCTTCTGTAATGTTTGGGTCAGAAATATTTTTCCTTGATTTACCCCTCCGCTCCACAATTTAAATCAAATAATTCAGACATGATTAAAGTGTACATTGCAGAGTTGAATTGAAGGGTATTTGCATACATTTCCATCACATCATGTAGAAACGACAACACTTTTTATACATTACAATCACACAAGTGAATAAAAAACATATTCTCACCTCAATGAAAATTGTACAAGGAATATTTGATAACATTATTATTTCCATATCCCTTTTGTTATGACAAACATGCATTGGAAAAATGGAAGGCATGTTTTCTTGTATCAAAACTTTTTAAAGAGGACATATTTGATACATTTTTAGGCTTTTATTTTCTGAGGTGTTCTGTGTGTCGTAGGTTACATTACAAAAGGCCAGGACAGTTTGTCTGGTAGGACAGACTGTATTTTGTTAAATTTATAGAAAATATTTAACTTTAGAACATTACTTTGTGTGCCAAATAGTTATATACAATGTTTGTGAACAAATAACTTTGACTTGAAAAATAGCAAAATTATCCTTTAATTAGAAGAAATCAACTTTTGAAGACCTAAATTCGGTCCTCACACTGTCTTTAATTCCATGTGCCTGTCATAGTAGGCCATACACAACCTTTGAGCCCTGGGATGCACATGATGGCTTTGCTCGGCACAGCTACTAAAAGTCCTGTTATGTCCATTTGTAGTGTGGTCACAGAAACTGTACACAATACTCCAAATGCTGTCTCACTAGTCCATTACACATCTCTTGATTTACAGTTTAATCATAGAACCTAACGTTAAGTTTGTTTTTTCAACTGCTTCTGCAGATTGTGGAGACAATGTGAATGTTTTGTCCACAAAAAAGCTCTTAATTCTTTTTTACAGATTCTTTTCTGTAAGACGTTTTCTCCCATCTTGCTCTTTAGAATTAACATTCCTTTTTGTATGTGTAACGTTGCACTTTTCTACATTAAATTATGTTTCCTGAGTTTTAATGATTTGAATTGGTTTTTCGGCCTCTTTGTTATCTGCTATCCCTCCAATTTCAGTACCATCTGTAAATTTCACAAAAAAATCTTTGTCGTTAGTAAGAATTAGAAACAAAATAATAGAAACAGCCTAGGCACAGACACCAGAGTGACCCTCCGTAGATGTGAAACATTCTCCTTGTTTTTATTAACCAACTTGGAATCAGTTTTGTTAAGTTGCCTATGATGTAAGGATCTTCTTGTCATTCAATCTTTGGTGTGGAACTGTATGACAGGTTTTTCCAACTTATCAGTAACGTGTGGCATATGCTTTTTTTTCCATCTCCTACTGCAGTTGCCAATTCAAAAAAGTCTAACGTGATTGGTTTGCATGATCTTTCTTGTATAAACCCATGGTGTCAATAATGTTGTTTACTATTTTCATACAGGTAATTTCAAATGTATTTCTTACTATAGTTTGTATAATTTTGCTTGGCATGGAAGTAAGACTTACTGGTCTGTAATTGCTAGAATCCATTATGCCTCCCTTCCTGCAGATTGGAGTGAACTTGCAACTTTCTAGCCATTAAGTTCTTCAACCATCTGAATATGCTTAATAAAAGTTTTCAGTTTTTTCAGTATAACTGGTTAAAGTCCCATCAGATTCTAGAAGTGTTTTGTTTGGCTACAACATATCAACACCATACCATACATCTGGATGTCCTATGTTATAATCTGTAAACTTATTTTTATTTCTGCCTGAGGCATTACATTTATTTATTCTCTTACAAGTACTTAGCTAAAATATTTGTTTAGTTCATTTTCAGTGTTTTTTCTGTGTGCATCTCTGAGGTTTCCTAAAGTCTGTATTCATTTAAATTGGTTTCTCTTTATTTTAGCTTTACTAAGTATTCCTTTTTCAGTTAGCCTTCTGACCTTTCACATGCCTTCTTTGACCCGTTACTGTAGTGTCTGGTATTCCTCAAGGTCTGAATTTTATGGCTGTTTTTTGTAATGTTCTTGTTGAGTAATCTTTTTAGTTGAATGTTTTCTAATGATGTCCTTAATTATCCATTTTGCCAGTTCTTTAGTGTTTTTATGTCATTGAGTTTTGAACTATAATGCTTATCTTATTTTATGAGTTACTTAAGTAGACTGTTTGTTAATCAATAATAAATAACCCTTCCCCTAACAGAGCCATTAGGGGATTAGGGATCATTATTGTGAATTTAAGATTGTCTAATAAATAAACAACTATTTTATTCCTATAAGGTCTGAAGGTTGAATCCCAGATCAGTAAAGCAGGGTGCCAGTTAGGATTTTAATGTAAATACATTTTGGGTAGGTCAAGTCAAGGAAGATGAGCACAGTATGTGATTTTGAATTGACTTAGACCATAAAAAATCAATTTTCTTTGTGCTGGCCAAGATTATCTTGAGACACTCCCTTTACTTTGATCACAGATACAAAGTTTAATTTCTACAGTAGATATTGAAGGAAGATTCAGGAGGTTGGACAGGGTTTGTTTGTTTGTGTTTTTGTGAAGTCTCTGACTTGTATATAGTGAAAGAAATGCTTTGATGAAAGGTTATATTTGGGGTAGAGTTGTTAAAATGATGACAATCTGTTGACAATATACATATCTGTAATTAACCCAGTATTTAAAAGTATTTGAAATGTAAAATGTTGGGTACTTTAGAAATACATGCCTGCATTAATGAGATCCAATTGATGCCAACATCAAATGTTTCCTGCACTGGTCTCATATTTTCATTGGGTGTTGAGCCACCGGATTTCTACTTTGTTCACAGCAATTATTGGCAAATAGTGGGTAAGGCAAAGCCTACAGCGAAGATTTACTTCAGGATTTCCTGTCCATGGCTAACTAGTCCAAATTTGTTTCTTTCTGATTCTTTTCATAGTTTCGTGGTTCTTAAGATCACAATCCAGTATTAGAACTGAAAGATAAATAGTGCCACCCATATCCCTCTTAGATATCTGAAGGATTTTTTCATCCTTTCCCTTTTTAGCATTTTAAATAAACAGTTAAAATTGCATTCTTCTATATGCAAACATTTCAGATTTAACATCTACAAGGGCAGGAAAAGCTTTTCTTTGTTTTCATAAGTGTAAATGATGTAATAAGTGATTCTGTTATTTTCATCCTGGGCTAAACTTGTATTTTTCAGAACGAGTATGTTTGGAATTATTTGCACTATTTTTAGAGGAAGCACAAAGAACTTTCTGTTGTCTGTTACTGATAGGCACTATGACTATTTTAAATGAATATAGTAATTTTATTGTGTTCCTTTAGTGTCCTCAGCTGGTTGATGTGACTGTCGCTGCAATTTTTCCTCTTATTTGTTGAATTGAATGTCAAGTATAGTAGTGATCTTACAACTAAATGATCCATTGGACTTCCATAGCTCAGTATAGAAAGGTTATCCTAAGGATGTTTAATGCACATATGAACTTACATATATAAATGTGCTGTATATGTGTCTACTGCAAAGCTGAATTCCTGCTTTGAGTCCATCCTGATGGTACATACACAACCATTGTATTGAACAGCATAAACTTATTTGAAATGCCTTGCACTAGTGAGCTGCACAAGCTAAAACTTCTTAACAGCATAAGAATGTGCATTTATGGTGCAACAATTGGCATACTGGGTGTTGAATGTTTAGAGTCCATTACTGCTGAAACAGACTTTCTAGACTTGATGGGGGTGATAAAAGAAATTTACACTAGGGACAAATGAACAGATGTGAAATTTTCTTCTGTTGTGTTTAAGAACATGTTCAGTGTAAGTTAATACTATCTGCCCTTATGCCCCCTCCACATCAAGCCACTTTCACTCTAGTATTTCCACCTGGGCTGTAGCCCACTATTGCCAACTGTGGGCATTGCTAAGAGTGAAAAAGTAGACTGAGTACAATGAACATAATTTTAATCTTTGAAAAAGAACTAAATTAAGGTTTTCTTTGTTTCTCTTTAAATAATTCACTTCACATGTTGATTAGTATTTTTACATTAAATGACAACAAAAAAGGGGGTATGAAATGGCAGCAAAGCTACACTTGGTGTGACCTTTCCTTTGTAGGAACCATTGCCACCACAGCTCAGTGTTTTCATAATGATTGGGCTTATGGCAGACATTTAATTGGCAAACAGTTTTGTGTCTTGGGTGGCTCAGTTTTGCAGTAGTTGCTGCAGGGTTTTTGTTTGAAAAAACAGTTACCTGAGGGTCTGATACCCAATTATATACAACAAGCTCATTGTTTTCAGGTATGTGATGACAGATATTAAAATACTTATGTCAATAGGTCCCTCAGCAAGTGACCCTTTCTCCCTCTTTTTTTATTCTTAATTGCCTTGCCGTCTGGAAGTTAGTTCCCTCCACTCAAAGAAAAAGTTTTATTTCACAAAATTATTGCATTACTCTGCTAAGATATTGCCTACTTACCAATCAGTGCAATCACGCACACGCGTCTTTCAGATGTCTACTGGGAGTGGGAGAGAGAAATTACAGAAAGTATTCACAGCGCATCACTTTTTCCACATTTTGTTATGTTACAACCTTATTCCAAAATGGATTAAATTCATTTTTTCCTCAGAATTCTACACACAACACCCCATAATGACAACATGAAAAAAGCTAACTTGAGATTTTTGCAAATTTATTTAAAATAAAAAAATTGAGAAAGCACATGTACATAAGTATTCACAGCCTTTGCCATGAAGCCCAAAACTGAGCTCAGGTGCATCCTGTTTCCCCTGATCATCCTTGAGATGTTTCTGCAGCTTAATTGGAGTTCACCTGTGGTAAATTCAGTTGATTGGACGTGATTTGGAAAGGCACACACCTGTATAAGGTCCCACAGTTGACAGTTCAAGTCAGAGCACAAACCAAGCATGAAGTCAAAGGAATTGTCTGTAGAACTCCGAGACAGGATTGTCTTGAGGCACAAATCTGGGGAAGGTTACAGAAAACTCTCTGCTGCTTTGAAGGTCCCAATGAGCACAGTGGCCTCCATCATCCGTAAGTGGAAGAAGTTCGAAACCACCAGGACTCTTCCTAGAGCTGGCCGGCCATCTAAACTGAGCGATCGGGGGAGAAGGGCCTTAGTCAGGGAGGTGACCAAGAACCCGATGGTCGCACTGTCAGAGCTCCAGAGGTCCTCTGTGGAGAAAGGAGAACCTTCCAGAAGGACAACCATCTCTGCAGCAATCCAACAATCAGGCCTGACTGGTGGTAGAGTGGCCAGACGAAAGCCGCTCCTTAGTAAAAGGCACATGGCAGCCCGCCTGGAGTTTGCCAAAAGGCACCTGAAGGACTCTCAGACCATTAGAAACAAAATTCTCTGGTCTGATGAGACAAAGATTGAACTCTTTGTTGTGAATGCCAGGCGTCACGTTTGGAGGAAACCAGGCACCGCTCATCACCAGGCCAATACCATCCCTACAGTAAAGCATGGTGGTGGCAGCATCATGCTGTGGGGATGTTTTTCAGCGGCAGGAACTGGGAGACTAGTCAGGATAAAGGGAAAGATGACTGCAGCAATGTACAGAGACATCCTGGATGAAAACCTGCTCCAGAGCGCTCTTGACCTCAGACTGGGGCGACGGTTCATCTTTCAGCAGGACAACGACCCTAAGCACACAGCCAAGATATCAAAGGAGTGGCTTCAGGACAACTCTGTGAATGTCCTTGAGTGGCCCAGCCAGAGCCCAGACTAGAATCCGATTGAACATCTCTGGAGAGATCTTAAAATGACTGTGCACCGACGCTTCCCATCCAACCTGATGGAGCTTGAGAGGTGCTGCAAAGAGGAATGGGCGAAACTGGCCAAGGATAGGTGTGCCAAGCTTGTGGCATCATATTCAAAAAGACTTGAGGCTGTAATTGCCGCCAAAGGTGCATCAACAAAGTATTGACCAAAGGCTGTGAATACTTATGTACATGTGATTTGTCAGTTTTTTATCTATACTAATAAAAGGCAAAGCCCTCACTCACTCACCGACTAACTCATCACTAATTCTCCAACTTCCCGTGTAGGTAGAAGGCTGAAATTTGGCAGGCACATTCCTTACAGCTTACTTACAAAGGTTAAGCAGGTTTCATTTCGAAATTCTACGCGTAACGGTCATAACAGTCGACAACGTCCGCCATTTTGAACTTTCTTATTTATGGCCCCATCTTCACGAAATTTGGTAGGCAGCTTCCCTGCGCTAACCGAATCCGATGTACGTACTTATTTCGGTGGTATGACGTCACTGTCGGCCGCCATATTGAACTTTCCAACGGTCTTTGTTACCTATGGGCCCATCTTCAAGAAATTTGGTACGCGGGTTCCCAACACTAACTGAATCGTACTTATGTCCATATATACATCCATTGCCTGCAGCTCGGTCGCCGTGTGAGGCGGTGTTGGGTCCCCCATCTCCACGCCTCCCACGTTTTTGTTTGTCTGCCTATATAAGGCTGTCCGTCGCTCCGGTCTCTTCATCACCTTCCTTGCTTCGCCACGGTATTCACATCTCCCTGCTGATAACCGCAGCCTTTTTATTTAATCCACGGCTTCTCCGCTGTTTTATTGTTCGTTTATTATGATTATAGTTATTGTATAGGTATTTTAGACTTAGTTTACATTGTTCAGGTACCCATTTCCTTTATCGTTCCAACCGTACCCCCATTAACATGTCTATCGAGGTGATCACCATCGATCAAAGAACTGTCACTTACAAAGTGGTTTCCATGCCTGGAGATGGCGCCTGCCTTTTCCATTCTCTTTATTACATATTGCATGGCTTAAGCCCTTCACCTATGGTTCTGCATGTGAGTTGATGGCTGCCGCTGAATTGTTTGGTTGTCGCTTTCAAGTGTACCGAAATGGGCAAATATTTTACACCTTTGGAGAACCGCCAATGTCTCTTAAACATCTTAGATTCACAGGTGACGATTTCAGTAGTGGACACTTTGATGTTTATGAATGCTTAAACTCTCAAAAGCTGGATGCGAAGTTATCGATGAAACCGGTTGTATGCTTACAATGCTTGACAGATGCCGATTGTCACTTCAACACAACAAGTCCAGCAAATACTAACGTAATTGAAACAAACCATGAAACTCAAACCTATTATGACAGCAGCAATCCAAGCTGTGAGATTTAAGGCAAGATTGCTTTTCACATGGCCAACTGTACATTGCATGCTCAAGAGTAAGCTCAGTGCACAGCTTGGTCATATTACAACCGGAGGGCCGAACTGACAACGTGGCATACAAAGAGATCCTTAACAAATAATTATTGGTATATTTTCCCTCAGTTTAAAAAGGTTTATTTTTCTTCTTAATAAAAATTTTAAGGCAGTACTTCGCCACTGCGAAGCGCGGGTATTTTGCTAGTTTTTAATAAATTTGCAAAAACCTCAAGTAAACTTTTTTCACATTGTCATTATGGGGTGTTGTGTGTAGAATTCTGAGGAAAAAAATGAATTTAATCCATTTTGGAATAAGGCTATAACATAACAAAATGTGGAAAAAGTGATGCGCTGCGAATACTTTCAGGATGTACTGTATGTATGTGCATAGCGTGCAGTCAAGTGACAAGAAAGGAACAGATGTTACAGCAATACTAAACTTAAACATGATTAAAACTAAATGTAAGTTTATATGTGGTGTTAAAGATAAATAAGGAGACAGCATAAAGGTTTGGGGTTTCCGGCCCCGTATACTGAAAAATTCTCCACAGTCAAAAACAAAACAGGTCAAAAATATAAACACAAAGCGGTTCATATGCACGACGCCGAGAATGACTTCCAGGAGTCCTGGCATGTCCTTATAAGGGTGGTGCCAGACCTGCTGGGTGAGGGAGCTAGGCATGGCATTTACCAGGCCCTCACAGGCCACCTGCTCCACGACCTTCCAGGCTTGGGGTCCCTCGGGCCGTAGCCAATGCCCCATTTTCCCCCAGAAGTCGAAGGCCTGTGCTCGGGCTGGTTTCTCGGGGTCAAGCTGCCAGCTCCGCCATTCACTCGCCTGCAGGGCCGGCGTGATGCCGTAGCGTGCCAGGATCTCCTGTTTTAGGAGGTCGTAGCTCGCGGCCTCCTCCTCGGGGAGATCGTAGTAAGCCCGCTGCGCGGGTCCCTTCAGGTGGGGAGCCAGAATGGACGCCCACTCCAACCGCTGCCACTTGTTATTGGTGGCCGTCCTTTCAAATATGCCCAAGTACGACTCAACGTCGTCTGCTTCCGTCATTGGCACTAGCGGCGGAGGTTTTGGTCGAGGCGGATCGGCCCTTACCCTCTGGGCTTCTGCCAACCTGGCCTTTGTTGCCTCCAACTCCTGGGTGGTAGCGGCTTGCGCTTGCTGCAGGGCCTGGATCTGGGCATTCATCCCCTGCAGCACTGTGTTGAGGTCCTGTCCTTCCGTCATTTGCTCGGAACAGTTATCCTGCCGACTACGCCACTGTAAAATATAAATAAGGAGACAGCATAAAGGTTTGGGGTTTCCGGCCCCGTACACTGAAAAATTCTCCACAGTTAAAAACAAAACAGGTCAAAAATATAAACACAAAGCGGTTCATATGCACGACGCCGAGAATGGCTTCGGCGGCCATTTTATGAAGGAGGAGCCGAAAGTGGAGGAATGCTGGGAAGGAACCGTGAGGGAAGATGGGATCGATGACGTCAGGAACAATGGCGGAGGAAGGGCGGAAGTAACGTGCTGCGGGAAAATGAGGCTTATGGTGGCGGAGCGTCTTTTTGTTCTGCAAGAAAGCAAAGGAGAAAGGTTAGTATCCCGCCACTCCCTGCCGGCGAATGTCTTCCGAAGCGTGTTAAGGTCCGTCCGCGATCTCCTACTCGCGCGTGCGTGACAGTGGTTACATTTAAAGTTTACATATGCTTTATCATGGGGAATGTGGTACCTCAGGGCTGTCATTCCACACAGCACCAGAAGCCCTGGTTTCATTGTTAGCTGGGTCAGGGTCTCCATGGAGGCTGCCTGTACCCTCTGTGTATTTGTAGAGTGATTGGTATTATTGAGTGTGCTTAATTGCGGAGAATTACCTGTTTGAAGACTGAGTGTTGAAAATGTGCCAGTAATACTTTTTTAACACTAGAATTACCAGAGCCTACGAAAAAACTCGTAGATCAGGCCCACCTTAAATCCGTTTGCACCTCTCCGCCAGCGTCCTTTGTCTTGTCAATGTGCCGATAAAGACAAGCAGCAAGCAGCTGACTATTCCATTCCATCCCCCCACCGACTTAGAACGTGCACGAATTTCTCCCAGCTTATGCCTTGATTGATTATCTGGGAGTGAAGTGGAGTTTTAGAGTGGAAATAATAGATTGTTATTTGGAACACACGCATTTCAAGTGTGTGGAAAAGACAACAGCTTCCGTGGCGTAGCGATAAGATTTGCTAACTTGTAATCAAGAGTCCTCGGTTCGATCCCGACTCACTCCTGTATTTGCTGTTTTCAGTAGTGAGCTGCTCTTATTGTTAATATTATACAGTACACACATATACTTGGTTTGCATCTGTAACACACGGTGTACATTTATAGGACTTGTAAAAGTTACCTTTTTTTTTTCACCTTTATTCTCTCTAAATCACAATCATGATACATACTAGCGCAAGGAAACCCCCCCCTCCACAAGCAAGGGATCTGATGCTGTTAGTTTTTATTTGAAACTGGGAATAACTGGAGATGTGAGTGGTGTTTTGAGACAATGGAACTGGACATTCTCTCATCTGGAAGGCTAAAAGCTGACACACAGATGCTGGCGAATCTGCCTTCTTCGTATCTCACCGTCACTTGATTTTTTTTGATTCAGTTTTATTGAGTGTTCCTGCTCACGCTGAATTAGTATGCACCTTATGGTCTATGAAAAAAAAAAAAAAAAACACCACTCACATCTCCAGTTATTCCCAGTTTCAAATAAAAACTAACAGCGTCAAATCCCTGGGTGGAGGGGGGGGGGTCGGGGTTCTTGCGCTAGTATGTATCATGATTGTGATTTAGAGAGAATAAAAGTGAATAAAAAACGATAACTTTTATAAGTCCTATAAATGTACACCGTGTGTTACAGATGCAAACCAAGTATATGTGTGTATTGTATAATATTCACAATAAGAGCAGCTCACTACTGAAAACGGCAAATATAGGAGCGAGTCGGGATCAAACCAGGGACTCTTGATTACAAGTCAGCAAATCTTACCGCTATGCCACGGAAGCTGTTGTCTTTTCCTTGAACCTTTTGTGAAAGTGTTTATTTGATCTTTGGACTTCAGGCTTCATGCATTATACAGTTTATGCCTACATTTTGTCATTTATTTTGGACTTCAGGCTTCATGCATTATACAGTTTATGCCTACATTTTGTCATTTACTACTAAAATATGAAAAACGTTTCTGTTTTAAAAATGTGTTTACACAGATTATTGTAGAAACAGAACACACATGAAATGCGTTTGTTCCAAATAACAATCTGTTATTTCCACTCTAAAACTCCACTTCACTCCCAGATAATCAATCAAGGCATGAGCTGGGAGAAGTTTGTGCACGTTCTAAGTAGGTGGGGGGATGGAATAGCCGGCTGCTTGTCTTTATCAGCACATCTACAGGACAAAGGATGCTGGCAGAGAGGTGCGAACGAATTTAAGTTTTACGAGTTTTTTTGTAGGCTCTGGTAATTCTACTGTTAAAGAACAAACCAGATCCATCCCCAGCATTGTCAATATTAGACAGCGTAAGAGACTAGAACTTATTTGTTGACTTAGTGAGGAAATTAATTTTCTCAGAAATAGTGCTCATCCCTGTTAGACCTGACATAGTGTTGTGGTCACTCAGCTGCAGGAGGATAATAATGACAGACTGTACAGTACACTGGGAAACCTCATGGGATGAAGCACATGAGAGAAAGTCTGCAGAATACTCGACGTTGCAGAGGAATGCCAAAAGAAAGGGTGCCATATGTGGCTGTTTGCAGCAGAAGATGGCTGCCGGAACTTTGCAGTAAAGTCAGTGTAGCACTTACTCTGCAGCGTAGGAGTAACCAGGAAGTGTAAGAGAAATGCAATAGCGAAACTTTGTGAAGGGGTAGGAAACACATTGAATTGTTTGTGGCTGAGGAGAGAGGATCCAGCCGGGAGGTTGTCTACTAGCATGTAACATGCAGTGTCTGATCAACACCACAGATGTTCCTCCCCAAAACCATCCTGTGCTTTAAGGGTTGAAACACTCAATGACTGGTGGTGCATAGTTGAGGACAGCTCTAAAATGTATTTTATAATTCAATTACCAAAGTGTATACAGTGAAACCTGATGAAATTCACTGGCTCGTGCAGATCTGTAAGCTGTTTGGGTGCACATCTTACAAAAACTTTATGGTACCCCAAGTTGTCATATATTATGGCATGTTCAGATCCAAAGCTGATATCCAAATGCACAGTAACAGCAGACAATGCAATCTGTCGGTGTTCTGTGATGAAGACATTCACCATATCACTGTGAGCTTGTGTACACAAGGTTAACGGTCAACTAGTTCGAGGTTTGTCGGCTACACTTGTTCTTTCCACTTTGAACCTTTCTACCCATTCATAAACTTTTCATTGAGTCAGGCTGTTTTCACTTCCGTACAAAGCCAACATCCTTTGAATTTCAGCAGGTTTCACTCCCTCTGCCGAAAGAAATTTTACTATGGCACACTGTTCAACAATGGTGCATTCCTGCAGCAGAGCATATATGTTCATTTGACCTTGGCTTCAACTAGAACTATGCTCTATGTGTTTAAACTTTGTAAATGTGTTTTGATTTGCCTTCGTAGCTTCATATATATTGATAACTAGCAAAATACCTGCGCTTCGCAGCGGAGAAGTAGTGTGTTAAAGAAGTTATGAAAAAGAAAAGGAAACATTTTAAAAATAACATAACATGATTGTCAATGTAATTGTTTTGTCACTGTTATGAGTGTTGCTGTCATCAAGGATTTGATTATCATTATTTCTTTCAATCAGGTTCATATTTGGAAGACGTGTTATGTTCAAGTTACATTCCGTGTTTGTCAACCGTTGTAAAGATAACAGGTTTCATTCATCGAAGTGTTCACTACCCAAATCGCTACTCGTGAATCTAAGATGTTTAACAGCCATTCCCGGTATTAACTTGTGGATTTGCCTGTGAATATTTAGTGGCAGCGCCTCTATTAAGTTGTGGATTTGCTTGCAAGTATTTAGCGACAACGTGTCTATTAACTTGTGGATTTTTCTGCGAGTATTTAGCGACAGTGTCTCTATTAAGTTGTGGATTTGCCTGCGAGTATTTTGCGACAACGTGTCTATTAACTTGTGGATTTTTCTGCGAGTATTTAGCGACAGCGTCTCTATGAACTTGTGGATTTGCCTGCGAATATTTAGCAACAGCGTCTCTATGAACTTGTGGATTTGCCTGCGAGTATTTAGCGACAGCGTCTCTATGAACTTGTGGATTTGCCTGTGAGTATTTAGCAACAGTGTGTCTATTAACTTGTGGATTTTTCTGCGAGTATTTGGCGGCAGCGTCACGAAGTTGTTTCCATCTAGCTGCATCAGAAAATGTACCACGACGTCTGACACGCCTCCTTTTTACTGTTTTCTCACAGCTTGGATTGCTGCTGTTATAATCGGTTTGAGTTTCATGGTTTGTTTCAATTATGTTAGTATTTGCAGGACTTGTGTTGAAGTGACATTCAGCATCTGTCAAGCGTTGTAAGCATAAAACCGGCTTCATCGATAACTTCGCATCCAGCTTTTGAGAGTTGAAACATTCATAAACATCAAAGTGTCCACTACTCAAATCGTCACCTGTGAATCTAAGATGTTTAAGAGACATTGGCGGTTCTCCAAAGGTGTAAAATATTTGGCCATTTCGGTACACTTGAAAGCGCCAACCGAACAATTCAGTGGCAGCCATCAACTCACATGCAGAACCATAGGTGAAGGGCTTAAGCAATTCACTCTTATAATGCTCCTGTGTAGTATAATTATCTCCTGTACCGTCATCAGTCCACACCTTGATCCTGTCCCAGTCATTCAATGCATAAGACACAATGTTCCTCCGGATATCAAGAGTGAGCCTGATATGACCGTGCAATATGTAACACAGAGAATGGAAAAGGCAGGCGGCATCTCCGGGCATGGAAACCACTCGGTAAGTGACAGTTCTTTGATCGATGGTGATCACCTCGATAGACATGTTAATGGGGGTACGGTTGGAACGGTAAAAGAAATGGGTACCTGAACAATGTAAAGTAAGTCTAAAATACCTACACAATAACTATAAGTGTAATAAACGAACAATAAAACAGCGGAGAAGCCATGGATTAAATAAAAAGGCTGCAGTTATCAGCACAATAAAACAGCGGAGAAGCTGTCGATTAAATAAAAAGGCTGCAGTTGTCAGCAAGGAGACATGAAGCAAGGAAGGGAATGAAGAAACTGGAGCGACAGACGGCCTTATATGGGCAGGCAGCCAATTACATGGGAGGCGTGGGGATGGGGGACACAACGCCGCCTCACACGGCGACCGAGCTGCAGGCTATGGACGTATATATGTACCTAAGTAGGATTCAGTTATGACTGTTACGTGTAGAATTTCAAAATGAAACCTGCTTAACTTTTGTAAGTAACCTGTAAGGAATGAGCCTGCCAAATTTCAACCTTCTACCTATATGGGAAGTTGAAGAATTAGTGATGAGTGAGTCAGTGAGGGCTTTGCCTTTTATTAGTATAGATTTGGACGTGCTGCTACAAAAGATATCTGTCAGTTTTACCTAAACCTCTTATTGCTTGTTTCTTTCTGCAGAAAGCTGTAATGAATTGAACGTTTATTCGTTCACTACACGAGTCACCTTTTAAGCATTAATCAATTGATGGTCATTTTATTCTTGGAGTCCTGTTTACGGATATGTCATAATAAATTAGAGCTTGAACTTAGACACTCTTAAAGAACTATAAATGTGTATCTAATGCTTGAATATAGTCTTGATACAGTATGTTATATTTATTCTTATGTCCCGATGCTGATATTTTCATATATTCATCCACTTTCCAAAATTTGTGTATTTTTTTCAGGAAATTCTTACTTTGATTATTCATTTCCAAAACTATCACTCTTTGAACAGTGTGTAATAACAGAAAGACACAATGTTGTATTACTATATACACACACACACACACACACACACATATATATATATATAAAACTATAATATTAAAACTAAACTGATGCAGTTTCTGTTTCTCGGCTGCATGCAGCACACTTTTCTGTTTGGGTGTGTGACTGTGCCCTACAAACGACTGATGTACTGTCCATCATAGTTGCTTCTTGCCTTGCAGTTATGCTGCTGGGTTAATCACTGGCTTCCTGGGTCTTCAATTGAATGGATTAAAATTACCACTCGGCACAGAGAGAGAGAGAGAGAGAGAGAGAGGTTAGGCTAATACAGTGCATTGCCGTACCCACCACACGACAAACCACCTCAGGATCCCAGATTAGGACCCGAGTGCAGCCATGCGACAGGTGACACTTCAGCACCACACTAGTTCAGATGGAGTGGAACAGTGTGAGGTTTTTTATGGTGGCTGAAGTGCCAATTCTGCCACCAACCCCCAAGTTTTTCCCTGCAGGTTGGAGGGCCTACATGCAGGGATGGATGCAGATTAACGTCATACCCAGGACCCACTCAGCACATGTAGAAAAAAATGTATATGCCTATCAAGTCTGTTCAGGATTACCAAAGTGCAAGTCTGCTGAATGAAACCAGTAACAAGCTGGCAATATCTCTGTGAAATAACTCAATTCTTTTGTGAAATAATGCTTCCACACTGCTCTTTGCTCATTTGCTTAAAACAATTTCTCTTTCTCCCTAACAGGCGCAGCAAGTATTGGGAAGGGGATTGGAGGTATGCTGTTCTCACGATTTTCCCGTTCTAGTGCCAATATATCCCAGGCAGCAGAGAGCAACAGTGCAGTACTGGAAGGGGAGGATAAAAGATCCCTGGAAAGCCAGGCGAGTTATACCATGCCAAGTTTGTCTCAGTCCTCTTCTGCCATTATGGACTCCTCAGGTGAGTCCCATCTTTTTATTTATTGCACATTAAATTTGCTGAGTTTTTTGTGGTAGATGTTTAGGAAAACACCCTGTTGCAAAGAGAAAAAAATACCATGAAGTCTCAATACGAATATTATTAATGAGCATTGTTAGAAGTGCATTTAATAACTGTTAGTGTAAACAAGCAGACTCAACAGAATGAATTGGGAAACAGGAAGCTTGTCTTTCATGATCAGGAATGCCATTGAGGGGGTGGAAATGGAATAAGCAATCTCAAAAACAAGTTGTCAAATTGACAGAAAATGAATAGTTGTGTATTTAAAATGTATAGCAACCAAGCATTTTAACTGGATGAGACCAGAAACAAGCATGTTAAAATACTTAGGATGAGATGAATATTCATTTGTTTGTTTCTTTTCTTTTTTTTTAGTGGAGCTAGAAAACAGAATTGACTTTGAACTGCGTGAAGGATTAGTGGAAAGTCGATACTGGTCAGCAGTGACATCTCACACTTCTTACTGGTCCTCACTTGACGTGGCTCTGTTTCTGCTGACATTCATGTACAAACAAGACACACAAGAGCTCTCTGAGGACAGTCCAGACCCTCTGTAGTACATTGTGATCTCACTGTGTTACTGCTATGCAGCTCAGACCTCATGCATCCTTTGCTGTGAGTTTCCCAACACTCATTTGCACGAGAAACACACTAGGTAACAAGCACCTCTTAGACAGAAGGAGCACGGATGGGGAAATGGCTGTCTACTGTTGTAGCTGGAGCAAAACCGGTCAGTGACATTCAGTTCTCTCCTCTACAGATACGGTCTGGTTATTTGTTATTCCGGACCAATGAGAGCCAGACATGAAATTTGCACCTGAAAATGTTTAATTTATTTTTTTAGCTTTGTAGCAGTCTGGACCCAAATTCAATTGGTTGATGCCTGCACAGATGAGGATGCTGGGTAAACTGTCACTTGCGTATGCCAGTGGTTTATCATTGGAGCTTTTCTTTTGCTCGATAAGTGGGACCTGCCAAACGTTCCTCATCTCTTGTTTGAGGCCACGTAGTTCATTCCATTTTTTTTTAGTTTTTTTTTTTTTCCCCTGACTGCAGTATGCAAATTTAAAAGCTTTCATTTGCTTTGGATTTTTTAATGTTAAAAAGAAGGATGTATTGTACATAAAAGGTATATTTAAAAAGTGGCGTGGTGTTTATTTTTTAAAAGCAGGAGTCAAGGGTTCAACATACTGTATATCAAACTATTTGGAACAGGCATATATCAAATTTTAAGAACAGTTTTATAGGAAAAATAATATATTTTGTGTTGCCAAAGTATTTATAATTCATTACACAATAATGATTATAGATGAATAAACATTAAAACAAGTAGAGATTAAAACAACACATGGGTTCATCATCCAACTTACTTAAAAGCAGAGATCATAGGAGTTTGTCATTCTTGCAGATTCTTAAGGAAAAAACATCAATGTTTGGTAACAATTAACAAAACAAAGATTTCTGGGATGTTTCGGTGGGGGCTGTGGAGATCATATTTCAGACTCTGAATGCAGGATGTTTTCTGGAGCTGTCTTCCTGCCTGGAAAGGGAGGATGCGTGTTGAATTGAGGTGCAGCTTTTCACATATGTTTCTCATTACTCCACTAGAAGAAACTGAAGCCGTTCCTGTGCCTGCTATAATGGAAGTTACTTCTCATCCCATTTATTTTCTTGGTACTGTTTCTTTATTTAACTGGTAAATGCTCTGTCTACTTGTACTTACAACATACATGCACTTTCATTCATGCTGTCCAGCTTGAAGCACACAAGCTGATTTCTAAAAATGTTCAAAGTAGCTGCATAAACAGTATGACTAACTGGATAAGTTCTACACATATCTTTTATTAGTTAATCTTCTTGTCTTATTGAACATGTACAATGTTCTGCCAGCCCACAGATTCTGCACACTCTTTGAGGTGATTCCAGGATAACCAATTATAGTAATGAAGATTTTTTTCCGTTTCTCTTCATTGAGGATTAATGAGGAACTCCAAGCAGCTTTGCCGAAGTTCTTTAGGTACGTTAAGAAAATCATTTGCAAGGACAGATATTCTTGTGTACCCTTTGAACCCTGCCTTGGTCCAGAAGATGGATGGATTATCTTGTTTACTTTGGGGGTATACTTTGGAAATTTAAAATGAATGTTTGTACATGTGAATGGGCATTTAGTGAACAGTTTTACTGACTTTTAGAATTCATCCATTTTTTTAGCTCCAGGAGATTCTGTTGGAAGTCTGAGCCCTGTCAGATCTTTCTTGAGTTTCCATGCCACCTTATGCATTTGTGATAATTTCTTTACAGCTGTTTCTGGTAGGTTATTTGACAACCATAAATTGGCCTGTTATGAGGGAGTCTGGGCATGTATGTGCCCTCTGCTATTCTTCTGCTCTTTTCAGGGTGATTCCTGCACTACGTACAAACACTCCTGGGGCAGGCTGCAGCCCCTTAAAACCCTCCACTGGACAGAGTTTGTATTGGTAATGGATGGATCTTTGTGTCAGTCCTTGTTTAGTGATTCCTGCTCAATGAAAGACACAAGTTGGTAGAGCGTGTGAGCTTTGACAACAATTTGTGAAGTTCAAAGTAAACCTGGACAAACTGGTGAGGAAGGCAGGCTCTGGACAGTTTGACATCCGTGGCAGAGCGACGGGCACTGAGCAGGCTCCTGTCAATCATGGAGAATTCACTGCATCCACTGAACAGCATCATCTCCAGACAGAGGAGCAGCTTCAGCGACAGACTGCTGTCACTGTCCTGCTCCACTGACAGACTGAGGAGAGCCCACACTATGCGACTCTTCATTTCCACCCGGGGGAGTAAATGCTAACATTATACAAAGTTATTGCCTGTTATACCTGCATTTTTATCACTCTTTAATTTAATATCGTTTTTATCAGTATGCTGCTGGCGTATATGAATTTCCCCTTGGGATTAATAAAGTATCCATCCATCCATCTATTCTATTCTAATTTATTTTATTTAACATTCTCAAACCTGCTTAATCAAGTTTAAGTAAGGAATCATCCCTGGGCAGGGCACCAGTTGACCGCAGGGCCTACTCACGTGCACAACCACAGGGCCAATTTGGAACTGTTAATTAATCTCAGGCTACATCCACACTACTCCAGTTTTGTTTCCAAATGCAGGCATTGCCCTCTGTTTTCACCTTTCATCCACATTACTCCAATGGTTTTAACCCACAAAAATGGAGACTTGTGGAAATGCTCTTCAGAACCTGCACATTACTAAAAATGCAGACTAGACAGTTCTGTTTGGAAGGGTTAAAATGTATTGTTTCAAAAATGCAGACTATAGTTGTAGTTTGAATTGTTCATATTTATAACGTAGCCCTTCCTTGATTGGTTGCTACTGTTTGCAACATCTCATTCCCTGATTGGTCAGTCAGTCTTAATGGAAGAAAACCCTGTTCTCAGATAGCAGGCATAGGAGTTGCTTTCCACTCTGCTTATTGTTCAATGCTGCATGGTGCGTGCAAAGGGCAAATAACATACCAGTTGCTACAGTTTCACAATAAATCCTATTGCTGACGACATTACTGTCGTCATCAATGTGTCACATGCCTGGCATAGGCAAATTCAGTTGTTTTAGTGTGCACAGAGACACTTCAGTAGATAATATGAAAATGCTATTATGAACAGAGATTGGTTTTGTTTAAAAATGCTGCTTTTAAATGAAGATGTAGTGTGGATGTAGCCTAAGTTGTATTCATGCTAACAGGATATTGGAGGAAAAACACATGGACAGTGATCAGGCACAAGATTGAACCCAGGACAGTAGATCAATAAATTAACAGTGCTAACCAAAGCAGCACCATGCGATGAAAAAAGAGGCCTAAATATTTATTAGCAGTCCCAAATTCTGTACAGTTTTGCAAAAATGTGCCCCTGCACAGCACTAAACACGTAACACACCATTGACTAAAGCAGGGCTACCAAGGCAGTCTAAATATGTGGAGAGTGAGCCTCCCAGAAGGAGCCAGCATGTGATTTATGAGACAGCAGACGTCCCAGGCAGTCCTGCCAACAGCTTCACGTCAGTCACGGCCAGTTCTTAAAATGGACATAACAGTGGTTCTTTGCAGAGTGTCCTTGATTTAAACATTTTTTTCATTCTGGCAGGTGATTTTTTTCTAATCTTAACAATGGAGATATAATTAGCTATCTATCTATCTATCTAATTTGAGGTCTGTGCAGAACAGATTACAGGGAAGCTACTTTTGTGTAAGCAGCATCACTATTGTATCATTCCATTCACAGTAAGCTGCTGTTCTGAAGTTTCTCTCTTTAAGTTGTGTTTATTTACTAGGGTGTTTTTCACAAGTCAGTGATCGAGCCAAAGGGAACTTGCAAGGCAAGTGCATGTGACAGAGCATCTGTATTGCAAACTGTCAAATTTTAGAGAAGGCAGAGTTCATCTACAGTATGAAAGTGGCCTTCTGAAAGTTCATCTGATGCAAACGTTCAGGATATTTACAAAAGCGACAGAATGAGGAGGAGAAGCAGGCTTTGTTAGTTTTTGGCCATATACAGTAGTGACCTAGAATTATTATTCCTGTACAAGGGAGCGCTTGAGAGGGCCCTGCAGGGGTGCGGTGCTGGAATAGACTTCATCAAATGTGGCCCTGATGTGGATTAAATGGGCTTAATATTGGATGGAATGATAAAGTGGAAGAGCCATGAGCATAAAAGAAGTGGACATGTAAAGCAAAAAGACACCATATTAGAGGAAATGTAATCATTCTGATATTACTTGTGTGATAATAGACATCAACACATGCTGCAGTAAAATATGTTTCTGAGTGTCTTTTATGGTAATGTTGCTTCAGGGGTGTAATGACAAATTCCTATAGAGTAGAGACTTGTTTCCCACAATGAAGGATTCTAATATCTGTGATACAAGCTGCTGCTTTATCCTGGAATGTTTTAGACACAATGATTTCCTAGAAGGGCAAAGTAAATGCCAATAAAAAAAAAATGGAAGTGATCATATTCATCCTGTAGTGAAGCATTTCTATTATAATGGTTGTGGAATTGTGTAGAATGACATGTCCCCATCCACAGGGTACAAGGGGATAGTGAACATTCCAGAGTTCAGCCCATGATGATTGCTTACGGACGATTCTAGTGGTGTCTGTCATTAAAACGCTAAATGATGGATTTTGTCTGAAAGAATGGTGCCATAGATCTTTAAAAGATTTGCAGATACTTGCAGAATGTGCACCATCATGCACTGGAGGTGATCAGGTGCCTCTTGATAGTCCAGTATCATAAGAACATCAAGGTTGGGTGTTTTCTTTGGTTTGGTTTGTTAATCACTCATATACAGTATAATGCTTTGTAGGATGTATTGTTTTTACACTTTCAATATGAAGAACAATTTCTGAAATATTATAAATTACTTAATAAAAACATTTGGACTGTATAAGCCCAGGTGCTTTACCAAAGCTGAAGATTCAGCTAAATAAACACCATCTATTACAAATCGTAGATTATGCGTCAACCAGTTTCTGCAAGAAGTTAATCTGAGACAAGAGTTTAGAACATGAAAGGTAAAACTTCATTGCCTTTGGATGGTCTTAGGATCTCAGCCACGGTCAACAGGAATATCAGCCTAAGCTTAGGCAGATACGGAAGTGCTGATGCAGTTTATATCTTATCAAAATAATTATTATTCAAGAGTGCAACCAAGTAAACCACCAACAAACTGCCTCCTACTCACTAAGATTATATACTGCAAATGAAGACTATGGTTGAAAATTGCTAGAAAAGTCACGTAATGTGCCATGGCCTTTACACAACTTCATTAAATCATCAATCACACATCAGTGGATGACTTTTCACCTTATCTGACTATTTCCCTTGTAGATGCAGTCAACATGAAGACTTTTCTACATGGTTGCCATCCCAGATGCTTAACCTGAAAAATAAATGTTTTAACATTAGCAGTGGAGAACACTGCGATAGTAACAGGTTTGCACCTTGGCCCTATCTTGGACCCAGATGTATGTCTGATGCTTACTATCTCAGTGGCAAAGTGGGAAGCAAGTGAGCTCACCAGCTAAGATAAAAGAATATTCTCCTAGCCTGGGAGGCTGCAGTCATCATCCTTTTGGGTGTCGCTGACCTCTCAATGCAACAATTTCACGCCTGTACTCTGTGCGCCTACGAGGAACCACAACAGGTGGACTGTTAAGACTTTGCCACAATGTTGTCCTAAATGGATTCATATCACTGTCCATGGTAAAGGATGTAGTTTATAATCTCTCTTAATAATTTTGTATTGGTGTGCTTTATGTTCTGCAGCTAGGATGTGACAAATGTGTTGTGAGATTTTTAGGTAAAGAAGACCTGGGGCCTCATGTATAAACGGTGCGTACGCACAAAAATGTTGCGTAAGAACATTTCCACATTCAAATCGCGATGTATAAAACCTAAACTTGCCGTAAAGCCACGCACATTTCCACGGTAGCTCATACCCTGTTGTACTCAAGTTCTCCGCTCGGTTTTGCAGACTGGCGGCACCCAGCGTCAAAGCAGTGCTACTGTTCCTGTGTGGTTTATCTTTCTTTTTCAGATCCTCATCCCTGACGCGGCTTTATAAATACACTGAAATTAACCGCATATTGTTTATTAGTTTACTGCATCTGATTGTAATTAACCAGTAACAATATAATGCTCCACGGAATGGTCAAACTATTCCAAATACCATAACTGCTTTAGCGTTGTTACTCTCACTGCACCTTCTTCTTCTTCTTTCAGCTGCTCCCGTTACAGGTTGCCACAGCGGATCATCTTTTTCCATATTACTCTCACTGCACCACTCGGAGCAGCTGATCGGAAAGAGAATTATCGGTATACAGCATCAAGCACACGCTGCCTCAGCCATGCTTCCTATTTCAACTGCTGCTCACACAACAAACGCTTCAAAACCATTACTGTACGGACCTCGCGGTTAGAAAAAGTTTCATGCTAAGAGCTCCGAACGCAATCAATCAGTCCATCAATGGCTCCTTGTAGAACTGTTTGTACTTATAAGTATAATCACCTCACTGTAAACTTGCACTACAGTTATAATATTGCACAACCTGAGCCACTTTATGAAGCGCGTATTTACATATGATGATGATATCATTTTTAAGATGAAATGCAGCAACATATGTTTGTTATATTGTACAGATAAAACTTGAACTTTATTTAAATAATCTATATTGTTAATAATTAAAGGAAACAGTGTCGCAATGCTAGCAAGGATCTGGCGCTCCGCTCACGATTGTTCCTGCCTCGCACTGTATGCTTCACTGGGACTGGCATGAAGGATAGAATAATTAAACATGTACTACGAAGATATTTCAATGTTCCTTAAAAGTTTTGAAGAATCGGCGTTATAAGCTTACAGATCGCTTAACGTCTACAGAGCTGATTGTGTGGTGATTGGGTATTTGGAGAAAGAAAAGGAAGGACAGGAATTGGAAGTTAGTACGTTTGAAAGAGACAGTACTGCTGCAATAAAGTATTTCATTGAAAGTCACACATGGCGCAGCAAGCATTTTGCGTGAGGCATGAACAATCACTGCGCCACCGTGTTCCCATGTTTAATAACATGCTTTAACTCCTATCATCATGAAAATGATATCACATATACATCTCAGTATTTTAGTTTTTCAGAGGGATATAATACCACGAATGTAATGGATTCTGTGTCCTGTCGGAGGAAGAGAAAGCCGGTTTAAGAAGCACGTAGTGATTCACACACATAGAGCACATAGAAGATCAAATACAAAACAAAGCATTTAACATGCTACTTTAGTTACGATGGGATTTGAGTAACTAGTAAATTAAACGATTTTAAGATTAAGTTTATGATGTTCTACTTTAATGACCAAATAAACTACGTGATTAAAGTGTAAATTTCGAGATTAAAGTTGACATTTCGTGCTTTTTTCCCACTGTGTGCCTTTTTTTTTCCTCTGTACCCTAATAAGCTTTCATATGACACTCAGACGGTGGACTACAACTCGCCTTTTCACAGCGACTTTGATATGTGACAACTTATTTCGGGCACTGTGCGACTTTGTGAACTTGAGCTTTCAAGTTTCTCCGACACACTATGTCACTCGATCAACTTTCTTTTCTTGTTTATACCACTGTTTAAACCAACAAATAGTACGTTTTTCCTTTGCCTCCACTTGGTATTCGCTGAAATTGTTCTATTTCTCCTCTTGCTTTTATCATTGTCTTTTCACAGAACACTGAGCTTAAGGGCTATTTATATTGATTTACATATTCACAGAGGCGTAATTCTGGGAGGAATTGGGGCAGGACAGCAGGCGCGTGCATGTGCGTTACTTTTCACTTTGGGATTTATGGAGCGGAAGAACGTGGAAGTTTGCATACGCACAGATTTATGCATCTGGATTTTTCTGTGTGTACACACATTCCCGCTTTTGTGCTTACGCAATGTTATAGTGTGAGTTCTACGCACGGCGTTATGCATGAGGCCCCTGGAGTTTCAAGCTGAGGTACTTTTTCTCCCTAACCATGGCGCTGGAGAGTGATGACATGTGGCAAGTTGATGAGCACATGCAGGTAAAAATTACACTGCGCTCTGCGTGTGTGACAAGTCTAAAATCTCGTGTGTAACCATTTAAAAATCAAGCTGTGGACATACTGAGATGTTTCTGTGTCCTTTTTTTGCATTATCAATTCTTTTCAGATTATTTTATTAGTCTAATCTCTAAACATTTGGGTGCAGGTTGAATAGCATTAGCAACTAGCACTAGTATTAAGAGAATTGACGTAGAGGAAAACACTGGGCACCTTCTACAAGTCTGGACCAAAGTGAATCCTGCACTCGTGCTGTAACTTCCATAGTGAGTGAACCTTAATGCCACTCATACACATTCCCAAAACAAAATGATGTCCTAGGACAGCCTTGGTGGCAATGGAACAAATGACGTGCAAGTGTTGTTTGCCTGTGTTGACTGTACATGAGGCCTGTATGAGTAAGTCTTGCAGTGCACTGGCATTCTGTCCCGGTTTGATTCCTGCCTGATGCTTAAGGATGACAGCACACAATTACGCTCTGGCCTACCTTGAATTGGAATAAGCAGGTTCACGAATGAGTGTCGTTACCTTAAATGAGAAGTTACCAGCTGTTTCTTGTTTGTAAATGATAAGAAACCATCAAAAAAAAACCCGAGTCTGGTACTTGTGGTGCTACACTATATGCTGAAGACTACGTGTACATCTCTGTGAAAGGAGAGATTGTGTGTTAAAATGTACACGCTCATCATATCTGATCTGAAATACAAAGCTGCCAAAGAACAAATAAAATGTGAAAATATGCCAAGGTTAGAAGACAAGGATTTCATTCAGAAGTAAAGTTGAAGGGTGGTGAGTGTGAGTATCTAAATCGAAATGGACCGAGTGATTAAACAGTGGGACATCTTCCTTCTGGTAAGTGGGAGTAGAGCAGGGGTGTTGAACTCCAGTCCTGGTGGGCCGCGGTGTCTGCAGGTTTTCATTCTAACCCTTTTCCTAATCAGTGACTAGTTTTTTCTGCTAATTAACATATTTTCATATTTTAAGGATTCAGTCCTCTAAATTGATTTTCCTCCATTAAATGGCAGCCAAACAGAAATGAGACATGAAATGAGCCAACTAATGACCTGCTAAATTGGAATGTCAAACTCCAACCAGTTTCTTAATGAGGAGCCAATTCTTGCTGTTAATTAATTAATCCCGTTATTTAATTCCATAGTCTGTTGTTGCTCTCATTCTGCCACAGCAGACATTTCCAAAAACTGTGGATGGTCTGTTTTTCTAAGAGCACAGTCAAAATGTTTTGGTGACCTTAGCAGATTAACCTTACTGAGACCTCCACCTTTCTTTATTTTCAGATACTGTGGTTAGCTGGTCATACAGTGGCTTGTTTTGCATCTCATTATCGTTAGGCTGCTAATTAAGGGAAAGAATCAAGTAAGAGTCCAAGTCAATTTAATTAAAATTAGGGCAAAAGAAGTTAATTAGCAGCAAAAACTGGTCACTAATTAAGAAGATGGTTAGAATGAAAACCCGAAGCCACTGTGGCCCTCCAGGACCGGAATTCGACACCCATGGAGTAGAGGGTCTACGCTGGCTTTAAAATATTATTAATGCCTCCTCACTGGCCGTGCTCATATTATATTGTGTATTGTTATCGTTAAACTCAAAATATCAAAGTGAAAACCCAGCATGTGCATAGCAGTTAGTAGTAGGCAGCCGTCGGTCCCAGGGCTCATGGTGGACTGGTTGTAGCGTCGTCTGCTGTGACTATGGAGTTCAGTATGAGGGTGGCAGTCCTTGCTGCGTCGTGTATAACAGAATGCTAAGGAGCTCTACCATCATGGGCATGGGACTTCCTGTGGGCGCACATCACTTTGATCCCATATCTTAAGAGAACCCTTCATCACCTCCTGCTTGCAGGCATTCCTCTTTGACACCACCAAATGCCAAGTGCTGGTGTAAATGCCAAGAGCCTTGAGGTCACACTTGCAGGCATCCTTGTAGCACACTTGGGGTCTTCCTGTTGGCCTCTTGCCAGATGCCAGCCCTCTAAAGAGGTATCCAACCATCGGTCAAGCATGTAATGTGATGTGACCCAGTCAGCGTATACATCTGTGCTTGAGAGAGGTGATGATGCCTGCCCTCTGGAGCACTGCATTGCTGGTGACCTTCTCTCTCCGAGTGATGCTGAATATACACCTGAGGCTGCACATGAAGGAAGAGCTGTGCCGCTCTTGTTGCTTTGTGCGTAACGTCGAGGTCTCACTGGCATACAGCTACGAGGTGTGGCAGAAAAGTAATGAGACTGATTTTTTTATTTACCAAAGTTTTTATTTTTTTCAAACATCAATGTTATCCCCTTCAAAGTAGTTCCCTTGTGCAGCTACACACCGATGGAGACGTTGTTCCCACTGTTGGTAGCAGCGCTGGAAGTCTTCAACCAGTATGGTCTTCAGCATGTCCGTTACACTCTTTTGGATGTTTTCTAAACTCCCGAAATGACGTCCTTTGATGACATTTTTCAGTTTAGGAAAAAGGAAAAAGTCACACAGACTGAGGTCAGGTGAATAAGGGGGCTGGGGAACCACAGGAATGCCTTTTTTCGATTGTCCTTCTGCTCAATTGTGAGGTTTTTCGGCACCATTTTGGCACAGACCTTTCGCATGTGCAAATGTTCAGTCAAAATTTGATGAACGGTAAATCTGTTCAAATTTAATTGTTCACTCAACATTCTTAATGTTAAACGACGGTCTGATCTCACAAGAGTGTTCACACGTTCGATGTTTTCATTGGTTTTCGAAGTTGAAGGCCTCCCTGAAAAACTTGAGCTCGGGATAAAGAATGTTCCCCATAGTCCTGTTTTAACTTTTCAAACGTCACACTTCCCGATTCTCCAAGCTTAACACAAAATTTAATGGCACAACGTTGCTCCAAATTCCGGTGTTCCATTTTGCGTGACGCACAACCAAAAACACAACTTCGCTAATAGCAGTCACAAAAATCACGTAGTTAACGGAAGGAGTTGAAACTCGCACTGAGCTATGGGAGGGTACGGATACACGTGCTCTATCAAGGACAACAGCGCAGTGTTGCCAGATCGCTTGCAGTGTTGCCAGTCTCATTACTTTTCTGCCACACCTCGTATGTGTTCAGCATAGAGTCAGTGTACCCCTGGACTTTGGTGTTCTGTGTGCTTGAAGTTGGCCCATTTTCTCTCTTTGTCAGTCTTGAACTGGCTATACTGTAGCTTCATTTCTGACGTGCTTATTGATCTCGCTCTCGAGTGACGGGTTGTCTGAGATTGTTGACCCAGGTAGGTGAACTTATGGATGACTTCCGGCTTATAATCGACACCTTGGCCCACCACCTACGTCATTTTCATATTTGGAGCTCCCTAAACAGTAGCCTGTCCTGGCAGGAAGCAGACCTAGATGGGGTGCGAGACCACCAAACAGCATGTTCACACACAATCGTCCTGGGATAATTTAGAATTCTGGATCAGCTTAACTTGTATGCCTTTGAAAAGAAAAAACAGAGGACGCATTAAAAAGATATGTGGACTAACCTGCCAACAGCCCAAGGCTTAGGATTTGAACCTTGTGCCCTGGAGCTGTAAGGCCGCAGCATTAATGACACTTTTTTTATTTATATTTAATTTAGAAAGAATTGCAGAATTTTAGACTCACATAAAATGTCCTCTTAAACACCTCAGGGTGCCTTGTGGATAATCGCTACCCAGTCTGTGCCAGGGGAGCTGCTTCATTTGGTTTGTAATCAACATGCAGTCTTCCAGTAGCTTTCACAATTTTCACTTTCCTTGCCACAGACCATCATGCTGATAGTCCCCACAGATAAGAGGTTAGCATGTCATGTATTTCCTTATATACAGTATATATATATAGATGTATATAGAGATATTGTTTGAATATGAACGTTTTATGTGGCCACTAACGGCTATGGCCTTCTTTTTCATTTGGCCTCAGATATGAAGATTGCGTCCCCTGTGTGTTTGCGCCAGCCGCCAAGTCCGTGTCACTTTTTGATCTCATCACACCCCACCCCCACTATCTACCCTCTACATCCCCACCAGTTTTGTGACATCAGCACTTTTACTGCCATAAACAATCCAAATGACTTGCTAAAAATGAAGAGTCAAGCAGAAACAGACTCGAGAGCTTTTCTGTTATTTCAAGCTATGACTAAGGAGGGCTGTTCCAGCCAAAGCAGGGGAAAATGTGGCAAATCTGCAGCTCGTTTTCTTTTCTGTTTACGTAGTCTGCTGCTGCTGGAAATGTTGACTTATTGAGCTGCTAGCTCCTTTACTCCTTGAACAATTTCTTATGACACAATGTTTACAGCTTGACATGAGTCTCTATAAAAGGAAAAAAGCAGGAGAAGCCCTTGGCTGGAGAACGCTGAGTGGGGCGGGGTCGGACATGCTGCTCCCACTGGTGATTGGCTGTGTGCCACAGTAAACTCCTCCCACACACACTGAGCTGTGCTGTCTAGTCTGGCCCTGAACTGCAGTGATTAATGGAAAAAAAGATTCAGGCGGTCTGCTGGGGGTGGCGCAGTGGGCAAAGTGCTCATTTTGGGGCCTGTCTCAGTGAAGATTGTGCAGTCTGCCCATTCCTGCATCCGGGGATGTTCTGGGTATCTCCTAGGGACGCATACAGTAAGTTAAGTGCTGACTGCATTCTGGCCTGGTTTGAGACAGCGAGTGTGCGCTGTTTTTGAACTGCCACATCATCCAGGGTTGGTTCCTGCCGTGCAAGTCAGTGCTGCTGGAGTATGCACTAACATGCCTGCCATGTTTCAGCCTTGAATGAAATCTCTTTGCAAAGTGAATGTGTTTAGGAGGAAGAAACCAAGTGAACCAGAAGGCAAATTCGAACAAAAAACAGCAGAATGGAAGTTGCTTCCTTTGCTAAGCATAGCCGTTTTTAAACCTGAACTCTTCCCTGAGCTGTCTCCCGGTGCTCTGACCACAGTCCAGTTTCTCTTTATCCTGCTCTCTATGTGAAGGTTTCATGTTCTCCCACATTCACATGAGTTTCTTTCTGCACACAGGATAACTCCACAGTCCTGAGACATCGATGACAGAAAACTTACCCGGCATGGACTTTCAGGGTACCTGCTAGGACATGTGTCCTGTTTGGCCCTTGATCCTCCATAAAAAGTATTGTGATACAGGGTTATGTGCGTTTTCTCTGGATGTTCGCATTACGTCCCACATCCAAAATGAAGACTGGCAACTCTAAATGGTGTGCCCTATGATGGATTGGTGCCCCGTTCTGAAATGGTTACAGCCAAGTTGCCACTTCTTGGATAGGCTCTGACTTGCCACAGAATAGCAATGGAATTGAAGGTTTTAAAAACTGAATTAATATAAGCATTAAGTTAAAACGTTTCAATTGGTGATCGTTTGATTTGTTAACATTGCTACCTGAAAGCTTCAGGGACCTGGCTTCAAATCCCATTACCTGTGAGGGATTTCTTTGTAAGTGTTCACCCTCAATAGGCCATCTCTAAAGTGGCCCCAAGTCTGTGAGGGTACCAAGCTGGGCTCCTGCTTTGTCGTTGGGTTCTCTCCGCATTCCTGAGCCCAACTGTTTTCTTTTTTTGGCCTTTAACGTTTTTCTTTTTCCTTTAATTGTTTCCCTGTGGTTTGTTTTCTTGTTTATTTTACTTAATAAGGGGACGGGGGTCTAGTTAGCCGACTTCCTCAGGTCTCACGACAAACAGACGCACAGTCACCTGAGGCAGACGCAAGGGCTGGCGTTCCACAGTGTGGCATGGCTTCTGGTTCTCTTAACTCCATGTAGGTCATTTAAAGAATCTTCACAGATTTATTTTGTACAAGCTATGGTTACTTGTGGAAGACAGGTTATAGAATGAATATGTTGAACTATTTTATATGCCTCAAAACATGTAGCCCTGCAGTGACACTTTGAAGGTGACTCAGGTTGTACGTTGTTGGTATTTGGCAGCCTGATGTCGGCTGGTAAGTTGATTTGTTGTCATTGAAATTCTCCATTTAATAATCACAATCAGCAACTGAACTTCGCACCCCTAAACTATTGTGTCAACATCCCTGCCACCGAGCAGCCAAAATGAAACTGACCAATCAGATTGCGTGTAGTGAAAGGACACACAGACAGACAACAGTAGCATTTTATTATATAGAGCATTGTTTGGCTTTTTCAGATCTTGTGGTAATGTTATAGTTTGGTTGGCGTCTTCTGCTGTGGTGGTTTTAGTAATTTTTGATTAATCAGTAATTCTCATTTAAAGATTTCTGGTTTGGCCATTCTTTCTGTTTAAGGGACTTTGTATTTTTGGTTTCTGTTTTTGCTTGTTACATCAATACAGGGTGGTCCAGATCTAATTGTGCAGATCCAGATCGTCTGGATGACTTTGATTTATGCGGGGACGATTCCAGTTCGGTGCGAAGACGATTCTTCATGTCATCATCAATTCGCACACTTCTCGATGGTCCGGGATTTTTTGCGTGATTTTCTATGTAATAAACTTAATAAGTTATAGCATAATGAAAATAGCATAATTAGATCTGGACCACCCTATAGTTGTTTTCTTTAGCATTTCTTGTTCATCTTTTCCCTCAGGCTCATTTGTTTGGAGTTAATTTCTCTTTTAGGTTTATTTATATATATATATATATAAACTGTTTAGTTTATTTAAAATTATGTAATTATCACTCAACTTTGTTTCTCATTTATCATCTTGCCTAAGTTAATACTGTTTTTCTTTCTTGATTTTGTGTTAAAGTAGTTCCTAACTTGGGGTGGCACGGTGGCGCAGTGGGTAGCGCTGCCGGGTCCTCCCTGCGTGGAGTTTGCATGTTCTCCCCGTGTCTGTGTGGGTTTCCTCCCACAGTCCAAAGACATGCAGGTTAGGTGCATTGGCGATTCTAAATTGTGGGTGTGTTGTGTCCTGCGGTGGGTTGGCGCCCTGCCTGGGATTGGTTCCTGCCTTGCGCCCTGTGTTGGCTGGGATTGGCTCCAGCAGACCCCCGTGACCCTGTGTCCGGATTCAATGGGTTGGAAAATGGATGGATGGATAGTTCCTAACTTTCTTTAGGCGATGATAAAGTAGATCCAGCAGAATTATCAGTGAAAATTAAGGAGAAGTACATTTACGACTGAAGCCAGGAAGCACTTCTTTATGCAAAGACTTGTGGGAACAAACTACTGAGACATGGAGCTGAAGCAGAGGCCTTGACAACCTTTAAGAAGTGGCAGGTGCAGGTATTGGGACAGCTTAGCTAGTGGCTAAACACACTGGCTTGATGGACTCAATGGGCTCCTCTTGTTTGTCGGATTATTTATGCTCTTAAGTGCCTAATACATATCATTTGCGGCTTGTTACTTTAGGAAAGTTTGATATGATCTTAGCTTTCACTTTTTAAAGCTTTATACACAACTGATTTGCACAACTTTGAAATGGTGAAAGCAGGTTCAGAAAATGGATGGCTGGACAGTGAATGCAATTTATATAACATAATCCCTCCATCAGCCAGTTCAGGGTTTGCGTGGACCTCCCAACATCTTAGGAGTAACAGCCACAAGGCAGAAACCAAACTTTTCATGGGGTCAGCAATGCAATAAGATGTGCTTTATAAGTGAAAATAGTGAAATAAATATGTTGTGTTTCTTCACTTTAGCTGGATAATGGCCTGACATCAGTCATAGTTTCACTAAGCTGCAAACCTTTCCCAGTGGCTGCAGTTCCATAGAACCAGTTGGAATAACTGGTAAGATAACTGAAATTCGAGCAGGCCATATAAGCTACAAATAACTGATTGCTAAAGTTAGTGGACCAGGCCGGGCATGAGCACCCCACCCCACAGACAGTGATTCATGACGAATTGCTCTTCTTGGGTGGTTAACTCCTAAGCAGGTTGAACCTAAAGTACTGTAGATGAAAGGTTGAATTTCTTCTTGTGTAAGTATACGAGTGACTGTGTGTGGGGGGCCTGCTGGAATCATGGAGTTTAATTTAGGTGATGGCGACATTCCACCAGGCTCAGCAGAATTCCTCGGCAGTCCTAAGTGACGCCTTTGCACATCGTACTGGTGTTTACATTCCGTAATGGCTCTGTAAAGACACTCGGGTTTCACAGCGTGGACATGTATAGCATCAAGATGGCTTACATGACAGGCTGGTATCTCCAAATCACCAATGTTTTCCATGATTATTTCTTTCGAAAAAGCCAAAGATTTCTGTATTGTATAAAATTTGAAACTGCAGAACTAAATCTCAAATGGGTGATAATCATCATCCCCCAAGATGAAAAAATAGGGTGTTGTTCAAAAAGGAAAAGCTGAAAAACTGAATGAGAGCAGCGCCAGCCATAAGAGCAGTCCAACACTAACAAGGGTTCATTAGCTTAAAGTCACAGTACCAAAATAACTAAATCCGGAGTGTGACACAAAAATCAGGCAGACCAGCTACTCATCCAAAATGAGGCCTAACCACAAAGAAAAATAAATGAGGTATCAATTGTGTTAGACTGAAAAGAATTTAAAACATCAGACACTGTAGTTGATGAGCTTCCATGTTTTATGTTGACATCACTACTTGACATCCTGTGACCAGCAAGAATTAACAATTTAGAAAACCCCATGGAAAAACAACACAAAATTCATCTGGCCGTGAAATTTCAAAATAGCAGCAAAGATGATAATAATCTTAAACTAAAAAATTAACAATGTAGAAATTAACCAAGTAGTCCCAGATCCTGCCATCTGTTTTTATCTTCTTGGGTTGCCAGCCTTGAAAGAGTCACTGAAAGCAGACTGAGCTCTGAGCTGAACGTGATTCTCTCCCAGATCCTTAGCTTACCTCTCCATGATAGGTGCAGGGTTAGTCTGGGCTCCCTCTCTCCTTAAAGGACGAGTACATTATTTTTAAAGTCAAATTCATTTTTTCACAATCATTGTTTGCTCTGTAATGTGCATTTTTATTTGTAAATATAAAACTACACATCTACCGCAGTGGTGGTTTATGGGCCAGTAGAAGAACCATTAAACAAAAGCCTTAAAAGAATACTCCACCCAAAAGTGATTCATTGTTTCATCTGTTTCATTTTGTATTAATGACTAAAAAAATCTATTTTTAATCGCATGATTTTATGGTCAATGACATTAACAAAGTTCCTGATGCATCGGCGTTCTAACATTAAATAAACAGCCAAGAATATGAAACATCCGTGAAAAAATCTTAGTTTACTTGCGTCACATAATCCACGTATTTGACATCCGATTGTAGGCTCACAACATCCCAAACATACGTTTTTTTAAAATAAACCACGCCTGGAAAATCGTGTCATGGACAGCTGGGGAGCACGCTAAGCCAGGAGTGACCTTTGAATTGGTGACTTTTTTTGGTTTTGATTTTCCTCTGCTGTCTGATTTTTTTTTAAATTTATAAATAAGGCTACACTCAAGAGTTTTCATATGACACAAATTGCAAAAAAAAAAAATTAAGTTTGACTTCAAATATACTGAAATTATTTCTGAAGTGTTCTTCTTGCAAAGTATGAATCAACTGACCGGTTGAAGTAGTCGCAGTTCACCTCCTGAAATGCAGCGGAGTCCATGAGCACATAACGCCTTTCTGTCGTCTGACTACAGCAGTGCCTTTCTGCTTTAAAACTCTGCATTTCATTCAGAAAACTGTCGAAACCATTTACTATTTATGAGCCCAGTTTCCATGTGGCAGTAGAGATTTTCAGGTTCTCCACCAGTTTAGAACCTCCATGCTCTACTGCTGAAGGACGCTCATTCAGTGCTGTAGCTCCATGTCTCTGTCTCTCATAACCGGTCCCTGAAAGTCACAATATTTTCATATTGGGTCACAATATTCAAACCCACTCACATCATGACAGTTTTCTGTTCCCTCTGTAATGCTTCATTTTATCCAGATATCTTAACCTTCAAGTTTTGAAGTACCACCTTATCAATTCTAATCCATATTTATCTCTGGGCCTCGGAAAATAAATTTAGAAGAAGATCATCTCCTTACGGTCCTTATCTGAAAGGTGAAGAAGACTCCAGCTCTAGTGTAAATGTCAAAATATGTACACACCTGGGGCCTCATTTATAAGTGGTGTGCACGCACAAAAATGTTGCATACGCCTGTTTCCATGCTCACATCGAGGTGTTTAAAAACAAAACTGCGCTTACTGATTCACACATTTTCATGGCAGCCTCAGACCATGCTCACGTACGTTTCTGCTCAGTTTTATAAACGGCTAGTACCCCGCGTCAAAGCATTGCTACTGTTTCTGTATGGTTTCTCTTTCTTTTTTAGATTCACATCCATGACATGGGCTTTATCAAATACACTGAAATTAATTGCATATTTTTTACAAATATAATTCACTTGATTGTAATCATTCTGTAACAATATAATGGTGCACGGAATGGCCAAACTATTCCAACTACCATGGCTGCTTTAGCGTTGTTAGAAGACATCGCAAATGGAAGAATTAGAAGACAGCGTGTCTTTAGAGATCGTGCTGATTTCCTGGCACATGATGATGACTGGCTTCTAAGTCTTTTTCGATTTCCAAGAGCTATCCTTTTAGAACTGTGTCCCGAACTGAAGCCTACTTTACAAAGGCAGACTTTGAGGAGTTGTGCTCTCCCGGCTCCTTTGCAAGTTCTGTCCACCCTCGGGTTTTCAGCAACAGCAGATATTTATCATGAACTGGCTGACCGATTGGGTATTTCTCAGTCATCACTGGGTCGGATCTGTATGGGATGGTGTTATATGCTTGTCATCCAGATATACAAGATTTCCTTACACTGTGGTTGAATGGGCAAACATGAAGGCACACTTCATAACAACGTCCGATTTTCTTAAATGTAATTGAAGCGGTCAACTGCACACACATTGCTATAAAGGCACCTTCAAAGAATTAATTTGCTTACGTAACTAGAAAGCATTTTCACTCTATTAATGTGCAAATTATCTGTGATGCGAAAAGGCTCATTAATTGTGTGGCAAGATGGCCTGGCTCAACTCATGAGTTGGGAACAAACTTGAAAATGGTACTGTGTTTGATGGCAGGCGTCTTTGTAAGATAAGATATTTAATATTACCCTCAAAATTGTAAGTTATCTGTATGTTGTAACCATATAACATGAAGGCAACAGCAGGTACCCGCTGAAGACATGGCTTCTCACCCTGCTCGCCAACCCACTGACTGAACAAGAGCAACATTATAATGACCTCCATTCTCAGGCTCAGACCTATAGTAGAATGTACTATAGGGCAGGTTAAAGCACGATGGTGCTGCCTGGATAAGACTGGTGGAATGCTGCTCTATAGTCCACAGAAAGTGTGTCGCTTTGTTCAAGCATGTAGCATGCTGCCTAATGTGGCACACAATCATGGCTTGCCCATACATGAAGAGATGTGGTATGATGAACCTGACCCTGACCCATGAAATGATCAGCCAAATCAGACAGCGTTACAACTTTGTTTGAATGTAGTTAGCAGAATAAAAATGACATTGATAACTAAGTGTCTCGCCAACAATTGCAGGAGTTTGCTGCTCAAACAGTGTGAGCCCCAGAATTCCAGTATGTCCTCCAGTGGTGTTGAAACTCACACAGTGGGCTGTGTCTCCCCTTTTCATATTGACTGTGATATCTGACCAGTCTTTCTTTTTTTTTTTTTCTGGGCACTGTGCATCTTTCTGAACTTGAACTTTTAAGTGTCTCCACCCCGCTGTGCTACTCAGCTTTCTTTTGTTGCTTATACCACTGCTTACGCCACCCATCCATCCATTATACAGCCCGCTATATCCTAACTATAGGGTCACGGAGGTCTGCTGGAGCCAATCCCAGCCAACACAGGGCGCAAGACAGGAAACAAACCTTGGGCAGGGCGCCAGCCCACCACAGGCTTACGCCACCCAATAGTATGATTTTACTTGCCTCCACTTCTCTGATCAGGACCTCCATTTCGGATTTGCTGAAATCCTTCATTTTCACAAGTGCATTTGCCATTGTCTTTTAAGAGTCAGGGTGGGGCTGTGGGTTTGTGTATGTGTGTTAAAATTCACGTTAATTGGGACTTCAACACACATTCCCTTTATAACTTTGCTTATGCACAGTTGTATGCATCTACATTTTTTGTGTGTGCACATATTTCTAGCTTTGTCCATACGCCATGTTTTAGTGTGAATTCTACGCAAGGCGTTATACATGAGGCCACTGACAACCAAACCTTCTTCATGTGATTGCCAGCCTGAGGCTGTCTCCGCAAACATATTCAAACAGGTTCCTTGCACTTTGAAGGGTCTTTTTCATTTTAGCCTTTTTGAATCGTATTTTTGATAGAGTCGTAGTTGAATTTTGTTTGTTTCTGACTGTAACCTTGCCTGCTCCTTTGGTTCTTGTCTTTTGCTTATTTTATAATTTAAACTAGCATTCCCAAACACATCATTGAGTTTTGATGGTCCCCAATTTACATAAATACTGTCTGTTAAGCTGTTTGGTAATTTATATTCTATGTATCTCTAACAGCAGGATTCTGACTTCAGAGACAAGGGTCAGCTAACAGTGTCCATCTTACTGTGTGTCCAGCAGAATCTGACTGACAAGCATGTGAGATAAGATGTGAGGGAGACAAAGTCAATGCAGTGCCGGGCAAAATGGAACGGGGAATTTATTCCACAGCTTGGTGATCCTACCAAGAAAATGTGTTTTGTGTCAGTATTGCACAAGTGACACTGACTCCTTGTGACTTTGTTTTTAAGTTGGTTTGGAAAATGAAAGAATGAATATTTGTCTTTATTGAAGTAAGAACTAATTCTTGAATGAGAATTTAAATTAGCTGATTCACAAGCGATGGGGCCTTCAATAGAAACACAGAAAATCAGGACCCACTATGGGATGTGGAGATTCTAATAGCATATTAGACTTTGTCCCTACATATTATAAATATGTTATCCATCCATCCATCCATTCTCTTCCGGTTATCTGATGTCGGGTCACAGGGGCAGCAGCTTGAGCAGAGATGCCCAGACTTCCCTCTCCCCGGCCACTTCTTCCAGCTCTTCTGGGAGAATCCCAAGGCGTTCCCAGGCCAGCCGGGAGACATAGTCCTTCCAGCGTGTCCTGGGTCTTCCCCGGGGCCTCCTCCCGGTTGGATGTACCCGGAACACCTTGCTAGGGAGGCGTCCAGGAGGCAACCTGATCAGATGCCCGAGCCACCTCATCTGACTCCTCTCGATGCGGAGGAGCAGCGGCTCTACTCTGAGTCCCTCCCGGATGACTGAGCTTCTCACCCTATCTTTAAGGGAAAGCCCAGACACCCTGCAGAGGAAACTCATTTCAGCCGCTTGTATTCGCGATCTCGTTCTTTCGGTCACTACCCATAGTTCATGACCATAGGTGAGGGTAGGAACATAGATCGACTGGTAAATTGAGAGCTTTGCCTTACGGCTCAGCTCTTTTTTCACCACGACAGACCGACGCAGAGCCCGCATCACTGCGGACGCCGCACCGATCCACCTGTCAATCCCACGGTCCATTCTTCCCTCACTTGTGAACAAGACCCCGAGATACTTGAACTCCTCCACTTGGGGCAGGATCTCTCCCCCAACCCTGAGAGGGCACTCCACCCTTTTCCAGCTGAGGACCATGGTCTTGGATTTGGAGGTGCTGATTCCCATCCCAGCCGCTTCACACTCAGCTGTGAACCGATCCAAAAGAGAGCTGAAGATCACGGCCTGATGAAGCAAACAGGACAACATCATCTGCAAAAACAAGTGACCCAATCCTGAGTCCACCAAACCGAACCCCCTCAACGCCCTGGCTGCACCTAGAAATTCTGTCCATAAAAGTTATGAACAGAATCGGTGACAAAGGGCAGTCCTGGTGGAGTCCAACTGTCACTGGAAACGGGCGCGACTTACTGTCGGCAATGCGGACCAAGCTCTGACACCGGTTGTACAGGGACTGAACAGCCCTTATCAGGGAGTCATAAATATGTTAAATAATTTTATATACAAGGTATGTCTATTAAATAATGAGACTATGATCCCACCTAGTAAACAAAGCAGTCAGAACCGGTTATAAGTGCATGCGTGGTGACCTTGAACATGTCTGAACCAGCATGACAAGCAGCAACACTCTATGACGTTCAGTTGATTGTGAGTCGCCATTTACTGTAGTTTGGTTGTGTTTTCTGTAGTGTGCCGAAAAAATGCTAAGTTTAAAAGCTGAACAACGTGTCGATTTGAAATTTTTAGTAAAATTGCACAAAACACCAACAGAATGTTTTGAAACGCTTACTACAGCTTATAGGAATGACTGCCTGTCTCGTGCGCGTGTGTTTGAGTGGCACAAAAGATTCAGCGAGGGACATGAGAATGTCGAAGATGATGAATGCCCTGGACCAAGAATGAAAAAAGCTCGTCAAAGCAAATCAAAATTCAAAGCCATGCTCATTGTGTTTTTCGATATCAAGGGTGTAATTTTGGAAGAATTTGTTCCAGAAGGCACAACAGTTAACCAGCATTATTATAAGGAAGTTTTCATAAAGCTGAGATAAAAAGTCAGAAATAAACGGCTGCAACTGTGGGAAAAGGGTTTCATTCTTCACCAGGACAATATGCCTGCTCACACAGCACTTTCTGTAAAGCAGTTTTTAACCGACAAGCACATTAATATGCTTGAACATCTTCCATGTTCACCCAGTTTAGCACCATGTGACTTTTATCTTTTCCCAAAAGTTAAATCAGTGCTTAAAGGGACACATTTTGAATAAATTGATGCTGTAAAGAAGAAAATGGCGGATGTGTTTAAACAGCTGACAGAAATTGATTTGCTCCATGCCTTCGACCAGTGGAAAACAAGACTGCAGCAATGTATTAGTGCAAATGGGGAGTATATTGAAGGGGACAAGCATTAAATTTGTAATACACATAAATAAAGGTGAGTTATTTAATCAGTCTCGTTATTTAATAGACACACCTTGTATGTGAGTAAAAATGGCTCTCTTCACGTGACAGCACATGCAAAATTAGCAGCAGTTGTAATGGTGACGTTTTCACTCTTAATGACATGTTAAGCTGTGACTGGTCCAACATGACCAAGCGATATTTGCTCTCTGGCTTAGGCAGCTTAATCAATTAGAAAGCTGCTTAACCACCTCCCTGACAAAGTCCATAATGTTAACAAAATTGCTGGGATAGTCCCTCTTGAATGCTCCATGTCTAATCCCCGGCCTGTTAACTTCTAAATTGGAGTACAGCAATCTGAACAGAGGTTCCAGTTACAAAGGCCAAAGTCATTCGTTCGTTCATTCAATCATTCACTTATTCCAAGATGTAGAATCACCAAGTAATCCTTTGTGACTTGGACATAGGAGGACCCCGGAAACCCTATGTGTACATATACAGAACATGCAAACTCCACACAAGAAGTGACCCAAGCAGAATTTGAACCAATGTGCCTGGTGTTTGGGAGTCGCTGCACCACCATGCCATGCAAAGTTTGAACCAGTAACCCATTCTGTTTACGGTATATTACTGGCAGCACATATGCTGGAAGACAATCACAGACGTGTTGAATGAGAACCTTCTAGCATAAATTTGAAAATGCAACACAGCTTTATTTGTGACATGTGGTATAAATGTTATGTTTGGCGTGTGTGCAGTGTACTCCTGTTCCTTGAGTAGCGCGTCCACTTTTTAAAAATGTATTGTGATTCAGGTTCCCTCATACGGGGTGAGCAAGTGTGAGAAGTTCTTTAGATTTGGCTGAGACACAGGGCTATTTAATGTTGCTCAAACTCTATTTCCCACTGTAAAATGACGGTGTCTCCATATAAAGCTAGAAGAGGACATACCTACAGTATATGCTAATTAATAGTTGAATTATTGCTGCTTATCATTGCAAATTCTTTACAAGCACACATACCGACTTCTCCTTTGTGTATAAGCTAATTGACACGGTTATCAAAGCAGTGATGGTATAAAGTCAAAGGTTTATAAGATAAGTGGATGGTAAAACATGAAAAAAAGAATTAACCCATATTATGTCTGGTGAAGTTGTCAGTTTTCAAAATGTCACCTGTGTTTCTGTGCCTTGCGAGTGGAGAAGGTCAGTCGATCATTTTCATATCTGAAAAATCCAAGCCAGGGCTGGAGTCTATCTCCGGGTCACTGGACACAAGACAAGAGAAAAGAGCGGAGAAAATGCTTCTAGTAAACATAGTCCTGACGTATCTTGTAGAGCAGGGGTGTCAAGCCTGGATCCTGGTGAGCCACAGTGGCTGTAGTTTCATTCCAGCCTCTTTCTCAGTTAGATTATTGCTGTTAAAGGACCATCCTTGATTGCCTTAGTGTTACTTAACTTGCTTTTAAGATTCAGACCCCTTATTTGTTTCTTTTTTTCCATACTATAAAGAGCCAACGGGTGACCAGTGTGACAGATAGGGGGCACCGTCGTCCCCTTGAACCCTCAGATCAGACGTCAGATACCAGATAAAAGTCCAATAATTATTTTTTCTCGGACTATACAGTGCACAAAGCACCGTCCACTCCACTATATTCATAAATAACAAATCCACAATACAATAAACAATCTTCCACTCTCCCAGACGCTTTGTCACCCTGCCATCCGACTCAGCTCAACCGTCTGGGATTTCCCAGAGTCCTCTATGGTCCAGAAGTGTTTCTCTCTCTCTCTGTCCATGTGACTGGTAATACTTCCAGGTCAAATAAAAGCTCTTTTTCTTCAACCTGGAAGTACGTCATTTCCTCTGTTCACGTGACTGGGACATACTTCCGGGCTGTATGGCAAATAGTCCTTGGTTCTCCCTGCAGCGTACACTGGCGGCCCCCATGGTATTCAGCAGGGCTGTGAATAAACACTCCAATGTCCATGATGCCCTGCTGGAATTCGGGGCACCTCTATGCTACAGGGAGGGCTCCATCTGGCGGCCTGGGGGTAATGGCTGGGATGAATGGCTGGCCATATACCACACCAGCTACCTCCATGGGTTTCAAACTCATTCCTGGAGGGCCACCATTTTTAATGCAGCTAATTTTTTAAGAAGCCAACTCTTGCTACTAATGAACACTTTTCATTCTTTGCCTTGAGAAGTCAAGCAAAATGTCACCTTTTATTGGCTAACTGAACAGATTACAACATGCAAGCTTACGAGGCAGCTTAGGTGCCTTCTTCAGGTGTGACACTGTGCTGTGAAATTTGGAGCCATCGTTCAGATTAAATGTAAAACCGAGGTCCTGAGTCTTTGTGGTCAGTAAAGATCTCTGGGCATTTTTTGAAGAGTTTAGGGTGATTTTCAATGTCCTGGCCAAATTGCCAGCCACATGCTGGTCATGTTCCCCCCTAATCATCTCCTGTCTTTAACTGACTATTCTTTCTTACCCCTTCATCACCTTATAGTTAATGTTTGGTGAGCATACTGGTGCAAAATGGCTGCCATCTTATCATCCAGGTGGACGCCAAACATTGGTGGTGGTTGAAGTGGCTCCTCACTCTCTATGTAACGCATTTTATGTAGAGGGAGAAAAAGCACTATATAAAAGTACTTATTATTATTATTATGCACACCAAACAATTGCAAAATTGTTCATTTTCTTTTTTCTGAGAGTACCGTCAACAGGTCCTGTGGCTTAGAATTGATCACTATTTCTCAGATCTTGTTTTTTTTTTTCTTTTCAAATATTTTTCTCTAACAGACATTGTATGATGAATGCATATGTGCAAATGAAATTACCTGTATGTCTGCTGCTCATCTGCTGACTCACTTTGCATTTCATTATTGTTTGGCCGCCGGAAACAGCTAAGGTTTCTGAATTAAAAAAGAAAAAAATCACTTAAAATCAAAGCAAAAGAATGATGTTCCATTAGCACCACTAATTGGTTGTTATTAAGGAAATGGTTGAAACAAAATCTGTAGCCACCATGGCCTTCCAGGATCCGAGTTTGACATCTGTGTCTTAGACCACCACCCCTCCTACAACCTTGTGCTTCTATGATTGTTTGAGCTACCATATGTTGTTGAGAGCCTCATACTCTTGGTGTAGTTACTTTCAACAAATTGGTTTATATGTAGGGGCCACAGTCCCAAAGTATGATTCTGTGATGGCTCTTGGGACTCCAGAACACACTCCTGGTGCCAGGTGTAGCAGCACTGATTCTTGTGGCTTATTTAGCCTAGCTGACCTCAACTCAGATCACAAAGCCACTATTTGATGATAGGAGGTGTACAGGACAGACTCTGACAGAGTCAGTTGTGGAAATTAGATCCTTAGATCCTCTTCCTCCATCCACTTGACTGTCCCCTTCGTCCATCTTACCACTATGGGGAGCAGAGCATATTCAGTTGTTCTGCTCCCCAGCTCTGAAACTCACTACCATCTGAGCTTAGAAACATTGATTCATTCTCACTTTTCAAATCTAAACTTAAAACTCATTTAAGACTGCTTTTTCTCTTTGATCACAGTTGCTCTGTCTGATTGTAATTTTGTATTTTAGTTTTGTTTATAATGTGTGTTTCATTTATTGTTCGGTGTCCTTGAGTGTTTAGAAAGGCGTCTACAAATAAATAAAATGTATTATTATTATTAAATGGAACCTGACCACTAGAATGCACAACATGATTTCTTTAGAGCAGTAGGAGCCAGAATGTGTGTGAGAGTTTTATAGACATTACCCAAATACAACTGGACACACATCAATGGTCTGGGACCTTCAGGGTTTCTTGATTAAGCATGCTTGGTCTCCTACATTGGTCTTTACCCACCAGAGAGGCCCCAGGTTTGTGTGTAAGTGTGTGTGTGTGTGTGTGTGTGTGTGTGTGTGTGTGTGTGTGTGTGAGAGGGGATATAATCGGCCACCAGCTGGGTGCCATGCAGTTGGAGTTTTAATGGTGAACAAAAGAGCCGTAGCCGAGGAATACTTTATTGTTTGCATGTAAGCACAAAACAACTTTTTAGAATATTCAGCCATTTTAGAGAGACTGGATTCAGTGCTCAAAAACAACTGCCTGTTGACTTTGTCATCTAACTGGGAAGATTTAACTGACACATTGGGAATGACTGAGATACTAGAAGGAGTGTCACTTGAAAGAATGGCCTGCCTAATCTGAATCCAACTAACGAATGGTTAGCGTATATCCATCCTAGTTTGTTGGGTTGCACCTGGTAACTTGGGCCACAGATCAGTGATGGACTTTGCAATCATGCATTCACATACTGCATGAGTCATAAACTAATCATCACCTCATACTGTGTTGGTTCAGATGGCCAGCTGTAGGTGTAGTCAGGTGCTCTGAGCTCACTTGGCAGCCACACCTGTTCAGGATGAGTTAACCTCTTACCTCTGAAAGAGATTTTCCTCCATAATGGGAGATCATGAGGATGGAGTCTGAATGGACTCTGTTTAAGGCCTCAGTAGTAGAATCAGTTGCAAGTTGTGGATAAACCACCAGTCCACTGGCCTAGCAGCAATGCCTCAGACCTATTTGTGATGAGGCCAGTCCCCTACAGACTCCCTCTTCCCACATGGGAGTCTGCTGAACCAACAGTATCGATAGTTATGACCGAGATGAGCTGACAAACGAGGACAAATCTCAGATGGAGCCAGGGGATGGTGGAAAGTGCTCATGTACCTTTATTAAATAGTGAAAAACAAAATGAAAAATACTTAAAAAAAAAAATAATCCATAAAATCAGTGAAACGTGGAGATAAAATCAATAAATGAATCAGTTAAAATAGTGGTTAAAATGCAGTCTCTTCACCGATCGCAGCCCACCACCTTCTGTCTTCCTGGCTCACCCATCACAGGCATTGCTGGCGGGGCCTCTGCAGCACGAACTCCTTTCTGCCGACCCCTGTCTTGGCTGCCGCCACACTGTGTAGCCAGACTGTCCGAGGTCGGCATGTCTCCCGTCATCCTTCAAGCTCCCTCAGTCACTCCTCGGATCCATCGAGAGGTATTACTTCTCGCTCGCCCCACTCTACTCGCTAAGTCAGAGGGGCGAACCAGCCCCTAGAGCGCCTCTGCCTGCACTTCCTCACAGAGCCCCAGCTCATGCTACCTTCTCCTTCCTGGTGTCTGGATCATCTCCCCTGACTGCCTTTTTCCGTCCTTTAACCTCTTTCTTTTACATCTTTTATCTCTCTTCCATACCTCTATGCCAGCCCATGTATATATATATAATATACATATACACACCTGTCTCCGTGGGCGCAGCACCTTAATCACACGCCACAGGAAGCCAATGAAGCAATTGAGAATGATTGCACCCGCATGTGCAGGTGCGACTCGCCCCAGCTACCTCATTAACTCCCCACGGTCATGCAATCTCGCCCACGGAGAGTGACACGGCTTTATGGATTTGAAATCTGGCCATTTTGTTATAGCCGCAGACCTGCTATACCACACTATTTTTGGGCAGCAAGAAAAAAGCTTTCCGGTTTATAAGAGTCCCTCCATAGGATGTTATCAGCATGTCTCCTGATTTGACTGAAGCAACTGGCAAGATAAAAGGCTGAATCTTTCGTAGGTGCTAAAACGATGGCCAGATTGTGGGAGAAGTTTGATGGGGCTATTGAGAGTAACCCTTGGGGGTGCTGAAGAGGTGCTATCAAAGCACTTGACAGTTCTAGAATGGTGAGCAGGTCAGCCACGGCAGGCAGTTCTAAGAGAGGAAGGGAATACATTAATCTCATCGAAGGATTAGAAAAGGGAGCCTTGTCTCTGTAGATTAGGATAGAACAGACATTCTGAGATAAGCAGTTCTATACATTAACTCTGGATTGCTATTCATAAGATGGGGCCAAACATTTAGCACACTTGAGGCAGTACAGTTTGGCACATGTTGGATATGAAGCACAACTTTACTCCTCTGATGATGCCTTCTGTTTTTAGTCTTCATATCCATCCTTGACTATAGCAACATACTTTGTATACTAAGTGAAAAAACTGAGATCACGGTGAAAAGCTGAGAGGAAGTTTCTCTAGTGAGCTGCTTACAAGAAGCTCAACAAACTGTGAAAACCATGGATTGGAGTCTCTGGTACTCCAGGTTGAGAGAGGTTAGTTGAGGTGGTCTGGACATCTAGTGAGGATAGCCTCTATTTATAGACTTAGTCTTGTTATTGTCACTTGTACAGAGTTCAGCGAAATTCTTACTTGAAACACCTTACTTTGTAACTTCTGTCGTCCTTACATTCATTTTTTTCATCTGCAAATTCAACCAACTTGTTTGCTGCAATTTTACTACCTTGTTCCAGAACCTGTTTTTCCTGTATTTAGAGAAATTAAACACCCATCTTAAAACCACTCTCTGAACCATAGCCACTTGCAATCTAACAAGTAATTTTATACTGAGCACCAAATTCACACTTTCTGAAGATCAAGGTACATAATGGTATATTCTCAGATCCTTTTATTGACTCTTCATTGAACTGTGTGGCCTGGCTTTTTGTTTTCTCATGCCACTCAGCTCTCAGCTGCTTTTTAGCTACACTTATCCAGTACAGGGAAGAACCCATTTTAATCTTCAGGACAGCCCAAATTCTTTGAGGCATTAACTAAACAAGATGACAGAAATATTCCTTAGAGATCTAGTTTCGCTGCCAGTCTCAAAATATTAATGCCTTACTTTAACTCAAAGCTTCCCTTTACTCCTTTCCAGTCTAACTGTAGGGAGGCCATTAATCAGGATTTATACCCAACTAGCACTTTGGAGCTCTGTACTGATTGATGCAATAGGGTCAATTAGCTTTCTACAATAATATTTTAACTTTTATTATACATGATTACTGCAGTTCCACCACCTGTATGTGGATTTTTTTGGGTATGTTGCTGTGACACAGATCAAAATTTGTCTTTTCTACCATATTTAACACGGTTGCTCCCCTTTCCATATGCAGACTGCAGCATGCTGTTGTGTTTTAGGAGCACAGATCTTCAGTGAGGGAAAGCTTTGCTTCCACACAGTGCTTAAAGTATCTACAAATGGACTGAAAAATTCTAGAATGGCCATACCACTGAAACAGAGGAAGGACAATCAAGCCATCCATCAACATTGTCAACAGATGACAAATTTAAAGGGATACTCCACCTAAAAATGATATTTTTTATATGTTACTTGCCCCTTTTGTTGCCGTACCCACCACATGACAAAACAGCTCAGGATCCTGGTTGGCAACTCCCCAGACAGACTCATGGTTCAGTCCCACCCTCCAGAAATGACCATCTATCTGCCACAGCCAGGTGTTATGTGGGCATTCCCTTGCCCTGTTCCAGCCACTTGGGTCTTCAACAATGAGGATCTTACGAGCCTGGGTAATCGTGCCACATGGCTGTAGTACTGTTACTGACACTCCCTCACAATGCAGGTAATGTGCCTCATTTGGGACTCCATGAGCAATCGCTCATTCAGCACAAAGTCAAACCAATGGTACCCAAGGATTCTCCGAAGAGACTTGCTCCAGTCGCTGGTAGGTGAGCAAGTGATTATTGATCCTATTGAGGATGACCCTATCAAGGACCTTACCGAGCACTGAGCAGTATTATACCCGTGTAATTCTCACAATCCAGGTGATCACCCTGCCCTTTCCAGATAAGGATGACACATCCTTTTTTTCCAGTCAGTTGGGATGATGCCCGTCTCCCAAATGGAAGCAAAGATTGCTTGCAATGCAAGGAGGACAGCCTTACCACCAGCCTGGAGAAGTTCACCTAAGATACCACAGATCCCTGCAGCCTTCCCTACCCTCAGCTGGTTCACCACCTGCGCAATCTCAGTGAGACTGGGTGGTTTACAACTAATTTGAGGATCAGCCTCAAGGACCGTGGACCCTGGATCCAATGTCCTAGCCAGAGGGTCAGCTTTAAACAGCTGCTCAAAGTCTGCCTAGCAGGTCACAACTGCAGCATCATCTGTAAAGACCGTTCTATCGCCCACCTTGACTGCGACTCTCAGAGGAACAGATTCAGATGTGCATAATGCTTCGATTCCTTTGTAAGCAGGACATGGGTCACTAGACCATAGATTGTGTGTCACTTCTCACCAAATTCCTCTATCAAACGCCTCCTCATCTGCCCTCTGAGCCCTCGCAGCTGTCCTTCTCAGTTCCCAGTACAGACCACAGTTGCGATCAAGCCATACACTGCAACTCCTGTTGATGATATCCAGAGTGCCCTGCGAGATGAAACACCTCCTTCTGGGAACACCAGCAACACCAACATATGTATACTGTACATATTAAATCCTAAATGTACTGAGGGGTAAATTTAAACCGTCCAGTTTAGGGTCACATAGAGCCAGAAATTATTGCAGTATAAATGGGGAAAAGGCAAGAAGCAACTGTTGTGGTTGGTATGTCAGTCCTTTGCAGGCCTCAACTGCACAGTCAAGCAGAAGGAGTTTGCTGCGTGCAATTCAGTAACAGAATTGTAGAAATAAAGAGTCAGTTTAGTTTTAATCAAATTATTTGCTGTAGATACTTTTAAACAATATGACTGGCTGGCAAAGCAGCAGTGTTCATACTGCAAATCTTCAAAGGCTCACATTGGGGGTGGAAGAAGAGAATAGATCTTATTAACTTAATTGCATATAAAGAACTAAACTTTTTTTTATAAAACACAAGAAAATTGTCAAATTCGACTGCTGGTCTGTTTCATGAAGGTTCACATATGGACTTGAGATGCAATAACAGTGGGCAGTGAAATGTGCCATTTTACATACAAGAGAAAGAAAAGTAACAGACTGTTTGTAATGCAGTGCATTTTATGGTATTTAACTATACATATTTAGTTACTTTATTGTACTGTAAGTAATGAGTGATGTAACTAACAGTGTAACCTTTTCCAGCACTACATGGGACTGACTTTTTGAAATTAACATCTACATCTCCCCCTCATTCAATGGTCAGGAGACCTCTCTTCAACCAATCCATCAATGTAGGGACAGCATGGTGCTTTGATCAGGTGGTGGTGGCGCAGATCGCCACCACATAAAACCGGAAAAAGAACAGCAGAGAAAGTCAGTCCCGTGTCACTTGTGTCTCCCATTTCAGGAAGCATTTATGCTGCAATATTTTAGCAAAAAATGCATGCTTTTTATATGTTGTGAGCAAATGACTGGATAACTGATATGTGGATTGTGTGTCACAAAATTTTTTTATCAATGTTTTTCATATCATTTGCCATTGTTGGTCATCATTGGCTTGTATTATATCATAAACTTTTTTTTATCTTTGGTCTCCACAAACCCAAGAGATTTTATTTTTTTCCTGGGTCATCATTACAAAACACATGGAGCAAATAACATATTAAAAATATAGTTTTTTGGGTGGCGTATTCCTTTAACATAGATGACATGGTTATGGCGAAACATTGTGCGAACATTGAAGTAAATGTGTCCATTACCTATAAGATTTCAAACATTTATTTGAAACAAATTGTATAAGACAGAAACACATTCCACACATCACTGGACAGAGGAAAGTTCAAAGTTTGGTCCTATGGTCCTTGAGGTTGCATGCACTCAACATGAGCACCATGTGTAGTGTGACAAATATCGAAATGTTAAACCATTTCTTGTGGCACACATGAGTCAACTGGTCCCTAGTTACTGAATTCACAGCTTCCTCAATTTGATGTCACAAATCTTGAAGATTAGCGGGCACAGGTGGAACAAACACTGTTTCTCTAATGTACCCCCATAGATAAAAATCGCAGGGGTTAAGGTTTGGAGACCTGGGAGGCCATAGACGATAAGCAAGACCTTGTTGTCCACCTTGAACAATGGACTCACACTTCGCAAACTGCAGCACTCAAAATGATTTCTCTTGTGGTGTTGTCACCATTGTACTATAAACAAGAAACAGCGCTCGTGGCATTCACTGGTACTTTTAGGTGGGCTTTTAAACTTTGAACTTTCCTCTATCCAGTGATGTGCAGAATGTGTTTCTGTCTTATACAGTTTGTTTGAAATACATTTTTGAAATCTGCTCTTTCATTTTGAATAGTCTGGTATATATACACATACACTATGGTCTAAACAGACACCAGAATGACTAAAAAGAAAGAAAAAAATCAGGAGTGGTCTCCCCTAAATTTTCTCATATACTCCGATATGGGGATGGATATTTCAGGAGTAAAACGCAAGACAATGATTATATTTTTATAATATGTACATTAAAGAACCATCAACAACAGATCAAATCACTAATATATTGAACAATTATTATAAAAGTAAACTTGAATAAATCGGACTCTGCAGCTTAATGAATAAAAGGTAAAGTACCACTGCTGTTAGCAAAAATAGCCCAAAAGTTGATAGAAATCTACATTTTGTACCTAATACTTGTATGCAAAATTTGGTTGACCTAAGTGAAAGCGTACTCAAGTTATCATGTTTACATACACACACACACAGACATAATTCCATAAATGGTATTTTTGGACTCAAGGAGGTCTAAAATGTCGAGATTCATCAAAATGTCTACATCGAATCTTTGGACGATTACAGTACTTTCCCTATACTACGTATACGTGAAAGTAATTAAAAAGAAAGAAAAGTTCTGACTTGGCTGTCCCAGTCCCGGTGAGGCATTATACAGACGTAATGCTGTTGGTATAAAGGAGCCCCAGTCGTGTTTCTTCACACACTTCTGCTGAATGGTTTGTTGGCTGAAAGTCCTCAGTGCTAGTGTGTCAGAGAGAGGATGTGCAGCATTGTTCATAATGGCACTCAGTTTTATTTTAATTCTCTCTTTTGCTTCTACCTCCTGGGGGCTCAGAGTGTGTCCCATAATTGAGCCTGCTCAGAGGGGACTGGGTGGTCTCATGGTCTGGAATCCCTGCAGATTTTATTTTTTTCTCCAGCCGTCTGGAGTTTTTTTTTTTTTTGTTTTTTTCTGTCCACCCTGGCCATCGGACCTTACTCTTATTCTATGTTAATTAATGTTGACTTATTTTATTTTCTTACTGTGTCTTTTATTTTTCTATTCTTCATTATGTAAAGCACTTTGAGCTACATTTTTTTGTATGAAAATGTGCTATATAAATAAATGTTGTTGTTGTTGCTCTTTTAAATAGCTTGTTGATTTGGTGGGCCTCTGTTGAAGAGTTGTTACCAGCCCAGCACACCACAGTGTAGAAAATAACACTGGCCATCACGGAGTTGTTATAGACACGTTTAGAATGAATACTTATTTAGGACATTCTCAAACTGTGTAATGATACAAAAGCTTACTGTATAGAAATGTGCAACACTAAAGCAAAGTAAAAGAAGGCACCTAAAAACATTTCATTTTTTCCTACTGTTTACCTTTAAGTACAAGAGTCAAGTGTAAGGTAGTTCATCAACTGTCATTAGTAACTTTTTAAGGAATCTTGCGCTCCTCACCCAGATAATAAAACCGCAATGTGGTGCTCCAACGCCACCACTTTTACTAAATGGCCACACTGCCTGTGTTGAACATCGCCTTAAATAGCCCGACGCCTGGACGGGACTCTTAAAAGTGAAAACGGGAGACAGTTCGGGATAAAGCAGCTGGTGTTGCACATCTGCTCCACACACGCACGGCGGGGGAGCGGGAGGGGGTAACTCTTAGTGGAACAGCAGGAGTGCCCCCTCCACCCGCGAAGAGCTTCCCAGAATTCTAGTGGCATATATTTGCATATCATATAAAATTATTAAGTGCCGGGCAGCTGGACGGCATTTGGCTTAACCCAAGTGACACAGGACGCGTACACGCGCCTGCGTGTGTGTGTGGTTGATTTTTAATGGCAGCGCTTGGCGCCCTTCACAAGCAGCTGATTGTTTGCCGGCGACGAATACAAAGTGTCACTGTGTCCCGCGGTTACCACGCATCCACTGCCTTAAAAGGCAGCGGCCCCAGCCCAATCCACTCTGGCGACACTAAGGGGAGAAAGAGCGCTCTCAAGTTTAAGACATTTTTTTCTTTTTTTAAAAAATATCTAAAACGAAACATACCCGTCACCTCGGTGCAAGTGTTCAAAATAAAAAATAGGAAAAATGCTTCAAAGCGGACCAACTCCAGTGTCCATGAGGAGGAGGAAAAAATGGGATGGGAGGAGTAACGTTAAGAGAGAAAGAGAGAGCGCGCGCGCGCGCGCACACGAGCGAGTGAAAGGCAGCCAGCGAGCCAAACGCCACAAGGACTCCATTATCAAAACAGAGGAAACACTTGGGGGACTTTCCTGGGATTCGGGTCGTGAGTATTACTTTGAGGGAAAGAAGGAAAAAAAATCCAACGCACTAAAAGTAAGAAAAAAAGAGGAAAATCCAGAAAGCCAAAAACAAACTTTGAAGGACGCGGACGTGTCTTGTGTTGGAGGGATTGTCTTTATCCCGTCGTGAAGGTGAGTCGTTAGCTTGGGTTCATTGAATATTTAGAAAAGTTCTTTTCGATTTTTTTAAAGAGGGAAATGTGTTTTAGTAGTTTTGGAGCCTCCATTTTTTCGAAAACTCTTTTTACGTGCGCAACTTGCCTTCTACTGCAGGACGCTTTCGCTTAACGCGCAACTTTATTTCTCAGGGGGACGGTCCCGTTACGTTTCGCAGGTGAACAGGGATTTGACTGCGGCTCAGGGGAAGGCGGCTGACAGTCGGCGCGGTAGACAAGGAGTTAGAGTGCGTGTGACCCCGCCTGCGTGTCCAGTGCTGCGGCCGGCCGGCCGCCTCGCCTGACTACCTACCTCTCGGAGTCCATCGCGGCACTGTCGGGATAGCCCTGCAACATGTGCTGCGCGCTCGGTTGATCATTAACGACTTCGTTTAATGCTAGAAGCGTTGTGTGCTTCGGAAACCTTTAACCAGGCGCTTGTTGTGTCTCGTGTTTTATTTAACCGTATTCATCCTTTATTATTGGCGGGGCAGATTGAAGTCTTCGCGTCGCCTTACTTAAAGGCTCGGAATTGCGGGTCGTGCTTTTGGGTGGGGAACGGATACAAATTGTCGCCCCCTCTTTTCTTTACTCTCGTATTGCCTGTGATTGTCAAGTTTTTCGGTCAAACTGTTTTACTGATGTATATTTTTTTTAATTTTTACTGAATAAGTGTTAGGTGCGAGTCCGCTATTTCAAAAGCAAAATTTAATTTAACTTTGTTGGGTGATTGTGAATTCGTTAGAGTAGAAAGGGGGCTTGCAGTGGTGGGGCTTATTAAACGAAGTGGTTTATCTGATCAAAGATGACCACCTCTACGCCTTTATTCTGTCCTATATGCACTCTGCCTTGATGCTGCAGATGGTTTTAATGAGCAGGGCGCCGACGCAGTTTTTCTTTTCAGTACGATACGCCCGTGTGGGCAGATAACTGGGGCGTAGTCGAAGCCGGGGACAGTTAATTAGTCGAAGGGAAATGAATTAATAACGACCGCCGATGCGCAGTTCTACTGAACGGTACATATTTGGTGGGTTCTTTTACATTTACAGCAGAGACGACCTGTACGACCTAATTTTTTTTTTTTATAAGACTGGAACTGTTTCCTAAAATGAACCGTTATATTATACTTAGTAACTTTTTTTAACTACAAATTGAGTTAAACCCCAGATTAAACAGATTTGTTGTTGACCAGAGCAGACTAACCATTCGGCCCACACAGATTTGCACTCCCAATATTCTGACGCGGATGGAATGGTGTTGAACGGCGTTTCGTATCCTGTAGGAGAAGTGGGTGTGTCCGGCCCCCTCTGACCCTGAGGGGTTTACTCGCTCTCCTCGTTTCCGTGTCGGCTTCCTTCATAACTGATCGAGATATTCGTGTTGGCTTGATTTTTTTTTCCCCCCTTCCTCTTTTATCAGTACTCGTGAACGGACTGTCCTCTTGGATATACGAAAGGACTGAATGAATCAATGTATGGAGATCCCTGTGCATGTGTGGTGTCTAGCGAAAAAGTACCAGCCTTGTGATGAAGTGACGGGGCTCCATTCCGTCGTGCAAAGAAGGGTTTGTACATATAAGGCGGCGTTGGCTGTCGAGTCCGCGAACATTGCAGTCGAAGTTTTAGGACAAGCAGTATGTGGTCAGGGGTGATGCTTCTGAAATAAAAAAAAAAGAAATGATCCTGATGGGCAGCACAAGCCTCAGGCCAGCCATGTGTCAGAGTGAAGGTCAGTCCTGGAGGGTGTTGCATTCAACATTTAATCAATGCATGCAAAAGGTTACCAGGATTGTGGCTGATTTGACAGGCTATGGTGCTTATAGCTGAATATAATGTAGTAATCAATGATGGATGCTAGGTTTAAAATCCAAATCCCCCCCCTCCAAATCTCCACTTTCTGTGCTTGTATCAAGACACTAGTCTGCCTAATGACTTGTAACTGGATGGCCATCAGAATCTAGTTAATACAGAGAAAAAGTAATATACCCTTATTAGGATTCAAGAACTGCCTTACCGCCTGCTTACTTTTGAGTTAAAACACTTTACTACTTCACAGGGCTGAAGGAATACTCTACTCAAAAATGTTTTGTTTTTGTTACTTAAACCATGTACTTTGTAATGTTGGCTGAGAAAATGTTTCAATCATGTTTTCATGCAGAACAGAGAGAGAAGTTTGACATAACAGTAGTCAGTAGTGACCGGTGTTGAGCATTGGCAAACAAAGTGAAAAACAGTCCATAGAAAAAAATAAAAACAAAAATCTGTCATATCTTGTGTTGCATAATCATCTGTTATGTAGTTGCTTATGGACATAAACACTAAACCTAGATACTCATGGGAAGGACTTCTTGAATTGAAAGCTGGACTCTTGACCAATGATTGACGATGACTTCTTTCATACATTTCTTTCTCTCAATTTTACATGAAAACATGAGATCAAAAGTTTTCATCAGCCACCAATACAAAGTACATAGGGTAATTAACATATACAAAAATATAATTTTTGGATGCAGTATTTCTTTAAGCTAGTAGCTAATTTAGTATTTCAGGAGTTGTCCTGCACTGTCAACTGTAGCATTGCAACAGCCTCCTCCTGCTAGCATTCCAGACATTCTTGTAAAGTAGCCTTATTTTCAACACAGGTTTTGATCTACATAAATATTTGTAAAATAGATTGTGAAACCAAATGTACATTGAGTCTGTTATGAAAGCAGTTGGTTTAGGGCACAGGTGTCCAAATATAGTGGCCCATTCACATTGATGGGGGTTAGGAGCAGAAAACGCCCATGAATATGAAATGTTATTGTTTGTGATGAGTTCTCTTGATGCAGTACCTACCAATTGATTCATTTGTAACAGGCACTCGCAAAGTTGCTGACAAAAGTCTTTTTTTAATTGGTAGGTAAATATGTGTCATGGGAGCTCCTCCACCTTTCTCCATACTGCCCTTTGTCACATGCCTTTTGCATCCCATATTCCTCAGTGAGTTGACTCCAGCCCAGATTAGTCCTCATCTAATGCTCAGTGCAGTGACATTGTGAAAGAAGCTTATGAATGGGCAGTTTCATCCATCCATCCATCCATCCATCTTCCTAACCCGCTTATCCAGGTCATGGTCGCGTGGCAAGTAGAGCCTGTCCCATCAGTCATGGGACGTAAGGCAGGAACCACACCTGTACAGAGAGCCAACCCATCTAAAATTGCTCAGATGTCCCTGTGGGTATGTGTCTGTGTGGGCAGTTTCAGTCAGTAAACCCCCCTGAATACCGGATTTTATTCTGGTTGGTAGGTTGCCAGTCCGCATTTAAACCACAGTTTATTATGCAGGTTCACATGTTCTTCATTGCATATCAGTATGTTCTCTGACTCTAAATTGGATTGCTTTGGGTGTTTGAGCAGACAGACTTCAGTCTCATTCTAGCTTTGTTTCTAATTTTTTGACCATTACTTGTGAGGGAGACTTGCATCGCCCCCACCCGACATGCCTCTAACTAACTAGAAAGTAAATGATAAATAACATGGATGGATTCTATGAGAAGTCGTGATAACCTGTTTTTTAATTACTAATTCTCTTCACTTGCCTATTTTTATTCTTAATTTACTTATCCATTTCACAGCATTTCACCAGGTTTCATGTTTATGAGCCAGAATGTTGTGAATGCATTGCAGGGCAGTAAGTGTTTTTGAGAAGATGCATTTTTGCATGCCTTGGGTAAGGACACCTTTAAAAACACTTGCTTGACATCAGATTGACGTGTTTAATATAACCATTAAAAAACAGATTCACAGTCTAAGTAAGGGTCAGAACACTGGTTTCATCACAATATAGAGCCAGTATTCCAGTATTAATGACCCAACTTGCTTTAGTTTTTTCCTACAATTTTTTTTTTTTTTAAATTTTTTTTTAACACTCTAGAACAGGAGTCCCCAACTCCGGTCCTGGAGGGCCGCAGTGGCTGCAGGTTTTCATTCTAACCCTTTTTCTTAATTAGTGACCTGTTTTTGCTCATAATAATCAACTTGCTCTCAAAGAATTAAACCCCTTAATTGTTTCTTTTCTCTTAATTAGTTGCCAAACAATAATGAGATACAAAATGAGCCAAAACATGACCAACAAAGTGTGTCCATCATGCAATATCTGAAAATAAAAAAAGATGAAGGTCTCAAGGATGTTGATCTGCTCAGGTCCCCAAAACATTTTAACAGTACTCTTAGAAAAAAGAAAATCAACAATTTCAGAAATGTATGCCTTTGCATAATGAGAGCAGCAACAAGCCATGGAATTAAAGAACGGGTTTAATTAACGACAAGAATCCGCACCTAATTAAGCAACTGGTTGTTGTGAAATTGGTTGGTGTTTGAGGCCCTGACTTAGTTGGTCTTAGTTGGCTCACTCACTTCACATTTCATTTCTGTTTAAGGAAAAAAATGAAGCAATTCAGAGGAACAATGAAGAAATTCAGGGGAAAAAATCTTAAAAAAACAAGTCAATTGAAATTGCTTCAAAAGAAGTTAATTAGCAGCAAAACAGTGCACTAATTAAGAAAAGGGTTAGAATGAAAACCTGCAGCCGTTGGGGACCCCTGCTCTAGAAGCTGTAGATATGGGTTTGCAAAGTTGATGTGAAATTTAATTGAACTATAAATATGTAAAAGTGAGATCCACGGTTTTATCCTATTTGTAGTGCAGCCGGACATTACATAATTTTCAGTTTAAAGGTGGTAACACCTTAGTATTGTACTTGGTGTCTTTTATTCAAAATTACAGTTGGTATAAGAAATTGCTAACGGATTAAATATTCTAAATCCAGTCATTGAGATTTTGATTGGTTTATCAGTACTTGGAAGTCGCATTTGCTCATAACAGAAGACAGAGTCAAATTAGACTAGTGAGGTGCAGTTGGCTGTGATTGATAGCTTTCACATCTCTAGCTTACATGTTACAAATGATTTAACTGAATTAATAGAATCTAATATAACTCCTGAACGCTCAAATCCATGGTATCAATAGATAATCATATTTTTATCGCTCTTAGAAATTCAGAAAGATTTATTTTGAGATTGCAGGTAAAGATTAATGAATTTAAAAGAAAGGCTTTGCGCCAGAAGATGGTTGATGTGAAAGCTTCAAGCCATTCTGTCACCTGTCTCTGGTTTTTTTTTTGTACACACCTTAGTGTAGCTTGATCTTTTGTCCTTTGGTAGTTTAGTGACAGGAGCAGCATGAGCAGCTCCAAGTCTGCCCTCCCAATGTACTGTAACATCTGAGGTGTTACTTATTGTTGGCTACATTTTGGAGCAGATTAAGCAAACCTCAGTCGTACTGCTTATTATGAGTAGATTTTGTTTTGTTGGTATCTATTACACACACCCACGTAAATCTTGGCTTATTGGCTAATAACACTTCTGCCTCTCCCACTTAGGATGGCGCTGGATGGTATTCGAATGCCTGATGGCTGTTATGCAGATGGCACATGGGAACTGAAGATGTATGTGACTGACCTGCACCGAGATGTCTCCCTGCGAGTCACAGGCGAAATACACATTGGTGGAGTGATGTTGCGGCTGGTGGAAAAACTTGGTGAGTTGGAATTTGGGTATACTTTTAATCGTGCTGGGCAGCCTGGGTTAAGGATGACTTGAACAAGCATCATTTGTAACTAAAGAAAAGTGAGCCTCCTGTTCCCTAAACAGTCATTGCATGACATGACGGTTGGGCTGTGGCATTGGGTGAGCTTTAGAGAGGTTGAGAATTCACACTTGGAGTTCACTTTGGTTTCTAGGTAGTACATTTGCATGCAGGAACTAAAAAAAAAAAAAAATACAGGTCATATGAAAAAGTTAGTACACCCCATGAAATGGCTTCTTCTTTTTACATCTATGTAAATTGACATTTGGTGATCGGGTGAAAAAATTGCTATTGCATTAAGTTCAGATTCTGATTTTTGTGATGCTCAACACTTAGAGAAAAATGGATTTTTAGCATGGTGTTTGTATGTTTGTCTCTCTGTGTCAATCTGTGGACACCTATTGCACAACGATTACTTCTGAAACTTTGACCTGTCCTTTTCAAATAAGTTACGTTGTGTTTCTCGTTAGAGGCTCTAAACCTAATGTTTTTGGTCCAGTTTGGGTCAGTAAACAGTTTGATCTACGTCAGATGTTAACTGCCATAGAAATTGTTTAATGTCAATGGGATATTCTTAGGTCCATTTAGCCTTTTGATTTGCAAATGTTTTGCAGAAGTTGTTTTTAAGATGCATGGTTTATTTAAATATATACGTACACAGATTGTGGCACATTCACTCACACACTCAAGAAATTCATTAGTGAAGATAGCTGACAGTTTCTGTGCTGTAACTGAGCACATGCTGGATGATGAAGAGAAGGAAGTGAACACAAACACGCCGACACTGAGATCTGTAAAGGCTGATCTGCACAGAGGCATTAGGCCACCATTGTATAGATCTGTCTGTCTGTGCAGCTTTGTTACTTCATTTGACCCAAAGTGTTTTGTTTCAGGTTAAATATTTAAGTTGTTCACTTCAATTTCCTGCTCATTTTGCTCTCCTCTACATTAATTTGTGTACATAATAAATATTATACAAGTTAGTGTACTTGATCCTTTATTATTGCACAATATGGTCATATCTATTGTAAAATTGTCCATTGAGTGATTTCCTGTAGCATTGCTAAAAGTGAAATTTACATGGAACTACTGGAATTAACCCTTCTATATTCTTTTTTTTTTTAAATATATGGACATATTAATGTTTGGTCTTCAAATAAGCAGTATCTTTATTTTAGGGTGATTAAAGCAAAAAAAGAATTTAATTATGCAGTAGTTATGCAACAAATAATGAACAGAGATGCCATTTTCTTCTTTGGGAAATGTAACTCCTCTCTAATAGCTGGTGTTGCCTTCTCAAGTAGGTATTTCCAGTAACTATCTACCAGTCTCTGCCATCCCACTCCTCCATGTCGTTCCTTGGTGGATTTACTGGTATGTTTTTAGGGTCATTGTCATGTTGCAAGGTCCACTTTCGGTTAAGTTTTAAGCTTATGGCAAATAGTCTCCCATTATCCTCAAGTACCCTCTGGTACAATGAAGAATTCATACTGGTTTCTGTAATGTTGAACTGCCCAGGTACTGAGGCAGGCTTTACAGTTGGCATCAGATTCTTCTGGTCAAATTCTGTCTTTGGTTTTTGCCAATTATGGTACTGTGGTAAATAACTCTTCTCTTTACCTGTCCAGAGCATATTGATCCAGATGTCCTTGCCTTTGCCCAGGTGTTAATGGGCAAACTTAATCTTTGCCCTGATGTTCATTCTGGATAGCAAAGGTATTCTTCTGGCACACCTCCCATGTAGATCTGATTTGTGCAGTCTGTTTGTAATGGTAGACTTATGGATGTTGACATGAACATCTTGAATAGGTACTTGTACTTGGGAGACTTCTTTCAGCATATTGTGTTCTGCTGTCGGGCAAAACTTGCTGGTGTGGGCTGCCCTGGACAATTTGGCAGGTGTTTGAAATCCTCTCTACTTCCCGATGATGGAATGGTTGATTTCCAGTTGTTTGATCTTTGTAAACCCCTTATCAGACTCCCAGGCATCTATAACTTTCTTTCTGAAGGCCTTGGGGAGCACTTCCGATCTAGCCATGGTAATAGCATACACTTCAACAGCAAAGACCAATCCAAACTAAATGTCTGAGGTTTAAATAAAACCGGTTCCTCCAAGATCTAGTGACGGGGCTCCAGACTGCAACTAAAATGGTCGGAAATGCGACCAAAAATAGGCTTTGGCTATTATTTGCTACTTAAATCACCAGTGGTGAATGAAATCATTGAAGGTGTGCCGTTAATGTGTTGGTATGGGGGTAGGGTGGTGGATTTGTTCCACCTTGGGAGACCCAGGAGCCATATTCCACTAAAGGCTGGTTTACCTGACACGTCCATGTTTACGGAGGAGGGTACTGCCACAACCTGGAAAAGTTATGGGCGAATCTAGCTCATGTGAAAATATTTTTTAACTACATCGTGCGGCAGATGCAGCGGTCATGTATTGCAAATGGTGAATTTCAAGGAGTGGCTGGTTATACTTGTGCCAGAATGATAAACGAAGGGCTGAATATGATGCAACAGGTCATCAAAATGCAAGGAGCACATACAAAACATTTGAAATTCATCTGTCCATCATGCAAGTCTCCTGTTATGAAGATATCTGTGCCCCCGGAATTCAGTTGTTCCTTCTGATTTGGTGCACGCATACATCATATGTATGATTTGTTATGGATTTGCCATTTCTCTTTTGATTTGAAACATGCTCCTTGCAAAATGCTGGCCTGTCTATCAGTAAGCATGCATGTGTAGCCACTTACTTGCTATTTCTTCATGCACAGTGATGTCATGAATTCTATGTTTTAAGGTTGCCAGTGTATTACATATTATTGTTGTTTTACCAGGGTACTCTGATTGGCGGCATGCGGTAAACTTTGTTAAAATTGTATCGTCAAGTGCCATTTTGTAAGTTGTTACTGAAGTCATTTTGGCATGCACACTATATGTTCTGTTACTAGCAAGTTTTTCAAGAGGCGCTCATCAACAAAGAAACATGGAAAATAAGATTCTTTCAGCTGCTCCCGTTAGGGGTCGCCACAGCGGATCATCTTCTTCCATATCTTTCTGTCCTCTGCATCTTGTTTTGTTACACCCATCACCTGCACGTCCTCTCTCACCACATCCATAAACCTTCTCTTAAGCCTTCCTCTTTTCCTCTTCCCTGGTAGCTCTATCCTTAGCATCATTCTCCCAATATACCCAGCATCTCTCCTCTTCACATGTCCAAGCCAGTGCAATCTCGCCTCTCTGACTTTGTCTCCCAACCGTCCAACTTGAGCCGACCCTCTAATGTCCTCATTTCTAATCCTATCCATCCACGTCACACCCAATGCAAATATTAGCATCTTTAACTCTGCGACCTCCAGCTCTGTCTCCTGCTTTATGGTCAGTGCCACCGTCTCCAACCCATATAACATAGCTGGTCTCACTACCATCCTGTAGACCTTCCCTTTCACTCTTGCTGATATCCGTCTGTCACAAATCACTCCTGACACTCTTCTTCACCCATTCCACCCTGCTAGCACTCTCTTCTTCACCTCTCTTCCACAATCCCCATTACGCTGTACTGTTGATCCCAAGTATTAAAACTCATCCACCTTCGCCAACTCTACTCCCTGCATCCTCACCATTCCACTGACCTCCCTCATTTACACACATGTATTCTGTCTTGTTCCTACTGACCTTCATTCCTCTCTAGAGTATATCTCCACCTCTCCAGGGTCTCCTCAACCTGCTCCCTATTATCGCTACAGATCAGTGTCCTCAGCAAACATTCTAGTCCATGGGGACTCCTGTCTAATCTTGTCAGTCACCCTGTCCATCACCATTGCAAATAAGAAAGGGCTTAGAGTCGATCCCTGATGTAATCCCACCTCCAACTTGAATGCATCCTTCACTCCTACCACAGACCTCACCATTGTCACACTTCCCTCGTACATATCCTGTACAACTGTTACGTACTTCACTCCTGACTTCCTCATACAATACCACAGCTCCTCTCGAGGCACCCTGTCATATGCTTTCTCCAGGTACACAAAGATGCAATGCAACTCCTTCTGGCCTTTTCTAAACATCTCCATCAACCTCCTCAGATCAAACATTGCATCTGTGGTGCTCGCTCTTGGCATGAAACCATACTGCTGCTCACTAATCATCACCTCACTTCTTAACTGAGCTTCCACTACTCTTTCCCATAACTTCATGCTGTGGCTCATCAATTTTATTCCCCTGTAGTTACTGCAGTCCTGCACACCCCCCCTTATTCTTAAATATCTGCACCAGTGCACTTCTCCTCTCCTCTCCTCAAGCATCCTCTCACTTCCAAGATTCCATTAAACAATCTGGTTAAAAACTCCACTGCCATCTCTCCTAAACACCTCCATGCTTCCATAGGTATTTCATCTGGACCAACGGCCTTTCCATTTTTCAGCCTCTTCATAACTGTCCTTACTTCCTCCTTGCTAATCCGCTGCACTTCCTGGTTCACTATCTCCACATCATCCAACCTCTTCTCTCTCTCGTTCTCTTCATTCATCAGCCTCTCAAAGTACTCTTTCCATCTGCTCGACACACACTCCTTGCTTGTGAGTACGTTTCCATCTTCATCCTTTATCACCCTAACCTGCTGCACATCTTTCCCAGCTCAGTCCCTCTGTGTAGCCAATCAGTACAGGTCCTTTTTTCCCCTCCTTAGTGTCCAACCTGTCATACAACTCATCATACGCCTTTTCTTTAGCCTTCGCCACCTCTCTCTTCACCTTGCGCCTTATCTCCTCGTACTCTTGTCTACTTTCTGCATCTCTCTAGCTATCCCACTTTTTTGCCATCCTCTTCCTCTGTATACTCTCCTGTATTTCCTCATTCCACCCCAGGTTTCCTTTTCCTCCTTCCTCTTTCCAGATGTCACGCCAAGCACCCTTCTTGCTGTCACCCTCACTACATCTGCTGTAGTTTCCCAGCTGTCTGGTAACTCTTCACTGCCACCCAGTGCCTGTCTCACCTCCTCCCTAAACTCAACCTTGCAGTCTTCCTTTTTCAACTTGCACCATTTGATCATTGGCTCTGCCCTCACTCTCTTCTCTTTTTGATCTCTAACGTCATCCTACAGACCTCCATCCTATGCTGCTTAAGTACACTTTCCCCGACCACCACTTTCCAGTCTTCAATCTCCTTCAAATCAACTCTTCTGCATAGGATGTAATCCACCTATGTGCATCTTCCTCCACTCTTGTACGTAACCCTATGTTCCTCCCTCTTCTTAAAATACGTATTCACCACAGCCATGTCCATCCTTTTGTCAAAATCCACTATCCTCTGACCACCTTCATTCCTCTCCTTGACACCATAGCTACCCATCACCTCCTCGTCTCCACTGTTCCCTTCACCAGCATGCCCATTGAAATCCGCTCCAATCACCACTTTCTGTCCCTTGGGTACACTGTTCATCACTTCATCCAACTCACTCCAAAAATCTTCTTTCTCACCCATTGCACACCCAACTTGCCATGCATATGCACTAACATTCATCATCACACCTCCAGTTTCCAGTTTCATAATCATTACTCTGTCTGACACTGTTTTCACCTCCAAAACACTCTTGACATACTGTTCCTTCAGAATAACTCCTACCCTATTTCTTCTCCCACCACACCATGATAGAACAATTTGAATCCATCTCTGATCCACCTGGCCTTACTCCCCTTCCATTTAGTCTCTTGCACACGCAATATATCAACCTTCCTTCTTTCTATCATATCTGCTAACTCTCTCCCCTTACCAGTCATACTGCCAACATTCAAAGTTCCTACCCTCAGTTCCACTTTATTTTCTTCCTCTTCTCCTGCCTCCGGATACGTCTCCTCTTCTTCTCCTTCGGCCTTCAGTAGCCCAATTTCCACCAGCGCCCTGTTGGCTAACAGTACTGGTGGGGGTCATTGTTAACCTGGGGCTCGACCGATCCGGTATGGAAATTTGTATTGTTGTCCACATATTGATCTGGCAAAACTTTACACCGGATGCCCTTCCTGACATAACCCTCCCCATTTATCTGGGCTTGTGACTGGCACAAAGAAACGCACTGGTTTGTGCATCCCCTGTGGCTGGGTAAAATAGTAAAATAGTAAAAATAGTAATATAGTAATTAATTCATTAATTCAGAATGAACACTGGGCAATTAAAATAGGGTACAGTGTTTTTAATAAGCCTATCAGTCTTCTATAACATGTTCATATCTACTGTGCCGCTGCATCCCTTCATCCAGAGGAGGCAGTCATTTCCTTAGCCTTTGGTGTAGAAACAAGTGTCTATGTAAGCTGCTTGCAAAATGAACACTGTATAGTTAAAATTGTTCAAAATTTATTTTTAAAGGCTGCAGACTGTCTTCTATATCAATCTCATATTTAATGTGCCGCACTATTCCGTTCATTGGAGGGGGCACTCATTTCCATATCTGACGCTTTTGTCGTCATTTTACAAAATGAACACTGGACAGCTAACATTGGGCTAAATTTATTTAAAAAGACTCTGTCACTAATTTTCCTCTGTGCCTTTTGTCCTATCCAATGGAGGGGACACTTGACTTCCCCAGCTGAAGTAGAGCTCCTCTCTGCTGTTCACAAAATGAACACTGGACAGCTAAAATATATTTTAAGAGCTTGCTGGCTCACTTCAGACAAGAGGTAAAGAAGACCAAATTACTCTTGACACTGACGTTCAGGGACACAGACTCAGACCTTGAATAAAATATACTGTTCTTAATAACTGTACATAGTGTGAAAGTTATGACATTCAGTTACCTAAATCTTCAAGACAGGCACAAAGGTACAAGGGAAAGATGCACTGTACAGATGGAAAAGAATTAAGCATGCACATAGGGACTGAAAGATTAATATTTTACACATGTCATTTGGCACCTAAATCAATGCTATTGGTTCCTAATTTTTTAGGTGAATATTTGTTGGAGCGCTGAATTATTATCTAATCATTTGTACCTGATTCTAATTTGAGATAGAGAAATGTTAGTGTGTGTACTTTATCCATTTGTGAAAGCTGAATGTATCCATCCATCCATTTTCTAAACCCTGCCTTTCCTTATCAGGACTGCAAGCATAAGGTGTAATGCAGGAACAATTCCCAGACAGGGTATCCATTCAAATTATTGAAATTATACGGTGGATGACAAAATCTGTAGATATTGTACAAATAAAAATCAAATTTATGTCCTTGTTAAAAGGAAACAAAAAAATTTATGAGATATAATTAACATGATTGGATCTTTTTTTTGCCCTTTCCAAGATTTCTTCCATTTTAAAAATAGGGCCTGTTAAAACCCATTGGGGCATTTTTTTTTTTTTTTGGCTGTTCAAGAAATAAATTGTAGTTGTTTTTAAATACATGTTGGAAAGAAGCCCCAAGGAAATATTAACATGGAAAATGGTCTGTTCCTTCCTTTGGAATTGTGCTGCATTAAGATTGTTTTGGATCAGATTATCCAGTGAATGGGCCAATCTGTTTTGGCAAACAATTATTTTTTATATATATATATATATATATATATATATATACACACACTCCTGAGTACATGTAAATTTATTTGATTAAATGATTCTTTTATCCAAAGCGACTTAAAAAACCAAGTAAACATCAGTCTAAGGGGCTGTTTGGGACCAAGTGTTGCAGGACAAGGTTACAAAATTGATCATCACAAATGAAGAGCTCAGAGCAAAATACAAGCAAGTAGTAACAGTAAGGCAGAGGAGAAAGCTACTAGAATATTTTAAGTAAAGATCACAAAAAGTTATTCACATACAGTGGGATGCAAAAGTTTGGGCAACCTTGTTAATAGTCATTATTTTCCTGTATAAATCGTTGGTTGTTACGATAAAAAGTGTCAGTTAAATATATCATATAGGAGACACACACAGTGATATTTGAGAAGTGAAATGAAGTTTATTGGATTTACAGATAGTGTGCAATAATTGTTCAGACAAAATCAGGCAGGTGCATAAATTTGGGCACCACAAAAAAGAAATGAAATCAATATTTAGTAGATTCGCCTTTTGCAGAAATTACAGCCTCTAAACGCTTCCAGTAGGTTGCAATGAGAGTCTGGATTGTGGTTGAAGGTATTTTGGACCATTCCTCTTTACAAAACATCTCTAGTTCATTCAGGTTTGATGGCTTCCGAGTATGGACAGCTCTCTTTAACTCACACCACAGATTTTCAATTATATTCAGGTCTGGGGACTGAGATGGCCATTCCAGAACGTTGTACTTGTTCCTCTGCATGAATGCCTTAGTGGATTTTGAGCAGTGTTTCGGGTCGTTGTCTTGTTGAAAGATCCAGCCCCGGCGCAGCTTCAGCTTTGTTACTGTTTCCTGGACATTGGTCTGCAGAATCTGCTGATACTGAGTGGAATCCATGCGTCCCTCAACTTTGACAAGATTCCCAGTCCCTGCACTGGCCACACAGCCCCACAGCATGATGGAACCACCACCATATGTTACTGTAGGTAGCAGGTGTTTTTCTTGGAATGCTGTGTTCTTTTTCCTCCATGCATAACGCCCCTTGTTATGCCCAAATAACTCAATTTTAGTTTCATCAGTCCACAGCACCTTATTCCAAAATGAAGCTGGCTTGTCCAAATGTGCTTGAGCATACCTCAAGCGGCTCTGTTTGTGCTGTGGGCGGAGAAAAGGCTTCCTCTGCATCACTCTCGCATACAGCATCTCCTTGTGTAAAGTGCGCCGAATGGTTGAACGATGCACAGTGACCATCTGCTGCAAGATGATGTTGTAGGTCTTTGGTGCTGGTCTGTGGGTTGACTCTGACTGTTCTCACCATTCGTCGCTTCTGTCTATACGAAATCTTTCTTGGTCTACCACTTCGAGCCTTAACTTGAACTGAGCCTGTGGTCTTCCATTTCCTCAATATGTTCCTAACTGTGGAAACAGACAGCTTAAATCTCTGGGACTGCTTTCTGTATCCTTCCCCTAAACCATGATGGTGAACAATCTTTGTCTTCAGGTCATTTGAGAGTTGTTTTGTGACCCCCATGTTGCTACTCTTCAGAGAAAATTAAAGGAGGAGGGAAACTTACAATTGACCCCCTTAAATACTCTTTCTCATTATAGGATTCACCTGTGTATGTAGGTCAGGGGTCACTGAGCTTACCAAGCCAATTTGAGTTCCAATAATTAGTTCTAAAAGTTTTGGAATCAATAAAATGACAACGGTGCCCAAATTTATGCACCTGCCTCATTTTGTTTGAACAATTATTGCACACTTTCTGTAAATCCAATAAACTTCATTTCACTTCTCAAATATCACTGTGTGTGTCTCCTATATGATATATTTAACTGACATTTTTTATCGTAACAACCAACGATTTATACAGGAAAATAATGACTATTAACAAGGTTGCCCAAACTTTTGCATCCCACTGTATTCTATGTGCTATCACCAAGAGCCTGCCTTTTGGAATCAAATAAATATTGAAACCATGGACTGATGTCCATTGCCCCAGTTTGCTCTATTTGATTGTCAACAATCCTCTGTTAGGCAGTGGAGGCTTGTTAGGCTTGGTAATTTAGCCTCTGATTGGCTTGAAACATTTGAAATATTTATTCAGATTAGCAAACCTTGTTATCAGCAGCCACAACATCAAAACCGCCAACTGGTGAAGTGAATAGCATTGATTATGTCATTGCGGTTACACCTGTTAAGAGGTACGAGATATGATGGTGATCTATTAGAAGCAGGAAAAATGGGCAAAGGTGAGGATCTGAGCGACTTTAACAAGGGCTAGATTGTAAAGTACCCAGACAACTAGATCAGAGCAACTCCAAAATGGCAGGTCTTGTGGGGATGTTCCTGGTATGCAGTGGTTAGTACCTACCAAAAGTGGTCCAAGATTCTTTGGTGCACATGGACAGCAAAGTCTAGCCTATCTTGTCTGATCCCACAGAAAAGCTGGCTGCATGTGGGGTTGTGTAGCTGCTGACCAGTCAGTGTTCATGCTGAACCCTGTCCACAGCCAAAAGACTCCGACTGAGGGTTGCAAGAAGAATTCATGTAATAGTATCATAAGCACTTCATATGTTTTGAGGTAAAAAATCATGTAGCATAGCACAGCACATGTTTCACCTATGGATTTCAGCTCCTTTTCTTGGTTGCTTTTATTGCCTGCTGGGGGTTTGGTTGATGGAGATTCAGATGCTTGGGATTTTGATGGCTCTTATTTTTAATTAACAGTTGCCGAGTGCTGCTAGGATTTTTTTCTGCAGTAACTGCCAGTGTAGTTGTTAACATAATAAAAGCTTGTTGCATGCTAGTTGCAAATTTGAATTTGACAGTAGTTTTTACACATTGCAGTGCAAGTACTATTACTATTTAAGTGCACTTAAGAGATGTTTAGTATTGATGAAAACCATGGCATGTCCTGCTAAGGAGCAGCTCCTTAGTGGTCCGTTTCAGTCACCGAGGAGTTAGTAACGTTTTTTTTTTTTTCTGTTCAGTTTGGGGCAAGGAGTTTTTCGTATGTCTGTCTTTCTGTGTCCTTCTAACTCTCTACTAACTGGAGAACAGTCTAGTCAGTTTGTGTCATTAACTCGTTGCCCAAGTGGACATCTTCAAATACAAACATCCAGTGAACTCCAAGTAAAGTGCCTCATGCCGAGCTGCTTTTGAGTCTGAGTTTTAGAATAAATAGTGTAGGCCTTCAAATGAGATATGAGGTGTCAGTAAATGTGCTAGGTGTTCAAGGCACATGGTTGGCAGTAAATAACTGGGTTTTTGGTGCTAGCATGGTTTGGAGCAAGGTTAAGGTTGTTGTGTAACTTGTAACTGACCTGCTGTGTATCACCACCTGCTGGCATTCTGTCCTGATCCTTTTTATGTGATCTTTGCTTTCCTGCTCACTGCAAATTGTTCTTGTGTTGGCTTAGCTATAAAAGAATTTTCTTTCTGTAATTGCGTCACAAATGTCGTTTTTTTAAATGGTTTTTTTTTTTTTTTTTTTTTTTTTAAAAAAAGCTTGGATTGGTCCATACTATAGAGCAGAACAGAGGTGATTTCCCTATAGGAAAACAAAATTGAGGTTAGAGACCGCCAGCTCAGTCTGGCTGTGCCCTCGGGGAAACATCGCTTTAATGTCTGCAAGCTAATCCAAGAAAGTATTGTCATGCATAGCTGGAGTTCTACAACATAGGATTCTAACCTGGAATACTTGTACTGAATTCTTGGTGTAGTGATTTTCATATTTATTCTCTAAATTTAAGCTGCCATGGTGTTCTAGTGCATTGGTGTGCATTCCTGAGAATGTCCTTGAACGTGTGAATATTCAGGGTTTGCCTTTTAGGGTGAAGCAGAGTCATTGGCCTGTTTTGTGGCTTGAGCTGGGAATCCACAGTTTTACTGAATTAACATTTTAACCAGAGCAAGATAATATGGCTGTTGTATGACCTACTTAAAGGCAAAACAGCCAGACAACCTAGTGGTCTTTGAAGCTACCACCAAGAGAACACACACTGAAAGTGGGAATAAGAATGTAGACCACTCCACTGCAAGGAAAAAGACCCCCAAATGAGATTGTGTGGAGAATAGATATAGGTAGTTTAGCTAAAAAAGAGACGCAGACTATAAAATCTGTAAATGTATTTTGCATTAATATGGGTAGTGATCTGTCATACTAGATGAAGGTTTGTTGCTTTAGGGACAGATGCATTGTTTTCTACTTTGTGTGTATGTATGCTATATTGTGTCAGATTTCTCCGTAATCCGCCTATACCTTATCAATATGTTGGATGTGTTTTCTATAAATCTATATTCTTGACTTGAAAAGAACATTTGAAAGCCAATTTGCTGGGATATTTTTGGCATTTGGCAATGTTGGTTTTAATAATTGATAAAGGTACATAACATTTCGAGATATGCTTTTAGGTTCTGCTGATCTTTTTTTTTTTTTTTTTTTTAACAAAAGCTTTTTAATGATTTAGAGAATGCGATTGATTTGGAGAATCAATCTGCACTTAATGCAAGTGGATAAGTAGAATAACAGGCTTTTTTTTTTATTTTTATTTTTTTATTTATTTTTTTTTAAACTGCAGTGTGGAGGAGTGTATTTGATGTAGAAATCGTAAGACAACCCTTTCACTCCTTAGTCTTGTCACACTTTGTATTTCCCTATGTCCTCAGAATCTAAAATTAATGCTTGTGTAACTTCCTGCCTTGTAATTTTTTAATTTCTTCATTGTTTATATTGGATGCCTTTACTTTAGGGTTTTCCCCTGTAGCAAGATCGTTCCCATTGTTCGCGTTTATATGGTCCATTTCATATAGGAAGCAAATATTTTGGATTTATCAGTGGTGTGATCAGTAGGTTAGATGCCACCTTCAGGCAAAACCACTTCTTTGCAGCAATCCATCTCATTTTGAATTATGGCAGGCATGTAAACATTTATATTATTTTCACAAATTTAAGGTGATTACATGTTAGTGGAAGCATCACTGTTGTCATGCACACAGCTGGATTTAACTAGTCGTTGATGCGTTGTGTTGCTGTGGATCTCCAGATCCTTCACATATGAAGAGTTAATCTGGGGCAGTCACACTTTTTCATCTTCATCTTGGTCTGCTCTTTACCATGCTTGGGCTTCATTAAAGGATTAATTACATCTTGTGAGCCTTCATATTCATTAGAAGACTAACTTGGCTCAGAATTTAAGGAATACTCCACCAAAAAATGGTATTTTTTATGTTACTCCATGTAGTTTGTATTAGTAGTTGAGAAAAATATTTAATCACTAGCCATGTGCGCCCAACTATGTTGCGCATGTTAAAGTTGTCTGTGAAGGGCTCCCTGTTTAAATGCGGCTGCCAGTTGTGAACTGGGCCCTTCATTGCACAGCATTATGATTTTTTTATAAGGGAAACAAAATTACAAAAGAAAACCTTTGGACATTGATTCGATAGGAACGGCCTACTCGGAATCACTGTCTGAATAGTAATTATGTGGTGGTGCAGGAGCATTTCTGCTTCTGTCCGTTCACAGTCCGTCTCGTTTTCACAACGCTATCGTTTCCTCTCACGATGTCTTCTCAACCTTTCTCCAATCTCGCAGGTTGCTTTGTGGCAATCCAAAGAGTAAGGCAATAGACACGGAGCAATGGTTATAAAAGGGGGACACATAGGTATCCAGGTTCTTTAAAGCATAAATAGGGATCACTTTACTGACATGTGAGCAAGGCACGGTACAACTGTGAGACGTGCAGCACTCGCCGGCTACAACGTAACAATAATAATTTCCAGAACGTGCTGTTACGTTGTCATTCATTTTACCCACTGTCTTTCTTTCAGTCATATGTTACATAGGCACGTACCTTTTATCTTCGGCAATCTCATTTTCTAACCAGGCCTCGGGAGCTAACCAGCGTAACACTGTCCACCACCCCTTTCGTTATTCCGGCACATTGTTGACATCCGTGAGTAACAACAACATACTAAACTGGAAGGTGGTCTACGCATCCGTGGAATTCGCAGACAAACAAAGATCAAGATCTAAATGAAGATCTCTTTAGTTAATTTAAAGCACAGCAATTTGATTAGTTTGAATGTCAGTGTTTTGAGGTGTGACTGGAGTACTACAGTCTTCAGTAGTATAAGCCTGGAGGAGATTCTTAATGCAATGCCTATGTTTTAGCTGTCTCTCTACTGCCATCTAGTGCTTCTTCTAATTCATTCGCGGACAAACAAAGATCAAGATCCAAATGAAGATTATATATAGAGATGTTTTTGTGGTGAAAGGACATAGAATTTTTAATAGAATGGGACCCTATGGTGACCAAAGCTGAACAACAACAAGCAATGTAAAAAATTCCACCCTGGGTTGGTGGGCTGTTACTCATGTTGCATAATCCATGTGTGTGTTATCTAGTCATCTACTGAAAATGTACAAAATGCATGCTTTTTTGCTTAAATGTTGTTAAAGTAGTTATTACTTGACTAAACAGAGCAAATCATCAACAGGAAAATAAAAGCCTCATGGGACCCACATTATGAATTGATGACAGGACTCTTGAACCAATGAATGAGGGGGAATGGTGTCTTCAGTTCTAAAAATGACTGCAAGGATGTTTTAGTTTCTTGTTTACGATTTGCTCTGTTTATTTGGGAAGTAACACTTTAACGGTATTGCAGTGAAAATGCATGCATTTTGTAGATTTTGAACATGTGACCAGATAATTAATATGTGGATTATGCAACACAAGTCATGTAAGATTAACATTGTTTGCAGTTGTCCAGCTTTGGTCACTGTTGGGTCCCATTCTATCAAACGTTCTGCCCTTTCTCCATGAAAATGGGCAATTTAAAATTTTTTTCTCAGTCACCATTACAAACTACATGGAGTATTCCTTTAAATCTCAAGTTGAACAGTATGCCTTGCTGCTTAAACCATGTACTGTATGTGGTGTTGTAATATTTTTTCCATTTTATTTAACTGTTAATTTTAGTCACTTGTCAAAGTCGCATTCTACAAGATGCAGTCAGTTCCAGGGAAGGCATAGTCGAAAAAATGCCAGAACTGAGTTGTCCAAATTGTACATTTGCAAAAGTTTGACAAAGGCAAAAAAAGAGAAACAAACCAAGTTCTTTACTAGTACTTCTGATGATCAGCACGCTGATGTTGAGCATAGAAGACCACTTGCTTGCATTTTTGTTTTTCTTTCCTGTTTGAGTCAAGGTCCTCCTTGACACACACTACGTGCTTGAAAGTGCAGACCTAGTCTTTGTAAAAAATACATTTCTCTCCATGTGCTGTCAAGCTGCATGAACTCCAGTCAAACTTGTTTACAAAGTTGTTTTTTTTTTTTTTTTTTTTTTTTTTTTTTTTTTTTAGTTTTTACTGTCCTGTAACTGCATAACATGGCTCAACTGAGAATACCTTATTTAGCAGTAGTAAAAGCTGGTACTGAATGTGCAAGCCAACTCTTTCTTTTGCTCACAGGTTTGGACTTGCTCCACGATTTGTTTTTTTCTCCTCTTCATTTTAATTTGTGTCACACAGTGTTAAAATTCATTGCTCTCACTGGGACTGCTCTCCTTACTAGCAGCTATATACAGGCTCTGCTTTTGTTCAAGTACATCCTGCCCTCCTCTACTTGGACTGTGATCTCAGTAACTTTGTATGGTGCCAGGTGCAGTAGAAATAGGCCGACATACTGAGTTTGGATGGATTTGGTTAGATTAAAGGGGACATAGTGGAAACAAGATCCTTCAGATGGCAAGTTCTGGAGTATTTCTAAAAAGACTGCTTATTTCCTTAAACAGGTCCTTGAGAATCATAATTGATGGTTGTAATATCTTAGCCTGTCAAGTGTGAGTGCAGTATATTTTCTGGAAGATGGAATCTTATGTTTTATAATAAGGGAAAACAACCTTCTCACCTTTGGCAGCGTTGTGGAGGTAGGATACACATTTATGATAGAAAATTGCTTATAGATTAGATGCCTTGGTACTATTTATTCTGGTTATGACCATGTAAAGTCAATCCTCCACTTTCCTGGGGGTAACATTGCCAGAAAATGAAAGTAAGACATGAATGTTAATACATTAAACGTATGGGAAATATGGGGTTAGGTACCTGCAACCACCAAAAACTAATCTTTTGCAAAAGAGAGCATAGAATTCTTTCCGACACTCACTTTTCACAATGTAAAACAAACCATAAAATGCAGTACACAAAATAAGACTGTGCGAGTTTGCCAATGCAAAAGTAAAAATTAGGTTACTAATAAAGTTGTGCAAATGCTTGAAGTTGTGAAAGTTAATGTGCAAAAGTTGAGGATCACCTTTATTTTTGGAGTGGCTTCATCACATGTAATAAATTTGTATGGGTTGGGGGGAGGTGAATTACAGAAAGATCATCAGACTATTTATCTTAACATGTACCATTGATAGTTTGTTTTCTAAAATGAAAAATACTGCTTAATTATAGTGTCACACTTGTTGTACTTAATTATTACTATCCAATCAATTATTATTTTTTTTTTTAATGTGTGTGTGGTGTGATAGGAAAGGTCTTAATGGCTTTATATTTTAGCCTTTTAAAGTACAGCAAGCCCACAGTGGAGAGGTGTAACTACTGATTTTAGAAACCGAGCCCATCACTCTCTCCAGATGCCACCTGTCTTCGGTAGAGAGCTACTAGTCCTAGCTGATTTTAATTTTTACTTTTAAAGCTTACAGAACTTCTGTATTTTACGTGTTCTTACTTTATGAAGTTATCCTGTCTTTTCAAATTTATAATTCTCACAATTCTCTACTGTCTAATGTAGCTTTTCATCAATCTTTTGTGGCAGCATACAATAAATATTGTAGCAGCTCACAACACATGTGTTGCATGCTTGGAAAGCTTTTCTGTTTTCTTTCCTTGCAGAAGTTTATATTGGTATCTATAGCTTAACATGAGGTCATTATTGTCACAATTGACCAATAATATAATACACAGTCAGTTTAAATGTCTTGCCATTTTTAGCACTGCAGACCTGTTTAGAATTACATGAATACCGGAGTCAGAAGCCTTAATGGGTGCTCATGTTTTAAAATTAGTTTTCTTTAGGTCCACTGGATGACGTTTGTTTAGTTTCCTGAGAAGAAATACCTTGAGGCAAGATTATAAATATAAGTACACTGGCAGTAATCCAGGTCCGTTTTATTTTTGATGCAACTTTTTCTTGTAATTTTAATTTGTAATTTTAAGTCATTGGGCCCTTATTTAGCTGATCTTCTGCCATAGGAGTTTGTAAAGGGTCCGGGTTGAGTTGGATAAAAGTTTGGACTGCTTAGGCAGTGTCAGAGTTGGTTGCCAACCCCTTCCCCCAAATAAGGCCTGAGCATAATAATTAAGTACAGTACAGATCAAAGCCATAAGAAGCCCTGGTGATAGATGCAGTGGCCCCATTTCCAGTAAGATAAAGCTGTCACTGACAGTGGTTGTACTGGACCAATACAGTGCATCCGGAAAGTATTCACAGCGCATCACTTTTTCCACATTCATTTTTTTCCTCAGAATTCTACACACAACACCCCATAATGACAACGTGAAAAAAGTTTACTTGAGGTTTTTGTAAATTTATTAAAAATAAAAAAACTGAGAAATCACATGTACATAAGTATTCACAGCCTTTGCTCAATACTTTGTCGATGCACCTTTGGCAGCAATTAGAGCCTCAAGTCTTTTTGAATATGATGCCACAAGCTTGGCACACCTATCCTTGGCCAGTTTCGCCCATTCCTCTTTGCAGCACCTCTCAAGCTCCATCAGGTTGGATGGGAAGTGTCAATGCACAGCCATTTTAAGATCTCTCCAGAGATGTTCAATCGGATTCAAGTCTGGGCTCTGGCTGGGCCACTCAAGGACATTCACAGAGTTGTCCTGAAGCCACTTTTTTTTTTTTTTTTTTTTTTTTTTT
>JANRMT010062798.1:7376295-7387562 GCA_026402145.1 Polypterus bichir lapradei
TTTTTTTTTTTTTTTTTTTTTTTTTTTGTAACCTTCCCCAGATTTGTGCCTCGAGACAATCCTGTCTTGGAGGTCTACAGACAATTCCTTTGACTTCATGCTTGGTTTGTACTCTGGCATGAACTGTCAACTGTGGGACCTTATATAGACTGGTGTGTGCCTTTCCAAATCATGTCAAATCAACTGAATTTACCACAGGTGGACTCCAATTAAACATCTCAAGGATGATCAGGGGGAAACAGGATGCACCTGAGCTCAATTTTGAGCTTCATGGCAAAGGTTGTGAATACTTATGTACATGTGCTTTCTCAATTTTTTTTATTTTTAATAAATTTGCAAAAATCTCGAGTAAACATTTTTCACGTTGTCATTATGGGGTGTTGTGTGTAGAATTCTGAGGAAAAAAATGAATTTAATCCATTTTGGAATAAGGCTGTAACATAACAAAATGTGGAAAAAGTGATGCGCTGTTAATACTTCCAGATGCACTGTATAATGGGTGGAGCCCATTATTCCTTTGGCTTAGATGTGGGTAATGGACAATTGGGAAGTATTAGGTAGTAGCAAGCAGATACATTAACTTGCGCTTTCACAGATTCACATATTTTAGTTGAATATCTTGTGTTACCTTTAGCAATTAGGAAATGGGCATCATTCTATTCCAAATGAAAGTAACCATTTATATTTTCCAAAAAAGAAAAGTGGGGGGGCACATTGACTGGGCGATTGATATTGCAATTTATGTTGAACCAAAATATGATATTCAGGATTTCTCTACAGTGGTGTGAAAAACTATTTGCCCCCGTCCTGATTTCTTATTCTTTTGCATGTTTGTCACACAAAATGTTTCTGATCATCAAACACATGTAACCATTAGTCAAATATAACACAAGTAAACACAAAATGCAGTTTTTAAATGATGGTTTTTATTATTTAGGGAGAAAAAAAAATCCAAACCTACATGGCCCCATGTGAAACAGTAATTGCCCCCTGAACCTAATAACTGGTTGGGCCACCCTTAGCAGCAATAACTGCAATCAAGCGTTTGCGATAACTTGCAATGAGTCTTTTACAGCGCTCTGGAGGAATTTTGGCCCACTCATCTTTGCAGAATTGTTGTAATTCAGCTTTATTTGAGGGTTTTCTAGCATGAACCGCCTTTTTAAGGTCATGCCATAGCATCTCAATTGGATTCAGGTCAGGACTTTGACTAGGCCACTCCAAAGTCTTCATTTTGTTTTTCTTCAGCCATTCAGAGGTGGATTTGCTGGTGTGTTTTGGGTCATTGTCCTGTTGCAGCACCCAAGATCGCTTCAGCTTGAGTTGACGAACAGATGGCCGGACATTCTTCTTCAGGATTTTTTGGTAGACAGTAGAATTCATGGTTCCATCTATCACAGCAAGCCTTCCAGGTCCTGAAGCAGCAAAACAACCCCAGACCATCACACTACCACTACCATATTTTACTGTTGGTATGATGTTCTTTTTCTGAAATGCTATGTTCCTTTTACGCCAGATGTAACGGGACATTTGCCTTCCAAAAAGTTCAACTTTTGTCTCATCAGTCCACAAGGTATTTTCCCAAAAGTCTTGGCAATCATTGATGTTTCTTAGCAAAATTGAGACGAGCCCTAATGTTCTTTTTGCTTAACAGTGGTTTGCGTCTTGGAAATCTGCCATGCAGGCCGTTTTTGCCCAGTCTCTTTCTTATGGTGGAGTCGTGAACACTGACCTTAATTGAGGCAAGTGAGGCCTGCAGTTCTTTAGACGTTGTCCTGGGGTCTTTTGTGACCTCTCGGATGAGTCGTCGTCTGTGCTCTTGGGGTAATTTTGGTCGGCCGGCCACTCCTGGGAAGGTTCACCACTGTTCCATGTTTTTGCCATTTGTGGATAATGGCTCTCACTGTGGTTCGCTGGAGTCCCAAAGCTTTAGAAATGGCTTTATGACCTTTACCAGACTGATAGATCTCAATTACTTCTGTTCTCATTTGTTCCTGAATTTCTTTGGATCTTGGCATGATGTCTAGCTTTTGAGGTGCTTTTGGTCTACTTCTCTGTGTCAGGCAGCTCCTATTTAAGTGATTTCTTGATTGAAACAGGTGTGGCAGTAATCAGGCCTGGGGGTGGCTGCGGAAATTGAACTCAGGTGTGATACACCACAGTTAGGTTATTTTTTAACAAGGGGGCAATTACTTTTTCACACAGGGCCATGTAGGTTTGGATTTTTTTTCTCCCTAAATAAAAACCATCATTTAAAAACTGCATTTTGTGTTTACTTGTGCTATATTTGACTAATGGTTACATGTGTTTGATGATCAGAAACATTTTGTGTGACAAACATGCAAAAGAATAAGAAATCAGGAAGGGGGCAAATAGTTTTTCACACCACTGTATATATTTCAAAAACCCCTTAAAATTGAAGATTAGCACTATTTAGACATTTACATACATTTTCTGTACAAAGTCCTAAACCTGGTATATTTTACTCACAATAATAATATATAAGAAAATAAAGCAGTTTTGTGTTTTTTTTTGAAAATGTAACAATTTCAGGAATAGGCATACCTGAAAAAATATATAAATTAGTGTTCCCACCCAACATGTTGTTGTTCTTTTTTTTTTTTTGTGTTCTCTACTACTTTGAGTTTTCATTATATGCTTTGAGTTCAACATCTTGCCTGTCATGCTGTTTGTGTTTGATCATTTTGTGTATTTGGAAAAGCAAAGTTCTTGTTTTGAGCCCTTGGAAATGGGGTGCTATGCAGAAAAATGGCTGGTCATGCATGGCTGCAAATGGAAGTCACTCACTAGTGTTTATTGATGATATGACTTCTGGCAGAAGTAGCAGGATGAATTCTGAAGTGTATATAACTTATACTATCTGCTCAGATTCAGCCAAATGCTGCAAAGCTGATAGGATGACGCTTCACAGTGCAGATGAACGTTGACCCAAAACATGCTGCAACAGCAAACCAAGTGCTTTTCAAGGCACAGAAGTGGAATGTTCTTCAATGGCCAAGTAAATCAACTGACCTTAACCCAATTGGACATGCATTTCACTTTCTAAAGACAAAATTGATGGCAGAAAGTCCAATGAACAAACAGCAACTGAAGACAGTTGCGGTAAAGGCCTGGTAAAGCATCACTAGGGTGGAAACCCAGCACTTAGAGATGGCCGTGGGTTTTAAACTTTAGACAGTCCTTTACTGTAAAGGATTTTCTTCCAAATATTGAAAATATCATATTTATGATTGTTTGTCCAAATGCTTTTCAGCCCCTGAAAATAAGTGGACCATGTATAAAAATGGCTGTCTTTTCTAAACAGCTTGTACAATATATTTGTTAAACCCTTTGAATTAAAGCTGGAAGTCTATACTTCAATTACATCTTGATTGATTTGTTTGAAATTAATTGTGGTGATGTACAGAGCCAAAATTATGAAAATTGTTTCTTTCCAAATACATAGGACCTAACTGTATGTAATGTAAGTTATACATTTAGTATTAACTATTATAGTAGTATGTTTTTATTAAATGACAATAATAGTTTATTAATAATAGACAGATGGTGGTCTCCATGTGGTCTTAACTCCTTAAGTGAGGGCTGAAACCATTGTGTTTCAAACCTTGCTTCCCTTGCTATGTGTTCCTCAGCAGGATACTTAAACTGCCTTAGCTCCTACTAGAAACTTAAAAAGTGTAACCAATTGTTTCTCAATGTTGTCAGCCAAGCAAATAAATATGAATATTCACACCCGTGTGTATAATAAATAAATATATATACACACACAGTTTTTTAAAGCTGCCATCATCTGGGCCATTTACAGATATACTGACCACATCACCCAGTGGTAGACCAACTGGCATACGTTTTAAAATTTTTATTCACTTAGTGATTGGTCGGTGCAGCAGGCGAGTCCAGTTTGTTTTTCTTTTTCTACAAAACAGACTTGACAATATTTGCTCTGCTGTCTGTTCTTATGCAGACCTGGTGGTCTTTTCTAAGCACAGGGCATCCTCAAGCACCACTGAGATTTCTGTTTGCTGATTGACCCTCTGGAAAGCATATTCCATTCCACATCATTGTAATGTATAGCAAGAGTTTTATAAGCCTCCAGTTGTTTATGCTTCCAGTATGCTTGTGGTAGTGGCAGAGTATCTTGCACCTTTCAACACAGCCTCCAACTTTGCCCGACATTCATCATAAAGCTGCAGCAGTGCAGTATGAAAAAAATGTTTATAGCACAGAGATTGATACCTCAAGGACTTTCAGAAGTTTTTTTGTTAAAATATTCTTGAAGTTGCCTTTTTTTGACAGCACTAACTGGCATAATTTCTTTGGCCATAAAGTGAGTGACTGCATTCACAATGTCCTGAAGCCTTTTTGATCCTTGGTTATATAGGGTCATGATTACAAATGTCGTCATGACTGCTGTCTAGGTAGAGCACCACTGGTTGAATGCTTGCTAGCCATATCACTTGAGTACTCTTTCTGGCAATCCTCATATTTAATCGAGGTATCTTTTGAAGCGGTGGAATAGATTTTTGTTGCATTACCAGTCCTTGTAGGTACTTGGGAGTGGATTATCTTGCATACTGGTCTGTGTTTGGTGTGATTTGTGATAGCTGAACGGCTTCCAAACTTTTGATATGTGCCTTGACTTTGGTATTGTCTCCGCGTGAGCAGCTAACAGGTTTTCCTCCTTGGTTTCACTCACCAGAGCCTCGTCTTTACTGTATCATACATCTCCATTAAATAGACGAGTGGTAATCATTAAAAATGTGGTCATGACGACTGTGAGGAGAAATGTTGTTTTGGCATTTCTCGAAGTCTATGTAATAGGTGACAATCCTTGTCTATTTCTGTATAAATAAAACAGCTGAAAAAAGTTTTATCAAATTTTATACTGTAAGCTTATCTGATTTAGCTGTCAAGAAGCTAAGTGGGCTGCATACTAAGAAATCAACATTCTTTTGAAAAGGCACTAAATGTTAGCCTTACACATTAAACAGAAGATATGTTTGCCTGCTAATGGCATTTTATTTAGTATTTTTAGATCTAATCTGTGTAACAAATGTAAGTGAAGAAGAGCACTGAGCAATGAAAGAACAAAACCAAACCCCAACTCTTTGTTCAGTAATTAAAAATATCCTCTGAGGGTTTATTCAAACAACTTTCTAGATAAAACTGACTTTTTGCAAACAGCAAATGCTTATACTAGTGAGATTTGTGGTGCTTTTTAGAGTAAATTAGTTCTTTGAAGTCGGAAGGCAAGTAAGTTAAGACACAACTAAGTTCTTAATACAAATTTCTGTCCATGAGACATAAGTAAAGATAATTTGGCACATTGTAGAGAGAGTGTGCTCATATATGCATGTTACCTGTATCACTGCTAGCTAATATGGGAGTGGCAAAAATTTATCTTCATACCAATAACACTTATTTTGTGTATAGCTCATTTGATCTTTTAATTTTCTGACTCTTGGATTTATAAAGTACTGCCTCTTGATTTCTGTCACCCCTCTGCCGTGCTCCATCCACCTCTTCCGTTTGCATTTCCTGGACATGGTCTGTAGAAGAAACACAAAATTAGAAGCATTGTTAAATGTTCTAATAAATTGATTTTACGAAAACAAAAATTAAGAGAGGCTTACAGGCCTTATGTGGAATGCAGTGTTAAACATCAAATAAACAAATGTGCAGAGGAAACCCAGTCTGAATGATTTGTGATTTGATTCACTTTCGGAGAAATATGCAATGTATATATGCTCATTCAGTCCTGACAGTGACCTAGACTATACGTGTGTCATGAGTAAGAACTACGGGTTATGTGCCTGGGATAAGGTTGGTAGGTAGGTGATTTATTTCAGCCAGAGTTTAACTTTTTTAATATTCAAAAAAAGCTGATGTCCCATATCGGTGCAATTTCTGATCAAAAAACATATTAGGGTTATTTGGTTGCCTCCCCTCAGATGCTAATTGTCCATAATGTATTCCTTAATATTTTGCCATCCCATAACTTCTTCCTTTTGCAGTTCTTGAAATTTGACATGGGATTGCACATAAATTCTAATTTTGTAATATGTGAATTTCACTCCCATTTCTTTGGCAAGCAATCTTCTTGTGGTAAGAATAGTAAAAAAAAAATATAACATTTCATAATTTTACCAATTTTTTTACTTGGGAATTGATGAACAGTGGAACCTCGGGTCACGACCATAATTTGTTCCAAAACTCTGGTCGTAACCCGATTTGGTCGTGACCCTAAGTAATTTCCCCCATAGAATTGTATGTAAATACAATTAATCCGTTCCAGACCGTACAAACTGTATGTAAATATATTTTCTTTAAAGATTTTTAAGCACAAAAATAGTTGATACCATAGAATGCACAGTGTAATAGTAAACTAAATGTAAAAACATTGAATAATACTGAGACAAACACCCAGGCTCCCTTCTCAGCTGCACGTGAGCCTGCGCTCGCTTGCTCTTTCTCTCGCGCTCGCTCTGTCTCATGCACTGGCTTTCTCCTCCTGCTTCCTGCCTTCACCTGCAACCTCCCGTTCTTTCCTGTTCTCTTCTTTTTCCCTTTAGCCAACTCACGCTTCTATTTATGAAGAGGCGTGGTAGTTGTGGCAATCAGCAGCTCCTGGGAACAATTACGGATGCGGACCACTTCTCACCTGTGCACTTAGGTGATAAACACCCACGTCACGAATTCCTCAGGAACCGATTCGGCCACACACCACAATGCCCCTTAGCTAAGCCACGAGTGCGGTGATTATTTATTAAAACTGGCCTTTTTGATGGGAGCTGTGGACCCGCTATACCACAGGAGGAAGCTGGGTTGAGAGGAGGTTACAGTTTTGATAGAGAGACCTTCTGCATGATGCACCGAAAACAATGTACAGTACAGGGAGAGACTGAACACGTGCAGAAATTGTCGGTGCGTACGAACCAGAAGGGAAACAAAATAGAGCACAAAGAGTTCACAGCGAATGCACAGGGAGAGACTGAACACGTGTGGAAATCATCGGCGCATACGAACCAGAAGGGAAACTGGCTTATTCATCAACCGAGTGTGTTGTCGTTAACAGATGCAAAAGTTTGACGAACTTTTTGGTCGTAACCCAATCTGTACGTGTTCAGAGACGTTCGTGAACCGAGTTTCCACTGTATTTTTTTGTTTACATTTGGTTAAGGTCTTATGCATAGGATGTTTCCTTCCTGTTGCCATTTCTTTTGACTGGAATGTTCTTCCGTAGAATACGGCATTCAGCTGTTCAGTGCTGTGGAGGTGTTCTTTGTTTAAACTGAGATTTAGAAGAAAATCGACTAATCTCTATTAAATTGAAGTCTGAAACAGGCTGAAGTTTTATTTTTGTGTGCCAGAAATTCAGGAAACTGACTTGAATTGTTTAGTGAATTTGTGTTCAGGTCTGTGTTTTTTTTTTTTTTTTTTTCAGTTTTGTTTTTTTTTTATATATTTATATATATTTGATGAAACAACAGCTGCCAATTTGTGGCTGTGTTGAGAAATTTAAAGAAAAACACAATCATCTTTCTTTAAAATGTTTATAGTGGGCTGACTTCCTTTCAGCCTCAATCTGAAAAAAATCGGTGACATATACAGACAGATTACAAACAGTGCTCAAGGATAATTGAGCATTATGAAAGTCAACTGTAGAAGGCTGCCACGTGTCTTACTCTGAAAAAGAGGACGTCTCAGAATAAAAGTTAGAACTTCCCCTGTGATAAAATTCATTTTTACATTCTCTTTTACTGCATGGTCTTTTGGAAATGTATATTTAGAAAAGCAAGAATATTTACTGGCAAACAAATAATAGTCTCAGTTATTTTCAGACCCAGTCCAATTCCAAGGGGTTGGAAGCAAGAGCCTATTCTGACAGTAATGTGCACAATGCAGGAAAAGAGCCTGGTCAGGGTACCAGTCCATCAGTGTCCAATCACGCATGCACCCACACATGCATATTGGGAGTACCCAGGAGGAATGGTGAAGCATCAAACAGATATTCAGGTGCTGGATTTGAACCTACTACAGTACACTGGATCTTTTAAAGTAGCTTTGAAAATCCATGTGCACTACTATGGCACCTGAGCTAATAATAAGTATATTTTAACAAATGACTCCCAGCTTCTTAAATCTTAACAACATTCACGCTTGAAGCTTTATGCTGATTGCCTAACTGTATTAAACTGCAGAAATTATATTCTGACATGAAAAACATTTATAATAATTGGGGGGGGGGGGGGCTAGAGTATTTTCTTAGCATTTTATATTCTGTAAATTGTTTTGGATTATTGTACTGGTGCAACTTGTCTTTGGTAAATGTTTTTTGGCCAAATATGACTGGAAAGTGTTAAATGCAAAAAGTGTGTAGTTATATTTGCTGAAATAAAAAGCTTATCAGCCAGTCTATCAAATAATTTACCTACTCAAAATTGTATAAAGTACTGTAGACGTAACATTAGAACATTTATTTATATAGCACACTTTCATACAAATTATGTAGTGCAAAGTGCTTTACAAGATGAAAGAAAAAGGAAAAACATAAAAACATAAGAGTAGGCAATTCTAAGTAATAGAATAAAGTAAGGTCTAATGGCCAGGAGGACTGAAAAAATAAATAAACCAAAAAAAAACTCCTGGGGGCTGGAGAAAAAAAAACAAAACAAAATCTGCAGGGGTTCCAAGGCCACAAGACCACCCAGTCCCCATTGGGCATTCTACCCAACATAAATGATCTCAGTCATTCCTCATGGTTTTCAGGCTTCATGTGAAAGAATTTGATGATGGTAATGTGGACATCTGGCTTTCAATCCATCAATGTGGGGACATTACGGTGCTTTGATCAGGTGGTGTTGGCGCAGATCGCCACCACAGTAAACCGTAAAAAGAACAGAAGAGAAAGTAGGGGTTAGTACAGATCGTGGAGCTATGATAAAAATGACAATTAAATGCAATACGGAATATCAGGATTACACTAAAATGAAGCTATGAGAAACTCATGCTAAAAGAATGGGTTTTTAGCAGTTTTTTTAAAATGCTCCACTGTATAAGCCTGGCAAGTTTCTATCGGTAAACTATTCCAGATTTTAGGTGCATAACAGCAGAAGGCTGCCTCACCACTTCTTTTAAGTTTAGCTCTTGGAATTTATAAGCAGACACTCATTTGAAGTTCAGAGGGTACGATTTTGAGTGTAAGGAGAGAGGCATTCTGAAATATAGGATGGAGGGAGATTATTTAAGGCTTTGTAAACCATAAGCAGAATTTTTAAAGTCTATTCTAAATAACAAAGGTAACTAATGTAGTAACATCAAAATTGGAGAGATGTGCTCGGATTTTCTTTTCTTAAGATTCTGGCAGCTGCATTCTTCACTAGTTACAATCGATTGATGTCTTTTTTTGGGTAGTCCTGAGAGGAGTGCGTTACAGTAATCTAGTAGGCTAAAAACAAAAACGTGAACTAATTTTTCAGCATCTTGCAAAATTATAAGAGGTCTAACTTTTGCTATATTTCTTAAGTGAAAAAATGCTGTCCTAGTGATCTGATTATTATGTGATTTATAATTTGGGTCAGAGTCAATAATTACCCCTAAATTCTTTACCTCTGTATTGACTCTTAAGCCTAATGGATCAAGTTTATTTCTGATATCATCATTATATCCATTTTTGCCAATCACTAAGATTTTTGTTTTCTCTTTATTTGAGATATAAGAAAGAAATTGACTAAAAATGCTTGAAAAGTAATTTCAAAGTGCTTTTTTAACTATGTTTTTGACCACTAAAAACGTGATTTCACCCCCCACCCCGGTCTGAAATCCCCCCCATTGTGTTAAATTTAAAAGGGGGTCTTCCCCTCCAAATTTCAAAAATTAACTCTGAGTCCTACTTTTGGGAGTAACTAATACAAATTATCTTTTTTTATTAGTCTTTTTAGTATTACATTTTTAAATAGCTGCATGGATGTGTTAATGTGAGGAAATGGAGCTTTCTCTCATGGTATGCATTTTGCTGGATTCCCAGTAAAACCTGGCTATGGTTCTACTTTTGCTTTGTTTTACCCCAACATCCGTTTTTATGCTAAAGCCAAAATGCTTTCCAGACAGCGTTCATATTCACACTGGCTGGCAAAGGCACATGTACGTTTAATCAGTATTGACACAGTGTTCTGCCAGTTTGGGGGAGAAAAATGTAGTCTGGCTGGCAAGTGATAATGTAGGTTGTTGCCAAATAAGGCAGGACAATCCTGAGGTTTGGTGCCTGGGGGCAGGGGATTTGACACTCAGGATTATTCTAGAATATTGTCCGCATAAGAAGATACATTTTATATTTCGTCTCCCCTGTTTGGAGTCTCTCGTATTGACTTTGCATAAGCAGTTTGAAAATATTTGCCTTTTCACTGATGCTGATTTGTCCCTAATCATTAAAAGGATAAAATGTCAGAATAGCTGCTGGGAGCGTTTGTCCTGTCCTCAATGGCAGCGTGTCTGGCTTGTTACTACGTATACCATCTCTGTCCATTTGAATAATATGAGAGGAAATGAGTCACAGTTTCCTGGAAGCATTTCGCTGCAGAGCAAGGCTTATCGATTTGGCTTTTTGCTGTGAGTGCATCTTTTTTTTTTTTTTTTTTTTGTGTGTTCACTGATCATTTCTTACAGCAGTCACAGGAAATGTACCAGTTGACGTTTCTGTTCAGATTGACAGGCTGCAGACATTTAACCATAATATTTTGATTAAAGCTGACATACAGTGCATCCGGAAAGTATTCACAGCGCATCACTTTTTCCACATTTTGTTATGTTACAGCCTTATTCCAAAATGGATTAAATTCATTTTTATCCTCAGAATTCTACACACAACACCCCATAATGACAACATGAAAAAAAGTTTACTTGAGGTTTTTGCAAATTTATTAAAAATAAAAAAACTGAGAAATCACATGTACATAAGTATTCACAGCCTTTGCTCAATACTTTGTTGATGCACCTTTGGCAACAATTAGAGCCTCAAGTCTTTTTGAATATGATGCCACAAGCTTGGCACATCTATCCTTGACCAGTTTCACCCATTCCTTTTTGCAGCACCTCTCAAGCTCCATCAGGTTGGATGGGAAGCGTCAATGCACAGCCATTTTAAGATCTCTCCAGAGATGTTCAATCGGATTCAAGTCTGGGCTCTGGCTGGGCCACTCCAGGACATTCACAGAGTTGTCCTGAAGCCACTCCTTTGATATCTTGGC